>JANRMT010062806.1:26671952-26703541 GCA_026402145.1 Polypterus bichir lapradei
CGCCTCTCAAGGGGGGGTTGGGGCTTCTCTGGTGACGGTCTCCCTGGGGTCTCCGCGCTCTGGGGTGACCACTGGATTTCTGGGCTTGGAACTCCCTCCATCTTCCCCACTTTTTTGGGGGCAGGTCTGTGGCCCTTCACACTCACTATTGGACGCTCCTATAGAGAAACCTTACACATACAAGCGTGCGTACGCACACAGGTGCTCACATGGTGCTTTCATAGGTATGACTTGGACATCTTCAGCACATGACCTAAGGCTGTGGTTGGCCCTAAATGCCTTAGTAATTACTGTATGATTGTTAGCAAACATTTTTACTTTGATATATCTTCATGTAGCTGATGCATCAATGTTTTTGTCTTGTGGTTTTTTTTTTTTTTCCCCCCTCTTTTTCTGCAGGTCTAGAAGCGGATTCTGGTTCATTTATTGTTTATTCTATACGAAAATCCCCCCTTCCCCCTTTACCTCCATCTCCTCCTTTTCTCTCTTCTTTTTCTTTCATTTTTGTCTCCGTGTCCGGTTCGAATCTTAAACATCTGAAAATATTTCTAATAAAGTTTTGGTATCAGGCGTGGCGTCAGCAGAAGCTGTAACGCTCCACCTGAGAGAAAAACTGTAAGGCTAGTCGCCAGCATTCAGACATCAATTCTGATTGCTTCACAGCCGAACAGGACACGGTTAAAAAAAAAAAAAAAAAAAGAATGGCCTCTGATTCAGGCCAATCCCAAACAGCCATACTTTCAGACCAATGGGACACACAATACCTTTCATACCTGCCCCTAAAACCACTTGCTGAGTTGATGTTTGCCAGCTTGGTAGACTGGCTTTCCTGTGGGGATTGATTGAGAGAATCCTGCAGAGAAACACTAGCCAAGCTGGTTTTTGGCACTTTCCTCAACCCTGTTTTAAAATTACAAAGACTCAGTTCTAAAAGGTTCTTAACAATCAAACCATTGCTGTTCTTATCAATGATATAACACTAATGTCTAAGTTACAAATAAAGGCATACATAATATTTATCAACTTATATACAAAATTTTACACCACAACACCATCCTACCTCCAAAAAATAGCATTCACTTTCTGCCATCTAACAAAACAATCCTCACTTCTGCCCCTGTCATCCACCAAAATCTCTCTCTTTCCTTCTAACTCGGACACAAAACATTAAAACACAAAATAGGATGCTTTGAAAGTTGACAAGGCAGTCATCAATTATGTTTATAATGAAGGCAATTTACCTGCAAAACTTCTTACTGTTAGCCAATCATTAGAATGGAGATAAGCATCTGTCAGACTTTCACTTCCTTGACATTAAAGTGTTGTTCATTTTCCATTTTCTGTCATGTAGAATCTCAGTTGTATTTTAAAAGAATGGTGCATTTTTCTAACCCTTTTCCAATTAAGAAAGTGTATCCTGCACAACATTTAAAACATAGCTACACAAACACATTCTGTCAACAGACATGTTTAGTGTGTCTTACATTGTAAAGATAACCATACAGTACACCCTTCAATGTGCAGCAAAAATGTAAATGACATAATACTACAATGTCCTTGCCTTTTAAAGAGAAAAGATACATGGGTTGAACTTTGGTAAAGGGTTTCCCCAACAGGCTGAGTAATATGATCTCTCTGTAACAGGAGCAGTAATGTGGAACACCACTCCAGTGGCATGAAAATCTGAAGACATATTAAGCAAGAAATTTTGCAATATTAAGTGATTTTAGCATTTACTGTAGGATTTTATTAACACCTGTGAGGCACTACTGAGTGTTTTTAGGCCCTCAGGGACCTCAGCCACAGTTAAGAACCCAAACCCAGCCAATGCTTATGTCAATTCCTTCTCCAGTGAGGGTATATCCAACATGATGTTTTCCTCTCAACAATATGACTAGTTAATATCAATATTTCTCAACCCTTCCTGAGAACACCTTGAAGTTTGTCAGAACAGATTTGAGGCCATCCAAAAGTTAATTCCCATCGCCTCACCAAATTCTACCTAAACACACATGCTTTTACTTCATCACCTGCTGTAGCATTTCAGTTAAATCTGAATTCTGTTTCTAATAATACTTTATGGAAAGCCTTGCATCCAAGAGGGGCACATACTGTACTTTCCAGGAATGTGTTAAGAATTGCAACTCATTCTCAACACACTGCAATACAATGGCTTCTTTATCCAACCCTACTCCCAACTAATTCACCTGGCTAAGGCAAAGTTGCTTCCTTTTTAAACTGAACACAGAAGTACTTAAACTGAACCAAATCAGCAAAACTGATTCCAGTATGTACCACCGTGTCATGTGGATACTTTACAGGACAAAGGAGCCTCTTTATGGATTCTTCCACAGAGGCACCCAAGGACTATCAGGGCATAGGGTCCCACTGAGATTATAAATCCCATGCATCCCTACGACTGTCCACATGCATGCTCATATAATGGCCTCCCAGCTGAGTAAGTATACACCCATAATCTCAACTGGGATTCCAGCCCAACCTTGCTTTTTATGTTAAAATATAAAGTATATACCATTTTTATAAAATATAGGTAAGCAAGAGTTTATGTTAGGAAGTTTTAATAAAGTTTATTAATTATTTAAGGGAGGAGGGAGGAGCAATTTGGTAGAAAAAAAGAAAAGTGTTCTTGGGTAGCTTAGTGCTGTATCTTCACCATTGTGTTATAAAAGAAATAAAAATGCAGTTGGCAAGTAGTCCACAAACTGGAGTGACCATCTCTGTGTGCCATCCCACACATTGAGGACTCAGTCTGCTACACTACCGAGGTCACTCACAAACCAAGAAGAACTGACGCTGAATTCTGGTAAGGAGAATAACGATCTCTCTGCACCCGCTCTTAGATATATATACCAGTTATACAGCTGTTATATTTAATGCCCCATTTTTTTCGGGATTGTGTTGTTTATGTCCTTTTCTTTGTGTTGCCTTATTGTTCAGTTTCTGCTTTTTGTTTTGCTTGTGTTGTTGTTTTCTCAGATATTTGACATGATTAGGGGGCCCTTTAAGTTGGTGTTGCAATGCTGCAGGCATCACTGACATGCATGCTCACACACATGCTTAATGTGTGTGATGCCACTGGTTCCAAAGCGCTACAGATCAGAATTGCAGGATGGCATTTTCCAAAAGGAAAGGAATTGCATTCACACAGCAAGAGGCCTGAAATGTGTGTAAGCAAACCTTCATGCAAAAGTAAGTGTTTAAAAAAGAAAACTTGATGGAAGAACATGGATACATTTACGGAAACTCTGATTTATTCGTAACGCAACTTTTCGGAGAAACCGAGAAATGACAACACCCTTGATCAAGAAGGGAAATGCAGCCAAAATAGCCAAATGACAACTCAGGCACACAATTCATCACCACCAAGCTGCTATTATAATGTGTGTTGGCAAGGCCTTGTGCATTTGATGAAGTAGTGCATTTTTCATTGGTTCTTTTTCAGTTTAACAACAGGATCTGTTGCAACGCTTTGCTAGCATATGCTGTTTTCCTTATGTTTTCTTTCTATCATTTGTAGAATGGTTGGCAACTCTTCAGCATAGTTTGTGCTTATTGGTAATTTTATTCTTACATACCTGTTGGTGGTGATAACTTGGACTATAGACACTTATACTGAACTCTAGACAATTGGATATTTTAAGAAACTCCATTGAAGGCCTCTTGTTTTCACATCATTTTTGTTGTTTTGCTTATTGTTGTCCTTCTTTAATCAACAGCTGTTTTGCTGCTATCTAGGTGACTGTTTTTTGCGGTTGTGCTGCTGCTTTGTCCTGAGAAGATGGCTGTTTCTAACTGAATGCAAGCTGCATTATCCTGAAAAGTGGTATTGTTAAGCTTACTGACTACTAGGAAAACAACTGTTGTTTCTGTTACATTTGACTCTAGCGCATCTCCAACTAACTCTAGAACTCTAGTTTGTGATTCACAATTGTAGGGACCTGAGCTCAATTTCAAGTACAGTTACTGTCTGTGTAGCTAATACATAATTTCCCCATGTTTGCATATATTGTCTTGTGCCTAGAGCTGCCAAGATAAACTCTAGCTTCCTGCAATGTTGTAATGGACGAAGCAAATTAAGGATAAAGATGGCCTGATAGATATCTCTAAAACTATCATGGCCAATATTCCCTCAAAGGTAAACACGTGTTTGGTGCGCATAAAATGTTTAGCTTTTGCACACAAGATTTTGCAGAAGAACGCAAAGAAATGAGTCTAGAAATCCAGCACATCCCATTGCCTCTGCCAAAATTTTACAAAGGCCAGGTAGCACAATGGCCCATGGGTAAATTCTTTGAAAATGGACATAAAAAAGCATTTAGTTTGTCTTATATCCACGCCTCACAATTTTAATTTGGGCACAGTACTGTATGAGTTAACTGGCATGTGGAGTTCTTTGAGATGGCAGAGTTATGTATGCAAGAGTAGCATAAAAGGAAAACTGTGTTTAACAGCAAGGGAGAATTCTGGATAGAGAGGAAAAAATACAGCTTAAAAAGACAGTGATTTCCATGAAGAAGCTCCAAACTTTACTAATGATTCTTGAGACCAACTGCACTGAACTAGGAAGAGGTCTTCAAGGGTGTCTGTTTACATAGGTACTGAACAACAACTCTGTGGGAACCCCCTTGAAGCATAACATTGACACACTACAACAACACAGCTGGATACATAAGGTGGGGTTGTTGTGAAAGTGTTTATGATAAACAGTCACTTTATTTAGTAACATTAAATGTAATCAGCATAGTTTTACATAAATCATGAGAGGATTTACATATCTGGAAGTAAAAAGTGGGGAAAAAAAAACAAGTAGAGGAAGAATGGAAGAAGCAGGACAGTGATTAACTAATGGATAATCTGCAATGTTGATTCAATTAAGTATATGCCCATGTTAACAAAGTTGGTTTAAAAACTGTCTGCGATTAGGCAAACTGAAAATTGTATTAACTTGGTTTGTTTAGACAGCTCAGCCGTTTACGATTTGGTGTTTGTCTGTCCAGACCCCACTGTAATCAGTGTGTGGCCAAAACCAGCAGCACTAATCAGCCAGAGGGGGGTCTATGAAGTCAAAATTTAGTTCTTAGATACCCAGCTTGCCATTTCAGTCCTCAAATAGGTATTCAGTATTTTTGTGAGGAAAAATATATTAACTGCTTAATCCTTTTACAAAACATTCCTTATTCCTTCACTTATTTTTTAAAACTTTAATATTTATACTGCTCAGAATTTGGGAGATCAACCAAGCTTTTCATGTTTGTCTTTCCTATTTTACAAAAGTGTAGGTGTTTGAACCCTCATCCTTAATTCTTGCCTTTGCTGTAAATTCTGTGCTGATATTTCATATGGAAAAACAGAATTGTGAAAACAGCACTAGGAAAGAGAGTGATCCCTTCTCTTAAAATCAACATCATTAATCCCAAACAGTGATTCTGTGCCAGTAGCTGGACATATTGCAACTGCTGATTATTTCATCAATCATCACTAGAACCAATTCCTAATAAATGTTCTTGTCCTGACAAATCAAATCTGCAGATGGTTATGGTGGTTTAGACACTTGTGGTGGTAGCCTGGCAGAACTTTTACATTGCGGAAGCTTCAAAAGAACTCTCTTATACAACCACCTATATTCCACTCATACAGGATCTGAAAGATGATATCCAACAGTAGGTAAGTTCTATCATTTTTCTTTTCATCACCAGTAAGGAATTGTTGATATCTCAGTTTTACCTTCTCCCCATAACACACAAAGCAGACAATCCAGAATGCCCCTTTGTTTCACATTCAACTGCCCCACTACTCATATTTCAGTTTTTCTGGACAGTGCTATGAGACCACTAATTGAAGATCTCCCTTCATTCTTAAAAAATACTAACCATGATCTCCAGTTTTTTGACAGCTTTAAGTTTCATGGTCCTAACCGCTTTATCTTTATCATGGACATCATCTCTCTGTATATAGTTCTTTCTCAGTGTAAAGTCTCATTGCTCTAAGACAGGCATTCAACTGATGTCCAGTCCAGGATCCTCGAACAAACACCCTCATCACACTGACAGAACTGCTTTCTCTTTTGATAAGGTTTTTCACCAGGTTATTGAATTTGCTGTGGGTACTAAAATGGGACCTAGTTACAGTATGCCGTTTGTGTCGTTTGGGTGGAAGAGCTTTCCTTTGACCTAAGCCTTGTACCAGACATCTGCAAAAGATATATCAACAGTTGTATTGGTGCTGCCTAATCTTCCAGACATCAGATACAGGAATTCATTAACGATTTTACTAATTTCCATCCACCTTACAGGTTTACAGCCAACATCTCAGCCGCACTTCTGCCATTTTTAGATATCAGTTTATCGGTTTTCCAGGGCTAAACACTTCTTTCTCTTACAAGCCAATTAATTCCTCAACCCGTTCTACAACCCCTTTCATACTGGGCATATTTAAAGCTCAGTTTTCACAGTTTTTTTTAGATTTCACTGCCACTATAGTGATGAGCGTGACTTCTATAATAAGGCACTTAGAATGGGGAGTTTCTTTACTAATAGAGGATACCCTTCTCATATTTTTATCAGGGCCCTCAATCAAGCCTGGAGTAGACTATTCTAAGAGGAATCCCAATATTGAAACCTGCATCCCACTGGTCCTCCCATTCCACACTAACACTCCATCCTTTCCACAGGTTATCAAACAAAATTTCCCTATTTTGCAGACTGATCTTTCCACATGAGCCTTTTAACCTAATCCTCCCTTTCATCAACCACCTGTCTTACTCAAATGTGTTGTTTACAGCTCACTTCACAGAGGAGAGCCACACTGATCACCAGGCACTTGAGCTATAACAGGAGTCTGCAAACATGTCACCAACAAGACCCTGGTAAATTAAAAATTAAATAACGGGCACCTCCTTCTGTCTAAAAATCTTATTTACTGTATTTTATAAGGAAATGTCCATTCATCTACATTGTGAAACAGGCTAGCAGACTCTTTCAGGGAGAATGTTTGGGCCATTACAATTAAAAACCTTCTCCAGAACACTTACCATCCCTTGATCATAGCCACACTGTCCTCTCTGTTTGTATTCTTTAACAAGGTTGCAAAGACACTTTTCAAAGAAAAACATTGGAAGCTAAGCTCACCCTATAGGATCACATATTCCTCCAGGTCTCAATAACGAAATAAATTTTTATTTATATAAATCACTCCCTTCATCTTTTGTAATGGCCACATTTTCACACCTACTCACCGCTTTTGTCCTCTCATCTACCCTGACTTTGTTCCCTCCTTCCCCCTATATTTGTTACCTGCTTTTTCCTTTTCATTTGCACTCTTGATGTGGCTATACAGCCAAAACATGTCTTTAATCTTTTTTGTTTTTTGCTTTAACATTTTTTCTTTGCAGATGCACACTGTTGCAGTGCTACACTAACTCCAGAGGAATTATTTTTTCAACTTTCTAAACAAAACACATGGGAAGCATACTTTGAAATAATTTAAAATTGAAAATGAAAAAATCCTAGGAAAGCAGCATAAAGACAAGTTTTCATAGTCCTTCATTTAAGTTTTCATTTATACAGCAGCTAAATACCTTCTATGAAAATGAACTTAAATAATAATGACAAAGCAAGGCTTGGCTGTAGGTTTTGCAAATGATCAAAATATTAGTGAAAAGGTGAGTTAATAAGAAAATTAAAACTCTAGCCTAGGATGTGGATCTTTTTCTAAATAGCTATAAGGATGGAAAACTGTTAGTGAACCATTAATGTTCTGGATGTGCATATGTGTTTTCAGGTGTAAAATATAATGGTTTAGTACACTTAGCAACTGAGCAACTTAATTAATACTGTTAAAAGAAAATTATTCTCCTGACAGCTCAGCACAACCAGAATAAATGCTAATTAGTCCAAAAATGATCTTTACTTCTTAGATAGTAAAGTACACACATTAGCATTATAAATCAGAGAGACCAAAAAGTACAGAATTAGAAACAGAATAAGGAACAAAGAAAGATCTCTGGATTTTCTTTAAACAGCTATCAGGTAAAATTCCTTGGCCATTTCTTTATATCATGAGCACCAGACCCAGGTACTCTCTTCTTACCTTCTCTGTTTCACTATCTCATTATTATGCCTCAATTAAAAATATGCAAGTCCTTAAAGAGACAAAGTGCAGTTGGTCTGGGAGATGAAAATGTAAAATGGATTAGGGAAAAAGAGTCTGTAGGCATTACTAGCTCCATAAAGTCAAAATTATTGTAGAAACAAAAGCCAAAACTTAAGTCAAAAGTCAAAGTCAAAAGAACCTTTGCCAGAAATAAAATAATGTACTTCAACAAGAGTAACAAATAGAGTGTGAGGCTCATTTGAAGTTATATAATCTAAAAACCTCAACCCTGAAGTCTCCACATTTCCATGTATAGTGGCATCATGGTGCCAGATGTCAGGTCATAGTAAAAATAGTGAAGTAGTGGCTCAGTGGCTAAGGATCTGCACTGGTATCTGTATGGTTGCTGGTTCAAATCCCATTACTTCTAGAAGAGATTCCACTCCTTTGGGCCCTTGAGAAAGGTCCTCAACATGAAAATTGCTCTGGGGGTGGTGTACAGTGGCTGACCTTGTGCTCTGACTCCCAAAGGTCATGTGAAAAGACAATTTATCCTCAAGGATTAACAAAAGATATCAAACAAAAAAAAAATATGGCAGCACTCATGAAAAGAAACGTCATAATATTATAAAGCTAGCAATAGTGCAAAAAATTTAAAAGTGTCATGATTTTCTGAATCATAATATTTATTCTTTTATATACTCCATGCCTATCTTCCTTCCCCCAGTAAATTATGTCTCCAAAATCTGCAAATTCCAAGTCAGGCCAACTCTCTGCAGTCTGCAGACTAAGTCTCAGCATCAGTTCTTGGGATAGTCAGGGTTTTATCCTGCTCGGGTATGTTTTATTTTTAGTTAATTTTATTGTTTGCTAAATGTTTGGAAATATTATTATTAAGAATGTTTTGGTTTTCTTGTCTACATATCTTTTGGTGAATATTTTGTTTAGGTTTCTTATGCTATTTGCTACTTTGGTTATGTATCTTGTGCACTATATGTTTGTTGTGAACTTGAAATTCTTGAGCACAATATGTCCCAAAAAGACTCACTATACCCACTAGAGATGGGAAAACTGTCAAACCCTGAGCAGTCACAAAAAGGGCAAATGTTGAACCTTTATAAATAAAAATTATTTTTCAAAAAATGTTCTTTGACATAACATTACACTCCGAGTAGCACAAGAGGTCAAAGAGGTTGCCTGAAACAACAGTCAATGCAAGGCAAACAATATCCCAATGCATAAATCTAAAGAATAGTTGCAAAACAGCACAGGCAGCAAAAATCCACAAAATCAGAAAGGCAGAAAAATAATTACAATGAAACTCACAAAAAACAGCACATACAATGAACTGCAAAGGACCATGGCTTTTCCTCTGCTTTTACATGGCTGAGGGCTGTCCCTTGACAGTGATGGGCAAGTGGCCATGCCTCCTGGGGGAACCACCCACAAAACTCATGGCACATAAAAATAGATAAATCGATATACAGAAACTAAATAATCAACAATGTTAACATACAAATGAATAAAATATACATATATAAGAAACTGGAACCCAGGCTGAAACATAACAATGTTGTCCCCAGCACTATTTATCCCTTTGAACTCTGCCCTTCCCAGTGTTTTGTCACTATAACTCTAGCCTCTCCAGCAATTTTGTACAATTTCGTAAACCAAAAATTTTGATTTTATAAAAAAAAAAAGGCACACTGCATGATAACATACAGTGAATACACTTGACTTGTACATTTAGCATTCGTTTGCTCAGGGGTTAATGCACTTGCTGCTTGCTGAGCAGTTCTTCTTTCCTCCACCCTGGTGGCCTGCTTCTTCTCTTCTTTCGTTGGCATCTTTTTGCATTAAAACTGATTAAGTCAGTGTTTGTGTTGCAATTACTTAGTACATTTTTCTTTAATTTTTCAATTAAGCTGACACTTAAGTCTTCAATCTGCCTCAAGAATAATTTAAGATATGAAGAGGTAGGGGAAGTGATGGCAAAGTTGGTAGGGATGAGAACGGCGCCCATATGCATGCGCCGCACAGCCAACCTGTTGGCTGCTGCCGTGAGTGGATTCTACAATAAAATAAAATAGAAATAAAAAGAGGAATAACCTTGGAGGTCAATCATCAACCCGAAAACGGATAGTGAACGTCATGTAGTATAGCCATCCATCCATTATACAACCCGCTATATCCTAACACAGGGTCATGGGGGTCTGCTGGAGCCAATCCCAGCCAACACAGGGCACAAGGCAGGAAACAAACCCCGGGCAGGGCGCACACACACACCCGCACACCAAGCACACACTAAGGACAATTTAGAATCGCCAGTGCACCTAACCTGGATGTCTTTGGATTCTGGGAGGAAACCGGAGCACCTGGAGGAAACCCACACAGACACAGAGAGAACTTCACGTAGGGAGGACCTGGGAAGTGAACCTGGATCTCCTAACTGCGAGGCAGCAGTGCTACCACTGCACCACTGTGCTACCCTCATGTGATATATGTGTACCAAATTTCAAGTCAATAGGTAAAACAGTTTGCGAGCTTCAGGTGATATAAAATCCTGGATAGCCATGGTAGCATATTATAAAAGAAGGTAATAATGTGATGATAAGTCACAATGTCATAACAAAAGACTGATCCTATAGAATAAGCAGTATTATTATAATTAGTATGCAGTTTTCATTCTTTTTTTTACCATCCATTATAAGGATCTTATGCCAAAACTGCACCTTTGAGTAATATGCTTCAAAGCAATATTAATTCCAGATGCAAAGCACAAGAACACTTCACATGATTTTCACCATCTTTCGATCAATCACTCTATATTTCTCCTTGTCTGTGGGGCTCTCGCTTCTAGTGTCAAGCACCCAAATTCCCTTAGGTGTGGTTAGGTTAGGTTATTTTATGTTAATTAGTGTTCCCTAATTTTAATTCTTATTTATTTTGTCTTTTTTCTCTTTCTTCATCACGTAAAGCACTTTGAGCTACATCATTTGTATGAAAATGTGCTATATAAATAAATGTTGTTGTTGTTGACAGTGACAGTGGCAGGTAGGGAGTTTGAATGGGGTGGTACACATGTAACACTGTAACAAAGCTGTCCTAAGACAAGCTCAGGGAGGAAAGAAACAGAAAGACTAAAGCTCTCTTTGTATGCTTGTACTTCTCTGTGGAAACTAAGCATTTGTTGTTTTGAGTTGCTTAATGACTGAACAGAAAAGATTTGGCTTCCTACCTCATGCCAATAACTTCCCCAGCTACATAATATTTGCTTCCAGTTGCCATTATGTGATATACCAACAGTCCACCACCAACTCATTTGTCTTGGTGATGTTAAATTTCAGGTGACTCTACCTACACAACATGACAAAGTCCATTTCATCTTGCTATACTTCTTCTCCTTTCATCATCATTGAAGCCTACATTGTGAACCCTGTCATGTCAATATGATATTTCCATGAAATTGATTAAACTTAAATGTGTCTACCTGTTAACTTAAAGTTTTTTAAAGTTGTTCCAATTGGTAATATAATTTTGCGTTTTGTAAACAGAATTTTTTTAATTAAGTACTACTTACTATTGAAATAAGTTAGTAATACTTGGTATTATCACCATCAGTTATAAAATAACCATTGTCTTTTTAGCTTTCTAATACTTATGGCTCAAGTGTGGGGAGCTATATTTATTCATCTTTAATCAAAGGCCTCACCCTTACAATAGTCCAATGTTAGTCATTTGGCAGGAAAAGAACAAATTGAACAAGTGTGGATTAACAGCCAACAATTACCATTAATTTTGAATTGTTGTTAAATAATTCTAAGGTTATAATGCTATTAGGGCGGTTACATCATGACACTAATGTAACTATTATTTTAAAATTTCCTTATGTCTAACAATAAATGATTTATCACATGAAATGCAATGTGTTTCTTTTCTCTTATTTTTTTAAAACATTCATTAGAGGTAAGTATATCAGTGCCTAAAATGGTAAAAAATAATCATCTTCCAACTTTCATATTGTTCCTAGAGCAATACTGATACTACAATTTATTTGGGGAATGATGGGTGGAATGCATTGAATGTTTTTATTGAGTTAAGCTGAATATTTTATGCATAGCAGTGATAACTGTTACAAAAATTGTTTTGAAGTTTAGAAAATGGTGACAACTCATGTCATTTATATGTTGCCAGGTTCATGCCTACCTCCTAGCACTGAGGTTAGTACAGGAATTCCATGGACAGGTTAGATAATTGAATTAAATGAATTCATTTTAAAAGCAACTGTAAATTTAAAAATCTGGGTGTTTGGTTTTTTTTTGTATTGTTAATGTTATATTTATAGTTCCACAGATGCCCACACAAACAATAACCTTTTTTTATATGTGTGTTTGGGCTGTAGTGTCTAGAATGGATTGGGACTATAAATTGTGTTCAGGTATTTTGAGCTCCAGACCACAATTGCTTAAACTGTATAGATTGGAGCACTTTCATTTTTGAAGAGGTAGCCCACTGCCATGGCTCTATTATCATTGGATTTGCACACTTTAGAGGCTAAATGCTTTGAAAACTCATTCGTCAAGACACCACAAATACAGAAGTTATACACTTGAGGAGCGTGCATTATGTAACTGCTCTTTTTGCACATTTTAGCAATTCTTTTCTGAATCTGTACTACTCTGTTACTACAGAAGACATTATTTAGTTCAGTTTAGGTCATGTTATACTTTCAACTTAGACAAATACAGCTGGTGTTATTATATGCACTTTATGCAATAAACTACAATAATAGCAATAATTCTGTTCTCCTTAGTATAAACTTGGCCAGGCAAACAGGCCAGTTTAGGTAGGGAAAAGGTTGGGGTGCCAACCAGGTCACGCATTAAGTCCAAATAAACGAAGGAAAAATAGCCATTCAGCTAGTAAAGAGGCTGTTTAAAGAGCCAACAATTAAACAAAGGATTTTAGCTGGAACAAGTTTGAACTATGTCCTTCTCCAAGGCTAGGGTGCAAATGAGACGGCTCCTTCCGACAGAGGCCCCTTTTTTATCGTCTAAACCAGAAAGGGTGAAGCCTCGTCAGGTTGTTGTCCTGTGCTACGGGGAAAAAGGGAAGAGATTGTTAGTGCCAGCCCACACTCTGGTTCCGAGGTGGAAGTGCTTACCTCTCCAGGGTCCTCATGCATAACAAAATTTAGTGTGCATAGAATTCACACTAAAACATGGTGTACGGCAAAAGCAGAAATGTTCGTATGCACAAAAAAATCCAGATGCATAAATCTGTGTGTGCGCCAACTTCCACATTCTTCCGCTACATAAATCCCGATGATGCGCCTGCTGCTACTCCCCAATTCCTGCCAGTATTACGCCTCTTTGAATATGCAAACCAATATAAATAGCACTTAAGCTCAGCATTTTTTGACAAGGCAATGGCAAAAGCATGGGGGAAAATAGAAGAATTTCAGCGAATACCAAGTGGAGTAAAGAAAAAACATACTATTTGTTGGTTTAAACAGTGGTATAAACAACAAAATGAAGTTGATCGAGCAACATAGTGTCTAAGAAACTCGAAACTCAAGTTCACAAAGTCGCACAGTGCCCAAAATAAAAAAGAAGTTGTCAGATATCAAAGTCACTGTGAAAAGGCGAGTCGTAGCCCACTGTCTGAGTGTCATATGAAAGCTTGTGCTAGATGCTATATACCGATAATTCTCTTTCTCAGCTTCTGTAGATCTTTGATTCCCCACTCAGATACAGTGATATAAATACTCTGAGTGGTACAGTGAGAGTAATATGGAAAAAGATGATCTGCTGTGGCAACCCCTAACAGGAGCAGCTGAAAGAAGAAGAATTAGGTGCAGTGAGAGTAACAACACTAAAGCAGCTATGGTATTTGGAATAGTTTGGCCATTCCGTGAACCATTATATTGTTACAGGTTAATTACAATCAGATGTCTTAAACTAATAAACAATATGCAGTTAATTTCAGTGTATTTGATAAAGCCGCGTAAGGGATGTGGATCTAAAAAAGAAAGGGAAACCACACTAGAACAAAAGCACTGCTTTGATGCTGGGTGCTGCCAGTTTGCAAAACCGAGTGGAGAACTTGCATACGCCAGGATTTGAGCTAGCGTGAAAATCTGTGTGGCTTTACGCCAAGTTTAGGTTTTATACATCGCAATTTGAGCATTGAAATGTGAGTATGCAACATTTTTTTGCGTACGCACCATTTATACATGAGGCTCCAGAGCTTGGAAGAAGGTCCCCAGGTGCACATGTGCAACATTATGAATTGCAAAACATACACACAAAACATACCACTGTTCTCCATGTACTTTCTGTGTTTTTACTAGAGGATTGCTCTGGAGTTTTGACAATGTGTAAAGTTAGTTATGAAGTATTATCACCACTTTTCTCATGATTGTGCATTTGTTTAAGTTGTGGTTTTGTGACAGATTTTTATTATGATTTCCTTCAGGATGGTAATGAGGCAGAGGCTGTGGATACACCTATGGCTCTTTTTATAGATAACGGTATCCGCACCAACAGTCCAGTTCAATGCCATCCTCAAAAAGTGTTTGTCTTTGACAATAAAGTTGTATTCATCCTTCCCAGATTTGTTGATCTTTCTACTAATCTTCGGTCTTACCTATGAGCTACATCTTGGTTCTCCCAAAGGACTGACAAACACTTTTGAATTCCTTCCAAACTGTCAGTTAGACTTCAGACTATCAAGAATGATTTGAAATGCCTATAATATGCAGAAGTTGATGTGGGAAAACATAAAAAAATGTTGATATCTAGCCGGGAGTGCATTGCATTGAAAAGTTACTCTTTTGACAGTTACTTTAATATGTTATATATTGAGTCATAATAGTAGTTGTTAAATGTAACGCAGCCACAGGAGATGCACAGACCAGTGTGTTTCTTTGTGCCGCTCCCAAGTCCGGATAAATGGGGAGGGTTACGTCAGGAAGGGAATCCGGTGTAAAATTTTGCCAGATCAACATGCGGTCAACAATAGAGATTTCCATACTGGATTGGTCTAGTCCATATTAACAACAACAGCCACCAGTACTGTCAGCCAACAGGGTGCTGGCAGAAATTGAGCTACTGTGGGCCGAAGAAGAAGAAGAGGGGGTGATTTTTGCGGAGCAAAGAGGAGAGGAGGAAGGTAAAGAGAGTAGAACTGAAGGTAGGTACTTTGAATGTTGGCAGTATGACTGGTAAGGAGAGAGAGTTAGCCAATATGATGGAGAGAAGGAAGGTTGATATACAGGGTGCCCACAAAAACACTCCTTGATTTTAAATGGTTACAAAATCAAAACTTATTGGAATATGTTTATAAACAAGATGACAGCAAATACATTAACTCAAAACAATTCTTCTTTTCTCCCGCAGATTCTTCTGTGCACTCATTATACCACTAGCGGACTGTAATATTCAAGATGGAGCTCACCTGACAGCAACACAGCACAGGTGTGTGTTGGAATTTCATACAACAAAAAGTGTTGTGACTATGCAGCATGCTTTCAGACACAAATTTCATGTGAATCCACCCACTTACAAGTCCATTTTGTTCCTTTGGGGGTACGTGAAAGATGTACGTACGTACCTCCACTTCCCGCAACTATGGATGGGAGGAGAAATGGGGTAGGGGTTATTCTGAAGGAACAGGATGTCAAGAGTGTTTTGGAAGTGAAAAGAGTGTCAGACAGAGTAATGATTATGAAGCTGGAAATTGGAGGTGAGATGATAAATGTTGTTAGTGCATATGCCCCACAAGTTGGGTGTGTGATGGATGAGAAAGAAGATTTCTGGAGTGAGTTGGATGAAGTGATAGACAGTGTACCCAAGGGACAGAAAGTGGTGATTGGAGTGGATTTCAATGAACATTTTAGTGAAGGGAACAGAGGAGATGAGGAGGTGATGGGTAGGTATGGTGTCAAGGAAAGGAATGAAGAGGGTCAGATGATAGTGGACTTTGCAAAAAGGATTGACATGGCTGTAGTGAATGTGTATTTTAAGAAGAGGGAGGAACATAGGGTGACATACAAGAGTGGAGGAATATGCACACAGGTAGATTATATCCTATGCAGAAGAGTCAATGTGAAGGAGACTGAAGACTGCAAAGTGGTGGCATGGGAAAGTGTAGTTAGAGAGCAGAGGATGGTGGTCTGTAGAAATGACGTTGGAGATCAAGAAGAGGAGAGTGAGGGCAGAGCCAAGGATCAAATGGTGGAAGCTGAAAAAGGAAGACTGCAAGGCACAGTCACTGGGTGGCAATGAAGAGTTACCAGACAGCTGGGCAACTACAGCAGAAGTAGTATGGGTGACTGCAAAAAGAGTGTTGGAGTGACATCTGGACAGAGGAAGGAAGAAAAGGAAACTAGGTGGTGGAATGGGGAAGTACAGGAGAGTATACAGAGAAAGAGGACAGCGAAGAAGTGGGATAGTCAGAGAGATGCAGAAAGTTGACAAGAGTACAAGGAGATAAGGTACAAGGTGAAGAGAGACGTGGTGGAGGCTAAAGACTGTTTAACTAGATTGTTTAATGGAATCTTGGAAAGTGAGAGGATGCCTGAGAAGTGGAGAAGAAGTGTACTGTTACCAATTTTTAAGAATAAGGGGGTGTGCAGAGCTGTAGTAACTACAAAGGGATAAAATTGATAAGCCACAGCTTGAAATTATGGGAAAGATCAGTGGAAGCTAGGTGGTAAAAACTCTTCAAGTTGAAAAGGTGTTCATGTTCATGCACAACAACACAGTTGCATGGTGAGTAGTTATTCTGCCTTGCACGTCATTTGAAGTGTTTTAATCACTACTAGACCAGTTTAGATCCAAGATTCCTGAAGAGCTGATGTGAAGGAGACTATTTGATTCTATTTGTTTGTTTAATTGTATATTAATTTACATAACGGGTCTGAATCTAAATTGTAGCCACTTTTTGCAAGTTGCCATTTTCAGCCAATCTCACAATGAATGTTGCAACTGGACCGAGTACCAAGCTCAGTTTTTGTTCAGCTTGGAAGAATGTAATTTTAAGAATGGAAGAGTGTAATGTTACAGTTATAGGAGATCATATCCAAAATTCATGATGAATTAAGTTGAAGTATAAGATGTGCAATTATTATACTACCTTTACAGTAATCTGTAAATTGTTCAAATCTGTATCGTAACTACAAACATTGCAACTTTGAAGTCATCTCATCCTGAACATTTGATCTGAAACGGATGTGAGAGGAAAGCCATAAGAAAGACTGCTTTTTGTAAAAACCTTAAAGAAGGTTTCATTCTTTTATGTCTGTATATAGTTTGTATTTTTATTACAGTACTTAAATGCATAATAGGCAGTATTTTCAACTTTAAAATTGTAAGTTGTGTTAACATTATTTGATCTCAGAATAAAAGCTTTAATTATTATTACTAAAATATGTGAGTGCACATATGCAGTGATTGAATTTACCATAGTCAGATAGTACAGGTTAGTTACTCAAAATATCACATCTGAAAACGTATCATTGTATTTTTGTGCCAACTTATTGCCTCAGTTTTTTGAGTTCTGCTAACTTATTTGGCTTTACAGGTACAACAAAGGAGTCATCTAAGAACAAAAATTGTAATTGTAAATAAAATATTTGAGGTACAGGATAAAGAGAAAGGCAGACAAGAGAGTTCAATGTGGTGACCACCATCATGCATTCCTGTAACCTCACAAGAGTCTCTTATTAATCAGTCTATGGTGCACAACACTTTGGGGTGCATCTGCATTGATCTTATTTTCCAATGGTAGAGGTTGGAGAAATCAAACAAATTGATCTTAATAATAGGGCAAAGTGTAAGCAGGCTGTGTGAAGCTTGTAGATCTTTGTGTCATCCATTCCTACATACAACTAGTAGGGAAACTGCAGATGATCAAGGTAGTTTATAATCAGGTACCTCATTTTTTCAAGCCCTCAGATTTCCTCTTGATGTGTAAGGTGGAAGGTATTGGTTCATAGTCATCATGCACAAAGACTTTAAATAAATACAATAATAAATCCCTTTATTCATTTTCCAAACTGTACATACATTAATTTTGAATTCCATTATTTATTCTCCAAACTTGTTTATTCTAATCCTGTATAATGTGTGAAATTTAGGTGTGAGATTAGCCTGGTAGTGTCAAATGCAAATCAGGAGCCAATCATTGGGCATCTTCAGACACACTCACACATAGGGCTGATTTTGATTTGCCGATCAGACAGCCTTACACATTTTAGTATGCTGGTGGAAACAAGAGCTTCCGGAGAAAGGGTTCTCAGTCACAGGGGGAATAGATTTGAACCCCAGACCCTGGAGCTATAAGGCAAGCAGTGCTAAACAAAACAATCAATGCCGATGCCTAAAATTAATTAATCATACCTTATAAGTGCAAATGCTTGCAATGATTACTTTTCTGTGTGTGAAACAATCCAGTTGTTTCATTATTTTTCTAGGTCAATCCATCCATTTTAACAACTCACCTTCTCAGTCACAGTGTTTGCACTGTATCCTGGCACCATTTGGCACAAGACAGGATACTGTTGTTGTTTTTGAAACCCTAAGAAGGGGTGCTGTTTTTCTGTGTCCACTATTGTATTACGTGTAAAGGTCATTGAATCTAGAAGCCTGCCCAGTTTGCCTCAGAATTTTGTGTGAATTTGCCTGCAGACTTTGATAAACATTGTCATTGCTTCATTAGCTGTCTGTGACTGAGCCTGTCAATTTCATTGACAGAGCAGGGGTACACAATAAATTAGATTAGAATAGATTAGATAAACTTTATTAATCCCATGGTGAAATTCAGTGTTCATTAAGAGCAAAAACTGAATTATACCCAGATATTAGAACACATTAAATGTAAAAGGAAATACTGATGAGAATGTCAAACCTAGAACAGACACATTTTAGTTGGAAGAAGCAGAAAAAGTTCAAATTTAAAAGAAAGCTATACAGGTATATTAGAAGATAAAATGGAAGCAGCAATAAGAAATAAAGGATAAGCGAGTTGTAAAGGGATCAAATAAAAGTGAGAAATTTGAAAAGTGGAGTGGCCAGAAGAGTTTACCACTTCAGCAACACTTTAAATAACTCAAATGTGATATACTGTAATGTCTACACCATATCATGCTATTGTATGAATTCAAAATACTCAGATTGCTGGTCATAAGGTTAAAGCTGCAGACAGGCTATTTCACCAGAAAAAAAGCAATCTGAGGCTGTAAAAAGTTATAAAATGAAAGAAGTAAAAGCTATAATGAGGACTTTATGTCAAAGAAAGTGTTCATTCTCTTTGTGGAATTTCAAGAGAATAAAGATCAAAAATTGAAAGGAAATATTGTAGAAAAAGGAAGGAACTACAGAGAGTGAAGACTCATCACTAATATAACCTATGTGCTGGTACTGATTCCATTTCCATTTTAAAAGTATATTCATATTATACTTTGCCAAATTAGATAAATAAAAGTTTTAATTTTCCAGTTGATGCTGTGCTGAGGATCAGGCTGCTGCTGCAGTTACCTTTGGGCTGGTAATGCAAGCAGAGATCAAAAAGATTTGAGTACAATTATAGGAGATCTTAATCGCCGAGCTCTTGATGACTGCTATGGTAATTGATATACTTATCTCTCAAAACATCTGCCATATCTGGGTAACTCTGATCAGAATATCACCTGGGTCATTATGACTTGTTGTACATCCATCCATCCATTATCCAACCCGCTATATCCTAACTACAGGGTCACGGGGGTCTGCTGAAGCCAATCCCAGCCAACACAGGGCGCAAGGCAGGAAACAAACCCCAGGCAGGGCACCAGCCCACACACACACACATAACAAGCACACACTAGGGACAATTTAGGATCACCAATCCACCTAACCTGCATGTCTTTGGACTGTGGGAGGAAACCGGCACACCTGGAGGAAACCCACGCAGACACAGGGAAAACATGCAAACTCCACGCAGGGAGGACCCGGGAAGCGAACTCGGGTCTCCTAACTGAGAGGCAGCAGCGCTACCCACTGTGCCACCCCTTGTTGTACATGGTAGAGACAAATAAAAACAAAACGGGTGAAAGTTAGAAGTTGGTCTGTTGAAGATACTTTGGGACTGGAAACCATTACTGTACTGTAAAATATCAATAAATTAGTGGCGGCTATTGACATTTATCAGTATCACATGATCACCCTTTGTCTCGCGATATTTCACTTACCTTTAGGCTCTTTGACTACCTCCAACTCGCACGTGTGTGACACTATATTTCTATAATTTGCTATCCAGGCTCATCACCTGGCTCATTTGATATAACTTGAAGTTAATTACAAATGAATCCGGCTTTCTAATTAATAAAACCAGCAGGTAAAGGAGATTTAGCTCAACTTCTTCATTCTTAAAAACTTTTAACCTTAGTGCCCCAGGAGAATGTTTTCTGTCACTAGTACTGCATATTTGTATAGAAATTCGATCATAGCATACAACTCTGACTTCCACATTTTTAGGTGCATTGCCATTAAATGTGAAAAGCTTATCATCATCACATTTGTCTGTTTGCATATAACAACTCAGTCCCAGAGGACTAATTTCTTTAAAATTTGGTCCACTTATTCACTGAAATTTGTAAGGAAAGTTTTATTTTTATAGAGCTATAACACTACACATATTTTTGAAAAGTGATCAGCTCCTATTTGAAAAGCACTCGTACATTTCTGAATCCTCTATCTTAAAGCTGAGAAACTTTCTGTGCAGTCTTAGTTACTGAATTACTTAAGAAAGGTTATTTCAGCCTCTGTATGTTACTTTACACATGGCCAAGAACACTTTGTCATATCAGTGACTATCATGGATCACTGCTACATCAGATCAAGGCTCCTCCTGCTTGAAGTTTTACCAGGTAACTTCAAACAGCACAAGACTATAAACTGTAATCATTAAAGTTTACAATGTACTGAAGCTCTGAACTGCACAGTGAAAAAAATTATGGGATAACCCATATCTTGTACGTATGTGAAAATATCTCGTACGTACAAGATATTTTCACATACATACAAGATGTTTTCACATATGTACGAGATAATGGTTATCCCTATAATTTTTTTCACTTTGCAGTTCAGAGCTTCCGTACATTTTAAACTTTTATGATTACAGTTTATAGTCTTGTGCTGTTTGAAGTTACCTGGTAAAACTTCAAGCAGGAGGAGCCTTGATTTGATGTAGCAATGATCACACTTTCACATACGTATGAGATAAACCTAATTAAAATATTACAAACATCCACTGCAGGGCTGCCTAATTATGACCTTACCAAGGCCACGACACATCAGTTTGATGTCACTTCCAGCTCTTGTGGCATGGTGATATAAAAAAGCAGATGGGTGAGCTTTTATTTATTAAAGGAGTGTTTCTTTTTACTAAGAAATAGCTTGAATACATAACCTGTTTTTATAAACTTGCCAATATCCATTTCTGTGGAATGCAACTGTGAGAAGAAAACATCAGACTCTTCAGTGATAGGCCCTATTTCCAGAAAATGATGTATAGTAGCTCATCTGAATGTATCCGGCGCACATGCAGTATTGGCCGGTGCGACCTTAAAGTACCTGGCGCGCAGGCTATGATAAGTGGTGGGCACGAAATATATACATGATGGGCACGAGATAGTAAGTAGTACGCACCAAATTGTTTCCCAGGAAGGAAAGAAAAAACGCCATATTTCCTTAGGGGCTCCGTATGAGTGTGCAGACAAATACCTGTAAACATAAAGCATGTACCTAAACCCTAACCCTCCCAAAAGCCTAATCTTCACCATAGTGTAACGGGGTATGTAATGGGCATTTCATGGCTGACGTTGTGGGAATTACCAGACGTACATAATAGGTATGGCAGGCTGCGGTTAAACCCATCTCCAACCATCCCACACCCCATTAATAAATAATAGCCCACCCGTCTGCTTTTTTATTTCACTGCGCTACAAGAGCTGGAAGTGATGTCAAACTGAAGCGCCATGGCTTTGGTAAGGTCATAAGTAGGCAGCCCTGAAGTGCACGTTTGTAGTATTTTAATCTAAGTTTGAGATATTTTCATGTAGGTGTGAGATAAGGGTTATCCCATAATTTTTTTCACCGTGCGATTCAAAGCTTCCGTAAAAATGCAAGCAAGGAAAACAAATTCACTGATGTACAGTGAATAGAAGAAATAAGGAGTTCCATAAGAGTGGCTCTGTAAGCAGTGATGCATACAGTGAATATGCATGTTCTCAATATTACATTATATTATCTTCCTCACTGCTACATAAACTGAAGGTTATGATAATATTTCACTGGCACTGTGATATAAGTGAGCACTGCTACAGCCAACCTTTTTGGCTTGAGACTTCAATATAGATTTATTCCTCTGTCAGGTACTTCTTTCAATACTTTGAGAAATATTAACTACAATCAGCCATAGACCCTAAACAACTAACAATACCACATCTATCAATGCAATTTTTGTGTCACTTCAGTTGGAATCTGCTGTCTAAGAATGTTTTTTCATTTTCAAAAGACTAATTGGGGTCAGCTTTTAACTACTTGCTATTTTGAAATGCTATTTAAAAAGATGCATTTTTTATGTGCTCTGTTAATGCATGCAATTATATTCTGTTTTCAGTTATTTTTGATTATGATTCATTGTAACAAAAATATATAACAAACAAAACTCTGATGAAGTAAATTCTGCATTGGCTGGGTTGTTTAAATCTTACCCTTCAGCTCTGGTATATTTTAACAGTTTTATTAAACAGTAGTGTGATACCTTTTTAAAAAACATTTTTAACGGAAACTAAGGAGATGGCAATTGATTTCAGAAGGAAAAAAACAGCAGTCCTCCCATCTCAAAAAATAGACTGTGAGTGACAAACCCTCCTGCACTATAAGTTGTGTCTAAGCAATGTGACAAGAAACGGAATCCTACAATGCGAAATAAAAACAAAGTGTCTACCAGCGAATGTCATTCCTAGTCGCAAAGAGTCTGGCTCTTCAGCAATTGGACCATTTGATGACAAAAAAATAGTTGTATATTGATTAATGTTTTAACTGTGTCTCCCCCTTCTTTTGTCATGTGATGTGATTTTCTACTGTGCTTTATCCAGAACCAGGGATTGGGTTTGGTTTTCGGAGAGCTAAAGGTTACCCCAACTAGCATAGGGTGCAAGTCAGGAACAAACTCTTGACAGGGTGTCAGACCTTTACAGGGCTAACACACAAACAATTCAATTAACCTCCATGTCTTTGATCAGTGGAAGAAAAAGTGAGCACATAGAGGAAATCCACACAGACACAGGGAGAACATGGAAGCACCATGCAGGGAAAAATGCAATATGTGTTGAAATAATTTCACAGACCAAATATCTTTGTTTTAAAAGTTTTAGTAAAGGTTCAAAGCAAAACAGTTAAAACAAAAATAGAGAAAAAATTGGTATTGCAAAGTAAAGAGAAGTTCTGGTTTAAAGAAAATTCTGTTTAAGGGTTATTTATCTTGTTTCTTTTCTCTAAGTTGGTCATACAGTCGAACCATTTCTAAGTGGGCAGAAAACTGTATGCCAATCCCATTTGCAAACTGCAAATAAGTCTAACAGTTTATGCTAGCAATGAGACTATTTCCTAACTGGCTTAATTAACACTCTGCATTACAGATATAGCCAAGAAGGTTCTATTTCACGTTAACTTACAAGGGGACAGAAGGCTGTATCATAATCTATAGCTATGGAAAAAAATCATTCTATTCAAATTAAGCAAACACTTATATGAGGTTAACATTAAGCATTAACTTTCTAAGATTGGCTTTTACATTTATTTTATTTTTAAAAAATGCCAAAATTTCCTCCTGAAACATTGTTCTCTTTATGGCATACTCCCTTTTACTTCAGAATAAACTGAACTAAACAAGAAATAAAAATAGAAAAAGTGCCTCATTGCGCTTATCAAAAGAAACTCTACACTTTCTGAAAGTATGAGGAAATTTACAAGTGTAAAACCAACCGATTCTCATCTGAGAAAAAGAGTGATGTTTCTCTCAACTCGTTTGTCCTTGGTTCAAATCAGGTCTGGCAACTGTCTGCCTCCCCATGGTCCATTGTATGTTTTTGATTCCAGATTTCCTCCCTCATCCCAAAATCCTTAAAAATATGTAATTTTTAATGGCTCCAATTGGCTTCATATATGTAAGTGTAGGTAGGTCCATGAGTGCACCACGTGATAAACTGGTCTTCCAATCAGGGTTACTTTCCATCTTGTGCTCGGTGTTACCCCCCTCCCCATGATTCTAGATTAGAATAAGGGGGTTTGGGTGTTGAAAAGAAAAGAAAGCAGAATAAAATAGTAATCCTTTGGAAGCGGAGTACAAGGTAAATTCTTAAAAATAATGGTACTAGAGTGATTCTTCAGAGTGATGCCACAGGAGAACCGTTTTTGGTTCTCAAAAGACCCATTCACATGAAGGTTTTAGAAAGAACCTTTATTGATTTAGATCCATAGCAGGCTCCATACAGCAAATAACAATGAATACATTTTAATACATTTGTGAAATACCAATGGGTCCTGGTTTTAAATGGACTTTTGCTGCATACAATAACAGAGACCAAGTCCAGGTTTTCCTTATTTGTTAGTGTCCTGTTAGGTATCTACCATTCATTTTTTTCAACATATTGGGAGGTTTTTCAAAGCACAAAGAACCAACTTCATATGCAAAGAACCCATCCCAGAATGAAATTGCGCTTGGTCAAGCAATGTCTCTATGAGGAACCACACAGCCTAGTAAAGAACTATAAAATACCATTAAAGAACCATTATTTTTAAGAGTGTAGGACAACAAAATGATAAACAAAATGTCATGAGAATCTGTAGAGGAAGGAGGAAATTAGCATAGCATTACAGTAGATGCATGGAGATCTAACAGGTGAAGTTCATTCATTGTTCGGCATTTCTTATTTCAGACAATGAGAGATTCAAAAAGTAATGCCAGAATTACAACAGATATAGAGGATAAATGGAGAATGTTATTATGTGCAGGTTCATACAACAGAATTTATAAAAGAAGACAGACATTTATGTGAAGTGCAAAATTTACATTAGCATATAGAATCGTAAGTCAGAATAATAAGGAAAATGATTGCATTTCACAAGAAGCAGAGAAACATATAAAATGTTTGATCCCTAATCAGAACCAATAAGAAAATGTTTCATATGTGTTAGGAATAAAAGAAAAAAAAATGTGAGAGAAATGCTCAAGGTTAGAATAGCAGGAAGAGACCATGAGAGCAACCAAGAACAAGATAATGATAATGATGATTAATCCTGTCTAATTACAGTATGTGATGCCTCAGGGATTACCTTCTGTGACTGACATTTGTGACAGTTGTCTGCTTGCTTTTAATACAATGAAAGTAAGTAAAGTCTTATAAAGCTGCAAGAGATTGATTTATAAATGTCTTGGCCAAAGCCATTTTAAAGAATATAAGGCCTCATTCTTCAGAAGATTTTCCTACAATATGAGTAGATCTTTTAATTAACCGTGTGTCTAAGCTAAACCTTTTTGTGTAGCACTTATTTGAATGTACGACAGTTGTGACCATTTTGGTGATGTTACTAGAATACACTCCAGCCACCAAAATGCAGAACTAGACAAAGCAGGTATAGGTTATTAATAAATAAATGAAAAAATGGGACACTGCCAGGCTGATTGACTTACGCAGTGTCATATAGAGAAAAGCCAAGCAAAATGACACCTTTTATTGGCTAACTAAAAAGATTACAATATGCAAGCTTTCGAAGCAACTCCGGCCCCTTCTTCAGGCAAGATGTAATACAGAAACTGGAGTTCCCTGTGTTTATATACACACTAGGACAAGAAACAACATTGGTAAATCTTTAAATGAGAAATCTTAAATGTAAAAAATTAATAGATTCCTTCAGGCTAGGGTTAATTTAACAAGAGAGAGAAGAACAATGTATGGTCAAGATCTTTGGATAAGATAACTGTTCAACAAAGTCTACTCAGTGTCTACTCAACTCAACATCTACTTAGTGTCGCATAGTAAGTCAGTGCTAGGAACTGAACTGACTGTGACGTACAGTTCAACACTTAATCATTAAGGTATATTCCTTGTCTCCGTGTAAAGTCTTTAAATCACTTATTAACTTTCTATGTACCACCATCTGCCAATGCAATAATGTCATAAAGCAAAGCCAATAATCTGAAGTCCTTACCAATGTAGCACTGCTCCAGTTCCCAGCTGCCCCAAGGGTATTGTCCTAATTGGATGTCTGCAACGAGTACAGGGACTGCTGGGTAAAGAAGGGCTGGCAGGAACTTTAAAAGAGAGCCAGCTGAACAGATGTTTGTTTGTCAGCACTGTCACTGTTTGTCTTTTTGAATATTATGTGGTTGTCCTGCATTACTGTTTTGAATTCAACACAAAACTCTTCAGAAATGGTAGGACAAACTTTATGTTCACCTCTGCAGTTCACAGGATCTGCCACCCACCCCCCAGCTTCATTTGCATCTGTTACATGGGACTGATTCATGGACATTATCATAGGTGTTTATTGTTGTGTGTTGTATTTATTATCACTGAAGGGGAAAGGGAGGGTTATTAGATTTTTTCTTGATGTTTATGTCTAATTTCCATTTAATATACTATTCATTCATTTATTTGATTTATTGGATTTTGTGTCTCTGTCTGTGAGTGAGTGCAGGTCGGGCCAAGCCTGGGTGTGTTCCTGGAATCCCCACCAAAAAAATAAATAAATCACTGTTCCTTTGACGGTGTGAATCTGAGGGGCACCGGACCACTACACCTTACAAATCAATTTCTTTTCAGTCTTGACTTACTGCCACATTTGGAAAGGAATTTGGTCATGTATTTGTGTATGTTTGTGAATTATATGTGTGGTTCATTTCACTTGATATACTAATTTTACTTCTAGTTAGAAAGCAAGTTTAATCAATGATGAGATACCTTTGACACACTTAATATTTTATCTGTCCCTCTTACTTTGGAACTTTTAAATTTTGGTCTAAAACAAGTACAAGGGTGTTTGTAATTTAAAATTAGAATCTTTGCATATAGGACTGCGCAGTGGCACACTGATTAGTGCTGCTGCGTTACAACTCCATAGTCCTAGATTTGAACCTCATTTCATTCTTTGTTGCGTTTAGAGTGCCTTGAGAAGTTATTCTGCCCTTTTTCCACATAAATGATTGTTACAACTTGGGATCTTGATCAGATTGACTGGGCATGTTCATTTGTAAACAATAAACTGCTGTTCTTTTTAAGAAAGGAAGTTATAAATTACAAAAACCATGTCAACATTTTGCATGTTTTCACTACCCTGCAGCCAAATGCAGTACTTAGGTAAACCATCTCTCAAAGCTATTGCACCAAATAGTCTTTTTGGGTATGTCTCTGTTTATTTTACACATGATGGATCAAGATTTGCCCATTCCTTGCTCAAGCTGTTCTGGTTTTGTTGGGAGCAGCAATGGACAGCAATTGTTAGATCACATCACATATACTTTGGTTATTGTCCTATTGAAAGACAAACTACTTCCCCAGTTTAAGGTTTCTGGCACAGGAGAAGAGGTATCCTCCAGGAACTGTCTGTGTTGTGCAGCTTCCCATCAGTCTTGACCAGATTACCAGGCCCTGCTGCTGAAAAGTATTTTCATAGTATGATGCTGCCTATAGCGCATTTTACAAGGATGGTTTTGTTACCAGGCTGATATGAAGTGTTTCTGCTTAGTGTCCATGACCAAGCAATGCTTTTCAAATTTGTTATGGGCAAAGCCATGCTTTTTTCTTTTTTTGTGGCCAGGAACCTCTTCCTTGCCAGTCTTTAATAAAGGCTCTTTTCATGCAACGCCTTGAGGATTGTTGAGACCTTGAACATCCTCTCCGGTTGTAGTCACTGACTCAGTTAGTGTACTCCCTCTGATTCAGATAACATCATTCTTGTCCAGCAAATAAGTTTACAGTGGTGGCCTGACCTAAACAGTGTGGCTATAGTTTCATATTTTTCTGTGTTTGTGTAAAGGACTGTACTGAAGTCCCAGGTCAGTTCAATGCCTTTCAGTAGAGACCATCAACAAATTGGGTCAATTAGTAGGGGAATACACTGACCCAAGCAAAGTTAGGCTTGTATTGGCAAAGTGTATGAATACTGTTTTAAATCTCACAATTTTTATTTTTCCATTATAGCAAATTGTTGAAAGGTTTTAACTTAATTTCTTTTGGTTTGGCATGATATATATTGTTTTGTAGATTAGCTAAAAAAATTGGTCTTTAACATATGTCAAATTAGAATCATCTATACTAATAAAAGGCAAAGCCCTCACTGACTGACTGACTCACTCACTCACTGACTCATCACTAATTCTCCAACTTCCCATGTAGGTAGAAGGCTGAAATATGGCAGGCTTATTCCTTACAGCTCACTTACAAAAGTTAAGCAGGTTTCATTTCGAAATTCTACACGTAACGGTCATAACGGTCGACAACGTCCGCCATGTTAAACTTTCTTATTTATGGCACCATCTTCACGAAATTTGGTAGGCGGCTTCCCTGCGCTAACCGAAACCGATGTATGTACTTATTTCTAAGGTATGACGCCACTGTCGGCCGCCATATTGAACTTTCCAACGTCACTAATTTTCCAACTTCTCGTGTAGGTAGAAGGCTGACCCCATCTTCACAAAATTTGGTAGGTGGCTTCCCTGAGCTAACCAAAACCGATGTACGTACTTATTTCAGTGGTATGACACCACTGTCGCCCGCCATATTGAATTTTCCAAACATCACTAATTCTCTAACTTCCCGTGTAGGTAGAAGGCTGAAATTTGGCAGGATCATTCCTTACAGCTTACTTACAAAAGTTAAGCAGGTTTCATTTCGAAATTCTACGCGTAACAGTCAACAATGTCCGCCATGTTGAACTTTCTTATTCATGGCCCCATCTTCACGAAATTTGGTAGGCGGCTTCCCTGAGCTAACCAAAACCGATGTACGTACTTATTTCGGTGGTATGACGCCACTGTCAGCCGCCATATTGAACATTCCAATGTCACTAATTCTCCAACTTCCCGTCTGGGTAGAAGGCTGAAATTTGGCAGGCTCATTCCTTACACCTTACTTACAAAAGTTAAGCAGGTTTCATTTCGAAATTCTACACGTAACGGTCATAATGGTTGACAACGTCCGCCATGTTGAACTTTCTTATTTATGGCCCCATCTTCACGAAATTTGGTAGGCGGATTCCCTGCACTAACCGAAACCGATGTACGTACTTATTTCGATGGTATGACGCCACTGTCGGCCGCCATATTGAATTTTCCAAACTTCACTAATTCTCCAACTTCCCTTGTAGGTAGAAGGCTGAAATTTGGCAGGCTCATTCCTTACAGATTACTTAGGAACATTGTGTCTTATGTATTGAATGACTGGGACAGGTTCAAGGTGTGGACTGATGACGGTACAGGAGATAAATATACTACACAGGAGCACTAGAAGAGTGAAATGCTTAAGTGTACCGAAATGGCCAAATATTTTACACCTTTGGACAACCGCCAATGCCTCTTAAACATTGTTTAATTGTCTTCTTAATAAAAATTTTAAGGCAGTACTTCGCCGCTGCGAAGCGCGGGTATTTTGCTAGTGAACAATAAAATGGAAAAATACTTTTTCAAGGCACTGTATATGTTCTCCCCATTCCTGTGTGTATGTTTTTTAAAGATACAGTACTCCAGTTTCCCCCCACATTTCAAAGACATATAAGTTAGGTGAACTGATGACTACAAAACTGAATGGTATCATTGTACTGAAAACACATTTTTCCACACAAATCTAAAGTCCAAAATCCTGAGCTAGTCTGTTTTTCTAGTTTGCACTCTTGCTTGGTCTCTGTGAATTTTCCTCAGGGTACTCAAGTTGACATCCCCAAAGACATGAAGGTGGGTTTATTGTTAATTCCAAATTGACCTCTGTGTGTGTGAGTGTGCCCCATGTTGCAACAGCACCTCATCCAGGTTTGTTCTTCGCCGTGCACATAGTGCTGCACTGACATGCTTTGGCTCTCCATGACCCTAAAATATTTAAAAGCACTAGCCAACCGGTGGCGTAGCATACGCCATATAATTATTAATTGATGTGTGAACACCTCCTGAAAGACACAGTTGTTCAGTGGAGTGTGATTTTTAAATGTGCTTTGAGATATTTCTGGAGCGTGAAGGTTTTTGAGTAAATGTTGCATTAAAATTCCGGAGTGAAATGCGTTTGTAAATGTTTAGAATGTCGCCGAAGTTATCCCAATGTTGGCAAACAAAGGTTACAGCCATGTTGTGAAGTTCGAGAGCAACAGTTTCGTTGATGACATTTTTCCAGAAATATCCGACTGATAGAAACAAACAGTTACCTGATGCAGGAATTTTGTATAACACTGAAAGAAGTGTTGGTTTCATGAAATACATTTGAGGCGGTGGCCATGGTAGGCAAATGAACAGTCAACGTGGCTCACAGTTGCATGTGGACTCTAGCACAGACCAAAGTGAGTGAGGATGTGTTTGGTGACGTGTTGGGGGCGGGCACATGAGCAAGCAGTGCGCATGCCTCGAGAGCAAGGGTGGACATGGGAGGAGGGTGAGAGTTGGCAGGTGGGGCTCTGTCATGCGTTCCCCATGACGCGGGAGGAGGGTTAGAGTGGGCGGTCGGGGTTCTGTTGTGCGTACCCTGGAACCGAAAAGACCAATGAAAAGTCAACTTGGCTCAGAGGTGCATGTGGACTGTAGCACTGACGAAAGCGACTGAGGCTGTGTTTGGTGAGTTGTTGCGTGCGGGCACATGAGCAGGCAGTGTACATGCCTCGAGAGCGACGGTGGACGCGGGAAGAGGGTTACAGTTGGCGGGCGGGGCTCTGCAGTGCGTATCCCATGACGCGGAAGGAGGGTTAGAGTTGGCGGGCGGGGCTCTGTCGAGCGTATCCCATGGTCTTAGAGTTGGCGGGCGGGGCTCTGTGAGTTGGCGGGCCTGGCCTTTTTGTGCGTATCCCATGGTATCCCATGGTCTTACTGTTGTGGGCAGGGCTCTCTGCTTTGCGTGCGTCTTGCGTGCCCTTAGTGAATTATATATATAGACTAGCAAAATACCCACGCTTCGCAGCAGCGAAGTACTGCCTTAAAATTTTTAATAAGAAGAAAATTAAACCTTTTTAAACTGAGGGAAAATATACCAATAATTATTTGTTAAGGATCTCTTTGTATGCCACGTTGTCAGTTCGGCCCTCCAGTTGTAATATGACCAAGCTGTAGCTGTGCGCTGAGCTTACTCTTGAGCATGCAACGTACAGTTGGCCATGTGAACAGTAATCTTGTTTCAAATCTCACAGCTTGGATTGCTGCTGTCATAATCGGTTTGAGTTTCATGGTTTGTTTCA
>JANRMT010062806.1:26703941-26738190 GCA_026402145.1 Polypterus bichir lapradei
GTTAGTGCAGGGGAGCCGCCTACCAAATTTCGTGAAGATGGGGCCATGAATAAGAAAGTTCAACATGGCGGACATTGTGAAAATTAGTGACGTTGGAAAGTTCAATATGGCGGCCGACAGTGGCGTCATACCATCGAAATAAGTACATATATCGGTTTCGGTTAGCGCAGGGAAGCCGCCTACCAAATTTCGTGAAGATGGTGCCATAAATTAGAAAGTTCAACATGGCGGACGTTGTCGACCGTTATCGACCGTTATGACCGTTACGTGTAGAATTTCGAATTGAAACCTGCTTAACTTTTGTAAGTGAGCTGTAAGGAATAAGCCTGCCATATTTCAGCCTTCTACCTACACGGGAAGTTGGAGAATTAGTGATGAGTGAGTGAGTAAGTCAGTCAGTGAGGGCTTTGCCTTTTATTAGTATAGATTAGTAGATGAATGGATAGGTGGGCTTTTGGGCCAGCTTTTTTGGAAGAGTTTGGACAGGATGATTAAAATTTTTAAGGCAAGAACTTTCTTTATTTAGTAACCTGAAAGTTATTTGAAAACGATTAGTAACATTAAAAACAATTTTTTTTTTAAATTTTATTAATTTTATTGTAATCATTCCATACAAATCGATCAATTTTTATTAAAAAAATAGGATTGAAAACTAGTCGACCCCCACCTTTGAGAGAGAGAGAGCATGGCCATCGGGGTAACACTTAAGGTTTTTAAACATACCTAAATTGATGAGTTTAATAGGCCAATAGAGATGAAAGGAGAAGAAAAAGAAATGCAGAGATAATTGCTTCCTCGGTGCTTTAAGAGCTTATTCTAAAATATTATTGATTAGATCCTGCCAGGTTTTGAAAAAATTCTGTAAAGATCCTCTAACTGAATATTTGATTTTTTCCAATTTCAAATAGTATAAAACATTGGTTTCCCACTGACTTAAAAGAGGAGAGTTAGGATTCTTCCAGTTTAGCAAAATAAGTCTGCGTGCCAAAAGTGCAGTGAATGCAATCACATTTTGTTTGCCCTACTCCACTTTAAACCCATCTGGAAGAACACCAAACACAGCTGTTAATGGGTTAGGAGGGATTGTGACACCAAGGCTGTCTGAAAGGCACTTAAAATTAAGTCTTGCTTAATTTTTTCCATGCAGACGGCAAAATTTTGTTGATAAAGAGCTTTGTGTTTACTTGTGATGTTTACCCCTAGGTATTTAAAGTGATGTGCAATGATAAAAGGTAGGGTGTCTAATCTAATATTATATGCTTGAGAATTCACTGGAAAGAGTACACTTTTATTCAAATTAATTCTGTGACCAGAGGTCTTTTGAAATTCTGTAAGTGCTGTTAAGACTGCAGGCACAAAATTTTGTGGGTCTGATATATACAGTACCATATCATCTGCATATAGAGAAATTTTCTGTTCCAGTCCTTCTCTGATAATCGCCTTTATCTGATCAGCATTTCGACAGTTAACTGCCAGTGGTTCAATGGCAATTGCAAATAGGAGCGGTGACAAGGGGCATCCTTGTCTGCCACCATGTTCTATTTCAGGGGTCCTCAATCACGGTCCTGGAGAGCCGCAGTGGCTACAGGTTTTTGTTCCAAACCAATTGCTTAATAAGAAGCCCTTATTGCTCAAGTAACACTTCTGCTTCACTTTAGTTGTCCCACTCGTTAAGATTGTGAACCCTTATTGCTTATTTAAGTCTTAAACAGCTGTATTCTTGGTTTTTAATTGCTCCTAATTAGCAATAACATGCAAACAACAAAAGAGACAAGCATTTCTCCATTTAGCTTGTTACCATTTACACCTGTGTGCATTTATCATGTACTATTGGGTTTAATTAAATACTTGGAAGGAAAGTAAAGAGAAAAAAATGAAGGACTGAGAATTACTCATCCATTTTAGCCTTCAAATCATTTGGATGATATCCTTAGAAAGGAGAAGAAAATCTAGGATACGAGAATTACCTGACATAGCGGAGTTAAAGCACTAACAAGCCATGAAATTAAATTATTGGCAAGAATTGCTTTCTAATTAAGCAACCAGGTTAAAACAAAAACCTGCAGCCACTGCGGCTCTCCAGGACTGTGATTGAGGACCCCTGTTCTAGTTTAAAGTAGTCTGAACAAATGTTGTTAATACAAACTGAAGCTTCTGGATTGGTATATAGTAGTTTGATCCAATCACAAATGTCCAGGCCAAACCCAAATTTCCCTAATGTAGTGAAAAGGTATTTCCATTCAATCATGTCAAATGCTTTTTTCTGCATCCAATGATAATATTTCTGTGGTGTTTGACTTTGTTGGTGAGTATATTACATTAAACAGGCATCGAAGATTGGAAGATAAGTGTCAACCCTTGATAAATCCAGTTGATCTTGTGATATTACCGAATGCAGCACTTTCTCCATCCTTCCAGCTGTAATTTTTAAGAGTATCTTAACATTATTATTCAGAAGTGAAATGGGTCTGTATGATGCACATTGCAATAAGTCCTTATTTTGTTTAGGAAAGACGGTGATCAATGCTTGGCGAAAAGTTTGAGGCAGAATGTGATTGTCTCTAGCTTCTGTAAATGTTGCTAATAGGAGGGGAGCTAGCTGAGCAGAGAATTTCTTATAAAATTCTGCAGTGTAGCCATCAGGGCCTGCTGCTTTCCTGCCTTGAAGTGACTTTATAACATCTAGTAATTCTGATAGCGCCAGAGGTTTATCAAGTTCCTCTGCACTAAAAGTATCTATTTGTGGTATCTGTAATGTATCCAGAAATGTATTAGATTGTGTGTTGTCGTCTTTAACCTCGGTACAATATAAGGATTGTGGCATCCGGCTGGGGGTGGAGCCCAGCCGGGACGCCCAGGACGACCGGAGGAGGGCTTGTACCTGCTCCAGACTGCGAGGGGGCGACCGCCCTGGTTATATTGGGGGCCACGGGTAGAGGGTTTGGAAGCCCAACCCTGTAGGGGCCCGTGGCCACCGCCAGGCGGCGCCCCGGTGCCTGAACAACCCTGGACCTCAGCACTTCCGCCACACCAGGAAGTGCTGGGGGGAAGAGGAGCAGGGACACCCGAAGGGCTTCCGGGTGCGCAGCCGGCACTTCCGCCACACTGGGGCGTGTCTGCGGAGGAATGCCAGGAAGCAGCTGGAGCCCATCAGGGTTCCTATATAAGGGGCCGCCTCCCTTCATTCAGTAGCGGAAGTCGGGTGGAAGAAGGACGGAGCTGGAGAGAGGACTGGAGGCGACCAGGAGAAAGGCATTTTGACTGTGAGGCCTGGACTTTGGGGGATCGGTGCTGGAGGCACTGGGAAGTGCACTGAACTCTAAATATAATAAATGGGTGTGTTGGGTGAGAAACCGTTGTCTGTCTGTGTCCGGGTCAAGGTTCACAGGATTGATAGTAGTCTCTAAATGTGTGCATTATTTTCTTATGGTCAATGATTTTGTCTCCGTTCATGTTGGTGATTACTGGGATTGCATGCGAACTTCTTGCTTATGGATTTGTTGAGCTAAAAGCTTATTGCTTTCTCTCCATGTTCATAGTAATGATGTCTGGATTTAAAAATTAGTTGTTCAGATTCTTTAGTTGTCAAGAGGTTGAGTTCTGAATGCAGAGCCTGCGTTTTCCTATGTAGAGCCTCACTTGGCAGCCTGGCATGTTCTTCATCTATTCTAGTAATTTCGCTTTTTAGCTCTGATACTTTCTTGGTTTCTAATTTATTCCTGTGGGAAAGATATGAAATAATCTGTCCTCTTAAGAAAGCCTTTAGAGTTTCCTAGAGTATTCCTGCAGAAACCTCTGAGGATGTATTTGTCTCTAGGAAGAAACTGATTTGTTTGGATATAAATTCTGTACAGTTCTCGTCTGCTAATAGAAGTGGGTTAAGACGCCATCTGCGAGGTGAGGGTGTGGGGCATAGTGACTTTAGCTCCAAGATCAGAGGTGGATGGTCGGAAATAACAATAGCATCGTACTTGCAAGATTTAATCGTAGGCATGAAATTATTATCTATAAAGAAATAATCAATTCTTGAGTAGAAATGATGTACTGGTGAGTAGAAAGAATATGTTGAGTTTGGGTTTAGAAACCTCCAGGGGTCTGATAAGTTGTGGTCAGTTACAAACTGTGTAATTGTCTTTGTAGTGTTAGATGTCATCCCCCCTGTGACAGGAGTTCTATCTAAGAGTTGATTTAAAACACAATTAAAGTCCCCAGCCATTATAATTTTATGAGTGTTCACATTGGGAATGGATGCAAATACATTTTGTATAAATTCCTTATTGACATTAGGTGCATAAACATTTATCACAATCATTTTACAGTTAAATAAGTTGCCCATGACCATCACATATCTCCCTTCAGGATCAAGTACTACATCTGATGCTACAAATGAGACTGTTCTATGTGTGAGGATTCCCACACCTCTAGTTTTCTTTGTAAAGCTAGAATGGAACATTTGGCCAGTCCAGTCTTTTTGCAGCCAGAACTGATCCTTGCTTACTAAATGGGACTCCTGTAAAAATAATATTTTAGCATTTAAACCTGTTAGGTGACATAATACTTTCTTTCTCTTTAATTCGTGATTTAGGCCTTTAACATTCCACCTCACAAAGTTAACTGTCCCATCATGGAGACATTCATTCTGAGTTTTTAATGCCATTTTATAGTCTTAACTGGAAGTGAGACAGCTTTAACCTTAATTTCCTATTTCCCCAAGAGTTAATGCCATGCAGCCTATTGTTACGTTGGTAGTTATAATTATAGGGATTAAAAGGATAGATTAGATATAGCCTGCTCTCTTTCTCCCCCCCCCCCCCCCCAACCCCATTTTGCCTCCGAACGTGACGCTAGAACCCACTTCACAAAGTCTCGGTCCTCTGACATACCTAGAGACAGAGCACATCCAAAGCAAAACAAGCCCACACGCAGCGGTGATTTAGGATTAAAAAGTAGAGATATCTATTGCCAATATAGTCTAAATACTATATGCCTAAAATATAATCATTAACAAACTATAAGCATAATATATAATCTTTAGCTATCTTAAAGTATTAAGATAATAAACCCAGGGAATGGTATTAGAAAGTGGTCCAGGATAAACATAGTAAGTTTTAATGCAATAATAACAATAACAATAAACAAGGGTATGGTGTTAAACAGTCTCCTTTAAGGTAGTTAAAAAAAAGTTAATTTCTTCCACACACACGTCTATAACTGTAATTAAAACATACATAGAAAGCGTCCAAGTAATGAAAAGGATGTATAATTATAATACCCGTATCATTACAAGTGGATCAGAGAGCAGGTGATATCTCCTTGCCATGTCCTGACAGGATGCGACTCACTATTGTGTTTCAGAATAGTGTCAGGATCAGATTTCTTAATTCCTTTTCTGCTTCCTCCTTGCTGGAGAAGACGTAGTATTGGCCTTGAACATCCACTTTCAGTTTGGCAGGATACAAGAGGCTGTATTTGATATCTGCTTGCTGTAACCGCTGTTTAATGTTGTAGAAGGCTGCACATTTAGCAGCTGTTGCGGGAGAGAAATCAGGGAAAATACAAATGTGGTTATTTTCAAATATAATCTCTTGCTTGTGTCTGAGGAGTGCCATCACATCTAGCTTACATAACAATCTCTCGAAGCGGACAATAAAAGACCTAGGTCTAAAGGTATTTGATCTGCGTATGCGATAAGCTACTGCTATCTCAGTATCTGATTTAAAGTCCTCTCCAGTTATTTCAGGGAATAGTTCAGCTGCGAATTTCACTGGGTTTGGACTTTAACGATTCTCAGGTAGACCTTCGATTCTAATATTATTCTTTCTGCTTCCATCTTCCAGAGCAGCAAGTCTGTCTCCGAGTTTTTTGCATTCGGTGGTCCTGAGGAGTCTGGGCTTTCGCCCATCTGTTCCAGGTCAGTCTCTGAAAGGCCGTACCTTGAGCTTGAACTTGGACTTGTCGGTCTGGGCTTGGATGTAGCTTTAGTTTTCTTTTCCATTTCTTTCTGAGCCCCTTTCTTGTCGACCATGTTTATATATACTTGCATATACTGTAGTAGAACCCTCGGGTTGGATAAATACAGGATATCTCAAGATAATAAGGAAATAATATAAAAAAATAACACCGCTTGTAATGGAGCTCCGCTTCAGACGTCCATCTCTCGCAACGGACGAGACCAGTTTTAACATTAAAAACAATTCTAATGAGAAGGATGAGCCTGGAGTGTGGCTACCACTTTATTCATGTTCGGCTCTATATTTGTCAGCAGCTTTCCTAAATCACGGCATTCAAATATTTCCAATCGGCTTCAGATTTGTGATCGCACTGAATCCATGTTCCACTTAATATGATGATGGAACTGTGATTATAAAATGTTTTACTGCAGCCCATAATCCAGGATAAAGTATAGATATCTGCTTTTGCAATCAGAACTATTGGTATCTATTTTTGAATTTGAATTTAATTCCTCATTTGTTGTAACTTCTATCAGTTCTTCTTTTAATTGAAAAGATTCTGTATTTGTACTTGAAGATCAGTCCGAAACCGAATCAGGTATGTTCATTTTAATGATATCTTCTAATTGTTGGTTGAAATCATAATGGAGAGCCTTTTCCACTGTTTATAGATTTGGAAACTGGCTGAATTCCTCTTGTCCTAAGTTTTATCTGTACAAGAGAAGTTTTGACACAAGCACAGAAATAACAGCTTTTGTTTTTATTAAATTCAGCTTATCTCCTTGGAGCTGTAGATTTGTTTAATTAAATGTGTTAAACAAATCAGTTAAATTAGCTATGTTACTTTTGAAATTAATCAAGGTGGCTCTTAAAGAATCATCTCTGCTTTTTAGAAAACTCTAACACTGAGTCAAAGAGCTTATAAAATCAATTCAAACAGGAACCTTTTGATACCCAACGAACTTTTCGATGGAGCAGCAAGCGATAGAATTCTTCATCGTTTTCAATGCAAAGTTGTCCAAAAAATGTGTTATTCCATGAATCACTTCTGATTTTGTTAACTGTTGTAATTACATAATGTAATGACCTATGTAGGTGATTCAGAAACAATCTAAAATAGATTTCATACATATCATGTATTTATATTATTGTACAGTGAACAAGTCATAACATTCTTGCCGATGCATGCTGGACTTACTGCGTAAAATCTCAATGACTTGAAAGTGCACGCCGGCCAACACTTTGCTTGTTATCGTGGTGTGAAATTTTGCATTTAAGTTGATAAATATTTTTGGGTTGATTTGTTTTCGCAACTAAATGTTGATGATGAATCATACAATGTACAGTGATTATATGTAGCACCACCTTTTTTAAATATACAACAAAACTGGGATCATGCCCTACTATCGCTGGAGCACCATTGGTAGCAACTGACAAGATTTGTTCTTCACTAATACTATGCACTTTTTCCAATTTAGCAATCAGTAAGGAAATACTGTAAGAGGCGCACAACCCAAAATCATCTTGTTTGGATACTGCTTCAAACACACCTGCTAATGTTGGTTGTTTCAAAAAAATTTCTTTAAGTGCTTCAAAATAGATAAATCCTTGTCTTTTTATCAGCATGAACTTTTGTTAAATGTTCTGCTAGTCATTGATTCATCTGAAAAAACTTTTTGGCAAAGCAGGCACTTTGGAAATGGTTTGCTTGTAGGTGACTGAATAAAGTCATATTTCAAATATTCAATATGACATTGTCTACATGTCTTGTTGATATTATTTACAAAATTTACAAAATTGCTAATATGAAAATTTATCATGTATCTAAACCAATATATTTTAAAATATTTTATCAAACATAAAAATACTCGTGTAAACTGCTGAATGTACTGGAACAACAATAAGTTACTTTGTATGTGATATGCACAAAACTTTTTAGGTACTTATTGCATTTGCACTACATCAAATTATGAACTGCACGTCACACAATTCAGAAACAATCTAAAATAGATTTCATACATATCATGTATTTATATTATTGTACAGTGAACAAGTCATAACATTCTTGCCGATGCATGCTGGACTGCGTAAAATCTCAATGACTTGAAAGTGCACGCCGGCCAACACTTTGCTTGTTATCGTGGTGTGAAATTTTGCATTTAAGTTGATAAATATTTTTGGGTTGATTTGTTTTCGATCTTATTTTTGTAAAAATTGATTTATTTGTATGGAATGTGGTGTGATTTTAAAAAATAAAAATAAATTTTATATATAGATGTATATATATTTGTATGGTTAAATACCCCACCCCCTTTTAGGACTAAGTCTCTGTGTAATTTTATGATATGGTTGGGGGCAGGATACAACCCTTGCCTCAAACAAGTTTGGCAATTGATTCTCTGCAGGACTCTCTCAGTCAACCCCCACATGGAGGCCAACTATCTAGCTGGCAAGCTTCACCTTAACAAATTTTGGGCGCAGATGTGAAGGTATTCTGTGTCCCATTTAGTGAAGTATGACTGTTTGGAATTGGCTTGTATCAGAAGCCTTTAAATACCATGACACCCCATTGGCTGCAGGGTTTGGACTGAGAATCTATAAATTTGCTTGCTTTACCCCTCCCTCTCTCTCTTACCAATTGATGAAGGAGCATCTCACACACCATGAACTGAAAAAGACAACACAATGAAGTGCACATCTTGGTAGCCATATTGAGACAGACATGTTGGCCTATCCTGAATAAAGCTGGCCAAAAATGATACCTTAACTAGAGACATTTAAAGTAACTAACAAGTCTATGTGCCGCCTGAAACTACACATCAGCATTTATTAGGTTGTATGGTTGCCAATATTCAAATGTACTTTGCATATTGTTGTTATTTATGAATATTATCAATAATACATTATTTAAAGTGTAACTTAACTCCTACTTGTCTTTTAGTACACCTAATTGCCTGAGGTTATAAATGTAGAAAGGAAGGTGGGGAGAAGTTATATGGTACAATACCTTATAAACAGCGGTAAGTCTGTGAGATTTGAGGCATTTTGACAAAGGCTACATATTAACAATACAAAAGGGGAAAGCAGAGTAATATATTACTCTACCAAGACAAAACACTTGTAAAGATCTGTTGTTGGCCTTGAATGCCAATCGCGATGATGCATAATTATATATTTACATAGTTAAGTGGAGAAGTGTTTAAAAAATTTTTAATTATTAATTTTTTCAGTAGTTAGTTGTTGTGCTTTATGCTTTTACCACCCCCTTACTTTTGTTCAAAGCCCCATTTTTGCTCCTGAGGTCACTACCGCCCCCCTGGATCACTCCACTACCGCTGAGAGGGCAGTACCACCCACTTTGTGAATCATTGAGCTAGCACAAAATACATCTACTGAAAATTAGTGATCAATTATGTTCTTTTTCTTGATTTCCATAAACCTGTTAGATTACATTTGGTTTCCTCTGCTCGTACACCTTTCTCTTGTTTAGCATGGCTGGGCAAGTACAAACGAATATACTGTATAAAGTATAGTAAAACAAACTAATTCTGTGTTTTAAAAAAATTACTTTAGAAGTTAATCTTACAATTACATGTTTCAGCTTGGAAAAAGTGGATGAGAGGTGAGGCAAAAATAATTCTTCATGACAAATTCACCATTATCATCTTCTGAGAGTGGTAAAATACCCCTACCTCCTTTAAGAACATCCAGCAACAAAATAATAAATAAACTGGAATAAATAAATAAATAATAGTAACATTCATATAGAAAGAATTGTCTTCTCACTACTTAATATGGCTGGACACCTAAACAATGTTAATAGTCTGCCAGTATAATCCAAATCAGAGGCATGCTACACTTTTTTGATTTTTCTTCCCTACAATTGTAACTGTAAGCAACTACAAAATATAAAATAAAAAAGAAGTTGCTTGCTGTCAGTTCCTTGATAAGAATTCCAGTCTTGTTCTTTAACTTCTTTGTGCTGTTCAGCACTATTCCTTTTCATTTATGTATAAGTTGTTTTCCATCATTCCTTCCACGACACAACACTCTTTTCACCCAAACAGGAGCATCTGGCAGTTATTTTTCTTGTAATTTAAAAATTATGCCTAATTAAGATATGGAAGATGGAAGAAATTTCAATGTAATTAACTAAACCACCTAAAGGTAGGCACAATATGCAAAATGAAAACACTTCAAATTATTTTAACAAGAACATGGAAAACTGATAAAGATACTGCATGAATGTAGTTTCTGTCACCAAATTAATGTGAACACAACTATAGGAACTAAATGCCTTTACAGTGACACAAGCTGCTTTGAAAATTGCCCCTTGAAATTAAAAAAAATTTCCCAAGACTGGAATTTAGGAAGAAGATGAGCAGTTGATAACAGATCAGTCAAGCACACAGTTTAATTGCTTCTGAAAGGACAATTCAGGATTTTTCATGGATGCCTAACCTTCACAAGACAGGCTTCAGGGTTATAGCTGTACCAGGATCTGCCAGGCACTCTGAATATCTGAGGATTTTATAGGTGATCCCCTAACTTTAAAATGAAACAGGAGGCTTCCCTAGAATGTAACACCAGCTTGAAATACATATTAATTAATTGAGTAAGCTCTTCTAATTTTGATGATAAAGTTAGCGTGTACATAGACAAATAATGGTAAGTATGCAAATTTAACAGTGTTTTCACTTCAGAGGTCAAGTGGGTAAGCCAGACATTCCCTTTAGTCAGGGAATCTTCTGTTCAGCTAGGTCCAAGGTTTTCTCTGTTTTTATGTGTAGTCTGATGAGCTCTCTTTTTGACACAAATGATGAACCACGTTGAATAAAATCTATTATTTTGACCATATTAGTGTCTTTAAAACTATTTCAAGGTGAAGTGTTCTCTCAATATGGTTAAACAATTTTTAAAACTTATTATTTATATTCTAGTTGTTGAAAATTGTTAATGATATAGTTATGGGACAATTTTGGGTTTTTTTCCACTTTGTACACATAACCAGGGCCAATAGTAACACCAACCTACTTGATTTTCTTTAATAAGGTAAAGTTTTATTCTAACAGAATAAAGATATTTTCACATTTTGGCACACCACATAATAAAGCTCTAATTTTGTGTTGCATTTTATTTACAATGGTTGCACATCCATTGCCCTGGGTTGTACAAAGGTGGCACATCCATTGCCTTAGGTCCCAATTCAGTGCCTGGTCATTGCCTTTGCGGAGTTTCCATATTCTCCCTGTGTCACGTTTTCCAGTCAGCTGGGATGATGCCTGTCTCCCAAATGGAAACAAACCGTGCAATGTCAGGAGGACAGCCTTGCCACCAGCCTGAAGAAGTTCACCTCGGATACCACAGATCCCTGCTACCTTTCCTACCCTTAGCTGGTTCACCACCTGTGCAATCTCAATGAGACTGGGTAGTTTGTAGCAAGTTCCTCATAAGTTGAATGAGGAGCCTGGCACACACAAAAATCTCCTACTCTTAGGAAAATTAATTATATTAGGAACGGAAACCGACAGAACCTTAGCCCCAATTTGATGTCCTCAGCTGGAGCTGTCTTTTGTGAATTTATAGAAAAGGAAATAATCACCCCAACAATTCTTTAAACAATCAAAAATATATATATTATAAGTCAAACAAAACAATAAACACTCTTTAAACAATCCTTATCCAATCTATAATAACTATATAAATCCTAAATAATGTGCCACCCCCTTAAATACTCAATTAACATATTCCCCAGAAAATGGCAAAACAGAAAAGAAAGAAAAAAAAAAGAAAGCAAGGAAAAGAAACGGAAAAATACCCTATTTATAAACAGCACAAATACATTCACGTGCACTTAAACCTATATTATATATATATGTAAATATAAAATAGACACACACACACACCCCACACGTTCCCCAGTCCCTTTTATATTAACTTTGTTTTAAAAGTCTATATTCACACGGCCTGGGAAGTCTGCAGTGAATCCAGCGACCAATCCTGATGTGTGCCGCTGACACGTTTACTGAATTTATATGTAAAAGAAGCGATTTCACAGGCCTGGCGACAGTTCCTTTGCTGAAGGATGAAGTCCGTCTCACCCGGGTGTCTCGGCGTTAGCGTCTGTCCATGGCCGACGCCCGCACCATAACAGACAAGTAAAGCAGTGAGTTCCGAAGATCCTTTTAGGTTAGCCAGCACTCCTTCTCCTTGCACCCAACTGTCCTTATTACGGAGTCTTACTTGCTTTACTGCTGGCTTCTTCTTTCCATTCACCTTCCCAGCTCCTTATTTAAACAGTCTTTCTTCTCACATTCCGCTCCTTCTCCCTCTTCTCCCTCCTTTTTAAAAATATGCGCCTCCTTGCCTTTTTAAAGTCAGTTCCCCTTACGTCACACCATAGTATGTTTTAGCAAGGACCCCCAGGCGTAGTTTGGCCCCTACTCCCCTTAAAGAGATATCCCACAGTCAGTTAATTCCTTGGACATAACCTCTAAAAGGAAGCAAGCAGCAGAAACAGTTACAAGCACACATAAATATGTGACAACCGTTACAAGTTCACAGGTAGTTAGAGGATCAGCCACAAGAACTATGGAGTCAGAGATGTCCAACATTCTAGCCGGAGGATCGTATTTAAACAGCTGCTCAAGGTAGCCAGACCAGTACCATCATCCGTAAGGACCGTTTCATCACTCACCCTGACTGTGACTCTCCGAGGAACAGATTCAGATGTGTGTGATGCTTCGATTCCTCTGTAAGCAGGATGTGGGTCACTAGACTATTGATGGTGTGTCACTTGCTCACAGATTCCTCTAACAAACACCTCCTTATCTGCTCTCTGAGCCCTCACAGCTGTCCTTCTCAGGCCCCGATACAGACCAGAGTTGCCATCAGTCTGTGCACTGTGACTAATCTCGATAATATCCAGGGTGCTCTGTGAGATGAAATACCTCCTTCTGGGAAACTGGCAACACTAACACAACCCTCAGCAACCTTCAGAGTCTTGTCACCGAAAGTCTCCCACATCACATTAGGAACAGCAGTTGTACCCAAGTCTGTGTGCAGACTTATTAGAAACAGCCTGAGATAGGAGACAGGGCACGTCCAGCCTAATTCTCCTAGTAGGTGATAGCCTACTGGACCTAAGCTGGATCTTCAGAGTAGCAACAACAAGTCTGCAGTCAGAATTCCCAAACTGGGAGCTTTTGTAAACCCTGCAGTTCTGTAGGGGCCTCCAGCCTCTGTCCACAAGGATGTGATGGATTTCCTTCACCACAACAGCAGTAGTGGAGTACCAAGTCCAACGATATGGCTCAAGACACTGGAACCAGGATCCATCAATCCACAGCCCTGAACCTTTTGCAAAGTCAAGGAACAGGGAGCCACTTTCATCATAGTTACCAGACCCATGGGGACCAAGACAATCCTCATAGCCAGCCCTGTCAGCCCCAGTGGTCACATTGAAGTCACCCATGATCAAAGGAGTGTCACCTCGCAGGCACCCATCAACCATCTAGCGAAGCTGCGCATAGAATGTCTCCCTCACTCACTTATCACTCACCACGGTCAGAGCATACGCTGAGACAACAGACAAGGCACATAGAGAGTGCCTTAACTTGAGTCTCATAATACACTCATTGAAAGGAGTGACATCAGACACCATCAGAAGTAGCTTATACACCACAGCAACAGTTATGCCCTAAGTATGACAGCCATTATAGCGACCAGACCAATAAAAGGTGGATCCACCTACAGAGATCTGGCCAGGCTGCATACTTCAGAGAGTGCCACCACTGAAATGTAAGAGGCTCTTCCGACAGCAGAGGAAAATGGCTGTCATGCCAGAGAGATACTCCTACCAGATGGGCCACTTAAAATTATGACCCAAGTGCTGTGGTGCAGTGGGAGACAACCATACCAGTTCCTTTCCCCAACAGGCCTCACCTTATTGGCTCCAAAGGGATTTTCGCCATCCCCTACATAATATGAGCATCCTTCCTGTGGGCAGCTGCAGCAGATCTACTCCCACAGAAAGCAGAAGGGAGTCTTGTCTGCTGTTTTGGAGCTGCATGAGGTTTTGTGGTTGGAGGGCCAATCCTGCCACCAAGCCCCATGTTTTCTCTGCAAGTTGGAGGACCATTTGCAGGGCAGGATGCAGTTAAATATCATACAAAGAACTAAAAAATATGTTGGTGAAGAAAGATTAACTGATTTTGACTTTGCTGACGATGCTGTAATCTTAGCCATCAGCAGTTTGTCTGTCTAAATATAGAATGTCAATCGCATTGAGAGATTGTCTCTGGTAACTCTTACCACAAAGTCAGTAGACGGATTGGGAGAGCCTATGGGGGTCATGAGGTCACTGGAGAGGGATGTGTGGTGCTTCCGATATCTTTGCAAAAGGACAAAGGTCCAAGTCTTTAGAGTCCCGGTGCTTCACCACAATTAACAAAGAAGTTTCTAACTGTTAAGTAAAATTGAAACCATTTTAAGAAGCTGTCTGAGAGTCCGACCTGTTGTCGAAGGTTATGTATAAGAATACTGTGGTCTATGGTGTCAAATGTTGCACTCAAGTCTAAGAGAGCAAGAACAGATATATGACCTCTTTTAGCATTAACCCGCAAATCATTTATTACTTTACCTTGTGCCGTTTATGTACTATGATTTATTCTAAAACCTGACTGAAACTGATCAAGAATATAATGCTTATTCAGGTAATCTTTAGGCTGCTTAACTTCCTTTTCTAGAATTTTACTTAAGGAAGACAGGTAAGAAATTGGTCTAAAGTTATCAAAAACAGAGGAGCTGAGATTACTTTTCTTGAGCAGGGGTTTAACAACTGCACTCTTAAGACAGTCAGGGAAGACCTCCGTATCTAATGATGAGTTCACTATGTCAAGTACACTATTAATTAACACATCGGAGACTTCTGTTGGTATTGGGTCAAGGGCACAGGTGGACAGTTTCAGTGGAGAAATTTCTCTACATAGTTCTGGTAGATCACTTCCATTAAAAGAATTTAACTCATTTAAAAGGGAATGCTAGGATTCAATCGAATTACCTATGAGGGATGTACTACAGTATATTATTTCTAATATTTATTTTGTGTTTAAAATATATAGCAAAAGCCTCACAATTTTTACTAGTAGTTTTTAGGAGGCATTCCATTGAATGAGCTGGGTTTAGAAGACAATTGATAGTGGTAGAATAAAACTCTTGGATTACCAACATTATTATTTATAATTTTAGAGAAATAGGACTGTCTCTCAAAGTGGACTACTTTGCTATGTTCAGTTATTTTAGCCTCCAATATTTGGACTATCAGTGGACTATCAGTTTAGTTCTTGTCCATTTATGCTCAGCTCTCTGGCATGTTCTCTTTAAATCAGACACTCTTTGGGTCTTCCATGGAATATTAGTGATTGAGGATTTCCTAACTGTCTTTTCAGGTGCCACTATGGCAAGCAGCAGCTCTTACCTTAGCATTAAAGTTTTCCACCATACTGTTAACAGTGTTAGCGCTACTGAGTTAAGCACTACAATCAGACTGATGTTTAGAATATTAATGAACAAAGAAACTGTAGATGAATCAAAATAACGTTTTTTTAACAATACACTTCTCATTCGATGTAGTTAGCAGTATTTCTGCATTAAATAATATGCAAAAGTGGTCTGATATGCCGATATCCATGACCTGCCTCATGCCAAGTTTTGAGATCACTAAATCCAGTGTGTGTCTTCCCTTATGTGTGGGCTGGCAGACATGCTGACTGAGACCAAAGTAGTGTAGTAATTTCATGAATTCTCATGCTTTTGGGTCACATTGGTTATCCACATGAAAATTGAAATTGCCTACAATTAGGAACCTGTCATAGTTAGTTATTATTATAGGTACTATGTCTAAAAATTAATCAATAAAAGACGCATTTTATTTAAGATGTCCTGTCACCTGTCAATTATAGTGACTGGGACACTCCTTCAATAATAACAGCAAGATACGTGAAAGATGTAAGGGTATCAAAACTGGCATCTTTACAGTTTAATTGGCTCAAGTAAAAACTTGTTAAGCTGATGCCTTTTTTCCCTTATCGAACTAAATGAGCAAAACTGTAATTCAGAGGAGCACGTTCAATAAAATAATATAATAATACTGCCACACCCTCTGAGCTGAGCCACGTTTCACTTAGTGTAAAAAAGTTGATTTTCCTATCACTGATATGATCGTTAATGTAAAAAGTTTTGCTGGTTAACGCTCTAATATTTAGCAAAGCCACATTTAAGGTCTCAGAACAGCTGTGTTGAAGCAGAGCGTTATTCGTGTTAATGCCACTTTGTGTGGATTTATTATTTAATCTATAATGTTGTTATAGTTCTAGTAAAGTGCACATCTAAAGGTGAAATGGTAATTAAATTGTTAGCATTTATACCACTTTTTCCATTTTTTTTAGTTAGACTGTGGTTAGTTAGTATAGTGCTAATAAAGTGCACATCTCACTACAGAAGGTGAACTCATTACAGAATTATTACATCCTAGTAAAGTGTTATGGAAAACATTAAGACTAAAATTACATTGTCAGGAAAGACAGATTACTATATAAATGTTGTCGCAGAGGACCTGAGTGTTGAATCTGTTAGGATGTAGACCATCTCGCTAATGCGGTCTCTCCCGGAAAAGATCCCAGTTGTCCACAAAACTGATACTATGTTTTTTGCAAAAGCCTGTCAACTAGTTGTTCAAGGCCAGCAGACGACTGTAGGATTCATCTGACCTTCTAGCCAGAGGCAGAGGACCCAAAATGATGATTCTTTTAAACGGGGTCCTCCTCCTTCATGGCTTGAATTAGTACTGCAAAATCCACCTTAAGAACCTCTGACTATTGACATCAAATGTCATTTTACATGTAGTACAATGGTCCCAACAACCCTGTCCTTGTTCTTCTTAAAGATGCTCATCTAAAAATATCTTGAACGTGTGCCCCATGAAAACAAAAAATGAAAGAATTCTGTTTAGCACAAGAATTACTGAGGTTGCATACAATTGAATCACAATAACAAATACATCACCAAGGACTGCCGGCATGGTGAAGGAGTGGAAAGAGTCAAAGTCGTTCTGGATGGCAATGCTTGCCTGAGCCAATGGAGGTAATGTAGCCTTTAACTACTGCCTACATTGCTGAAGCAGCCAGATTTCTTCATTGTTTCAGGTAGGCATGGGTGTAAAACTCACTTGGCCCAATGAGCAAGCAGCATGGTGCGGGGTTGATGTTGCCAAATCAGGACGAGTTGTAATGATCTCAGCTGCTGAGGCGGTCTCTTTTAGCAGGCAAGCCTTCAGTACCCTGAGGTGTGTCTCTCTGACTAGGAGTTGCTGAATCTGACTTTTAAGGGCAGACTAAGGATGACATATCTACTCCTAATCTTTGCTAAATCCCATTCAGGAGAAAACAAATAAAGACAATTCTGATAGATTGCTGTTCATAGACTTCAGTGGCCTTTAATCAGCCAAAGACATCATCCTGACTGACTGGATGGGTTTTGCGTTTCCAAGCTTCTAATTTCAAGGTGTTCTTCCTGAAGGGCTGCAGAAACATACCGTAGATCCCGGAATACAAGCCGAGAATTTCATCCTAGATTTTTGGCTTGGAGTTTGGGGTTCGGTTTATACAACGAGTATCATTTCAGATTCCAGATTTCCAGCGCAATGCCGGTTTTGCCGATGAATACGGAAGTAAATAATGACGAAACCACAGAGCCATCTTTCAGATGAAGAAGTAACTTTGCATGCCGGTACTTTAAATTAAATAAAGAATTTATTCAAAAAAGTGTTTTAGTTGTTGATTTTATTAATAAAATTTATAATAAATTATCGGGAAGTTTAAAATAAAATTTATTTTGATTCACAATCCACATCTTGCGTTATGAAACGGATGCGGTCACGTGTATCCGCTTGCGCGATTGTAAACAAACAACCGAGAGCGTTAGTAGCATCAGTCGGAGCCCAGATACATGTGTTTGTGGATGTAATTTCGAAACGAAGATGGACATTGTGTGGAAATATCTCCTCCTCCCTTCCTGCAGCCCAAAGATGTCAAATTAAATGGTGAGTACAGTATGAAATTGTTTCTAGAATAGAATGCCTTTTACTGTCTATACGCATCTACAATGAGATTAAAAGCAGCTCCTTCAGTGCAGAAAAAAGTTCTGTATAGGGCTTGTATGGTTGTTTTTTAGCCTTAGCATAACGCCGTATCTGCGGCCCCGCTTCTGCTTTCTTTCCCTCCTCCGTCTGTGTCGTCTCCTAGACCCGACAACAAACCACGGAGAGCCCGCTGGTCTCGCTATGTTGTCTGGGATGTTGTGCGTGTGATGAAAAACACTCAAAACAGATGTCTGGCTCTGGACACCGATGTCTATAAGGTTCTGAATGGTGTAGCGGATGTTCGCCGAACCGATCGTGCACAAACAAGGACAAAAAAAAGTACAAAAACAACAAAAAAGTGCACTGAAAAGGAGAGCCCTGAGCCGCTGCGCGCCGCCATGCTCCTAGCCTAATCGAAGTAGGCTAGGCACTTTTTATAACTTTTTGGTTAGTACATTAGAAAAAATATTGGTGTTTTTTTTATTATGAAAAGGTTAAGTAAGTGTTGTAGTAGGAGGTTTGGAACGCATTATGGGTTAGCCTTTGCGAACGAATTAAGTTCGTAAGTCAAGGGTCCACTGTATTGCGTATTTAAGTTAATCAAATTTATAACAAGTCTCCGGAAATCCACCCGCCGATGTACCGTATTTGCGTTTATAGTTTCAACACAAAGGTTCCAATTTACCAAACTTCTCCGCAATCACTTCCTAGTTTCCATCAAAAATGCCGGCAGTCTCAAATTCTCGCCGATAAACATTATAAATATACCCGAAGAGACACTTTTAAGGAAATTTAGAAAATTTTGCTTGGAGAAGGGGGTCGGCTTAAATACCGGTCATCGGCAAATACATGTAATTTAGTCGGTAGAGAAGGGGATTGGCTAATATACCGGGTCGGCTTGTATTCCGGGATCTACGGTAGTCCCAGAAGCACTGTCATGGATTTCTTCAAAGTCTGGGGATGCATGTGTGGCCACTGCTCAGGCTCAATGGTCAGATCTACCCTTAAGTATGCAGGACCTAGTACAAGCACAGACCAACAATCTTGTGTGCCAAAGGGTTAGTGAAAAATCTGATGATATTGGGCATGATTACATACATTTCAAGGAAGTCCAAGGTGTACTTTTCCGTGTTTTGCTATCGAAAGTCAGAGGATCCAAGTACCAGTTAGTGGTCTCAGAACCACTCCTTATGTATTATCATGACAGTCCTTTTGGTGGGAATCTTGTCAATATGAAGACCTTGATGAAAATTCTGGAGGTGGCATGGTGGCCAACCATCCAGAAAGATGTTTGGGGCCAAATAAAATCATTCAAGATGTGTCAGCAACTGAAGACCCCACCACCATCTGGATTTCTCTAATCCACTAATACATAACTACTGGGCGAGATGCTGGGTATTGACTTGATGGAGCCTTTTACCTTCAATCAGAGCCCAAAAGATGGTATTGATGGTCATTGTGAGCTATTTCTCAAAAAGGGTATAGTGTGAAGTCAAGCAAAATGACATATTTTATTGGCTAACTAAAAAGATTACAGTATGCAAGCTTTCGCCGCAACTCAGGCCCCTTCTTCAGGTTTACATCTTGCCTAAAGAAGAGGCCTGAGTTGCCTCGAAAGCTTGCATATTGTAATCTTTTTAGTTAGCCAATAAAAGGTGTCATTTTGCTTCACTTCTCACTACATTCATAATGGCTAGCACGGTACAACACCCTAGTATTTAAAATGGGTAGAAATGTTTGCACTCAGAGATGCCAAGATTCCAAAGATTTGTTCTACCCTGAAAGATGAGATTGGGGGGTCCCAAAGTATATTGTATCTGATAGGGGTCTGCAATTTACTAGCTCTATGGTCCATGAACTGTATTCAGCTTGGGGGGGTTAAATAGAAACTCACCACGGCTTACCATTCACAGGCCAATGTGACGGAGAAAGTGAATTGAACCCTGAAGACTATGGTGGCCTCCTATGTGGGTGAACGTTGCGATTTTTCATCACCACTTGCCAGACACCTGCTCTGGGTGCGATCGACAGACAAGTCAAAGGTCCCCTTGACCGTCTAATCAGCCCAGCTTCTATCTCTGACTCTAAATCATACACCACTATTCAGATTCTAGAAAAACTGAAGTAGCAAGTTCAAAGAAGGTTGGTAAGTTTGACATCCCAGACATGCCCAGTATTATAACACACAACAACAAGAGGAACCCTTTGCCATCTGGGATTTGGTCTGGACTTGGATTTCTCTCCAGTGCCATCAACAGACTTGCTGCTAAGTTAGCACCCAAACAGTCGGGACCAGCAAAAATCATAAAACATTCAGGGCTGGTTAATTTCCGCATACTTTGGACCTGCTGTACCATCGACTGGGGGTGGGAATCTATGTAGTGCTGCCACATAAAAAAAAAATGTAATGTGTTTTCCAATGTATGTCTGGTCTGCTTGTGTAGGAATAGTCAGGTTATTGACAGGGACACCCCTGACGGTGTGGCATCCAGGATTTTTTTTTGCTGGAATCTGCATAAATCGTGCTGTTTTTAAAAAGGTGTGGGAGAACAGCCACTGTGGGAAAAAGATGGGAAAATCCCAACTAAACTGATCAGTATCTGCCATGGAAAAAGGTTCTGCAGCTCCAAAAGACCAGTCTATAAAGACAAAGGACAGTGATTCTTTCCAGAAATGTGCATCCTGCATTCCGTTACAACTAGTGGACTTGGGTGAGCTAATGGAGTCCTTTTTTTACAATGGTGCAGGCTTACTGTGAATCATTTTACATTTAAGACGTAAACTTTATTTTGTCGGATGGCATCTACCATTCGGTCACCTGTTATTAAAAGTTAACTTGAACTCTGGATTAGTGTGTGAACTTCAGAATGGGGCTGGGGGTGTGCTTTCTACTGTCTATTTGTTTATTTACACGTATAGAGAATATTGTTTGTTGGTGGGGGGTGAGGAAAGGGATTGTTACTATTTTTCATGTTTTTGTCTTTCCCTTTTGTATAATATATTTCTTCCCACTTACTGATATTACCATATAGCTGTTTTTTTCATATACTGCATATATTCAGTTGTCTCTTAGAGCTCATTTCAATAGGGGACTATGATGCGATGCTTCAGAGAGTGATATTGGCCTATCCTTTCATCAGCCACCTTAGAGTTAGGCAGGTGAGGGTAGTGAGCAGCCTGTTTCAATGTGTCTGGTCTGATTGATTACAAAGTTGAGTCTGCAAGTCTACAACACTTCCCTAGACAACTTATAGGGAGACCCCAGGCAGTCTGCATCTGAAACACCATTGACCAGCACCATCATGCTGAGCACTGGCATCCCCCAACTCCCATAGGGCTGTATACTCAGCACCATCATTAAATATGCTGATAACACAATAATTGTGGTCCTCATCAGATATGGAATTTGTAAGCTTGCAGAATGGAGATAAGACAAATGCTGGACTAGTGCACAAATCTGCCTCTTAAGATGGGAAAGATAAAAAGAGTTGATTGTTGGCTTCAGAAAGACCCATGCTATGTACACTCTACTGCATATCAAGGAATCTTCAGTGGAATTGGCTGAGAGCACCAAATTCCTTGTTGTGCTCCTGGCAACTGACCTTAGTTGGTCAATTAACACCACCTCCATAGCTAGGAAGGTGCAGCAGCATCACCACTTCCTTAGGTGACTGATAAAATATCATCGTACAGAGGTATAATTGAGAGCATTCTGACCACCTTCATCACTGTCTGGTTTTGGAACAGCAGTGTCTCTAACCACAAGGTCCTACAACATATAGTACACACAGACGAAACAACATTAGGACCTCTTTGCTCTTCATTAAAGACAAGCATAGCATCTGCAAAACTTACACCATTGTGGAGGACAGCATCCAACCTTCCATCTGTCAAAAGTTACTGTAGTATCCAAACCAGTTCTGCCAGTTTCTGCAACAGTTTTAACCCATTGGCTATCCAGATTCTGAACTATATGGTGCCCAGCCTGGCCCTCAGATCTGCTCATAGTAGTTTATACACTGTAGATCTATATATCTGTTGTCTTTATTATTAGTTGTTATCATTAATTGTATAATATAGTTCTGTACTTGTATAGTGTTTATGTATATGGCTTGATGTGCTGGTTAGATAAACTGGTGATTCCAGAATGGCCCATTATGAGATTGTGTGTGTGTGTGAGTGGACCCTGCAATGTGTTATTGAGTTTCATGTTAATTGAGCTTTTTAAACATTCCTCTTTGCCAAGTCTTGAAGCAGACTCATGTTGCTCAGTTCTTTCTGTTTTATTTTATTCCTTAACTATCTATTCTAGACCTACTGTTTCTCTTTATAGTGAATTGTGTTTTGCTTTTTCCTTGTTTATTACTTACCAGAGACTATATTGATTTATGGAGTCACTGATGTCACATAAGTGACCTCTCTTATGTGATAGTAATTTATTCTCATTTATATATATTTATTCAAGGTGTCAGTAACTTCAGAAATTAGTTTTCTTTTTTTTATATATATATTTTTATTAATTTTATTACAATCCATACAAAGCAATCAAGTTTTTACAAAAAGAAAAATTAAGTTAAGAACACATCGATCCCCACCCCTGAGAGAGAGAGAGCAAGCCAAACGGCGTTAAATTTAAGGCTTGTAAACATAACTAAATTAATAAATTCTCTGTGCTTTATGAACTTATTTTAAAATATTACTGATTAGATCCTGGAAAATCCAGAAATTAGTTTTCTGTTACTGTGTAATATGAGTGTCGTGATATGTGAGGTGAGGGAAGTTCAACTGAATGTGTGTATAAAAACTGAGACATTAAAAGACACCTAGAAGCGGTGGGCAAAATCAATTCCTTGAACATGTTCATCAACAACTTATTAATATTAAAGTATCTATTAGTATTTAAGTATCAATCCCTAAGATGTCTGTTAAAAAATTGGTTAGAAACAAAGTTTAAAAAGTTACATTTTTTTCTAGTACATTCATTACAAAACCACTCACTACAGAAAACATTAAAAAATATTTTCCAGGTTTCCTGTATAAATGGCTGTTTAATTGTTATGCTTTTTTATACTGCTAAGCTTCAGCAGGTCTCAGACTAAAAATCTAATTTTCTTAAGGCAGCAATCCTTATCAAAAGCTACAAAAACAATTAGGAGTATACAGTAACTCTTGCACAGAAAGATATTTTTCATTTTGTACACTTTTTTTTTTTAATATTTGTATTAAATGGTTTAAGATTCAGACATTGTCTACCACCATGTACTAATTAGCTCTAATTCTTTAATTGTATCCTTCCAGCATTTGCTAAGGATATTAAGAATGACATTTCCCTGTTGCCAACTAAAGTTGTTAATTAATGTAGTAAAGTAGAAGACCACAAAGATAAAATTAATTTCTTTTAAATGCTAATTGACTTAACTGTAGCGTCCATTAGGCAACAGAAAGATTGTGCTGATCCAATTGGATAAACGTGTACAACATGGGGTTGATTTGGTCAATTTATAGCCCTTTAGGTGCATTGTAATTAACTATATTAAATCAGGATTTGGTGTATTTTGATTTGAATTAGGGGAAGGTAAAGTAGGTGGTATAATCATCTTTATTGTAAAATTGCTAAGGGGAGAAAGATGTTTATAGACATGCTTCGTGATCCTGCAATGTTAATAAAAAGCAATTAAAATTTGTTATTTTCTTAGGCTCATTGGTTCTGAAATGTGATTTTTCTAGTGGCAGAAGTCAAATAACTATGAGCTAGAGAGACTTAAAGCTAGAAGAAAGAGGTCATTATCAGAAAATTCTGGGCTACAAACTTATTATTTCATTTCATTTGTACCAGAACACTTTATATTAGGAAATGAGATCAAATATAACATTTAACTTTGTACTTTGTTCTGTGATAACAGTTTACATATAAGAAGTCTTATTCTGTAAACCAAATGTTTAGACAAGACTTTTAATGATTAACTACTGTATTTTGGGACTTTTATATGTTATTTAATGAGGGAGTGGTATTTCTAGAATGTACCTTCTATCTGAGTGCTCATTGGTGGGATTGAAATATTTACTAGCTACTATATGTATATTAACCTAAGTGATAACTGGAACTGTTGTCTTAAGACTTACCAGACTTGATATGGAGAACCGTGCTTCTCACAAAGTGAGCCTCCACCAGTTGGTGTAAATTAAGGACATCTTTGGATTTCATTCACACCAATGACTCAAGAATTTTTTTTATTTAGTAATTATTTTCCACTACAGTACACAAAGGCAGGGCCGGATTAAGACAAAATTGGGCCTGATGCTGCAGTGCAAAAAGCCTATTTTTTTCTCGCCATTGGTGTATGTGCATTAGACACTCACCATACATGCACACTCAGGCCAACCAAGGAGCCTTAATTGCTTGCGACGCAACCAGCCAGCCTTTACTGAACATGAATAATAATAACGACGTAGTATCGTAACAACTCGAGATTAACATCAAACTATGTAACATCAACATTCAATAGCAATTGTCTGAAAAGTGCACTTAATGCACTAACCTAACCTAACAATGAAATACACAACATTTCGCAATTCTCTTACGAAATAGAGTAAGAAAAAATGAATTTGTAAAGACATTGGATCAAAGTGACTTAGTTCAGGCTCTTGAGGGTAAAAATGTGTCCACAATTTAAATTTCATAATAGACCAGAATCCTGCCGAGGATTTTAAAATTCTAAACATCCATGCCGGGCCCGCTTTTAGTTTTACCTTTACAGATAACCATTTAAATAGCCATTGATTTTTACTGTACAACTAACTTTCGAGGTGAAAAATTTACTACATGGCACTTACCAAACAAAAATAAAGTGGCAAGAATCCCCAAGATATTGCAAACAACGCAGCTAAATTACTAAGTAAGCTGTTTAACGTAAAATTGATAGCATTAACTTGAAATCTTCGATTAACAAAAAAACACAACGACATTATAGTTATGTCACAACACAAAGAACAATAGTAACTGTATAATAAGTAACGTTGTGTCCAGGCATCTGAAAGTCTGACTCCAAATTTCATTCTAAGAATTATTTTGAGGTTAATATAGCAAAGGAAAACTGTTCGGCTTCCGGAAAATTCTCGTCTGTTTTCATCTGGGTCTATGTCAGGAATGGGCCTAATGCTGCAGCATCAATAGCACCCACCTTAATCCGGCCCTGCACAAAGGGAAACAGGAAGTTAATTTTGGGATATGGAAGAATCAACACTGGAAGAAATAACAATTTGTCATAGTATTTCAATCAGTGAACAAGTCAGTAACATGACTGGGAACTTGTCAGTATAAGATCAAGTAAGTATTAATTAAACTACAATAAGTAATTGAATTAAAATGGTAAGAAATCCAAGTACTGCATGGACTGGGCAAGAAAGAAACAGCTAAACTGACTAGTTACACACAAACTGGTTTTACCATCAAGGAAAATAAGGTAGACTTTTAAATAAAAGGCAGCTGAAATTTGTCCAGTTGCACAGACAAACAAGAATATGCGATAGAAAACTGGTGTGAGTCCGCCAGCAGCCATAAATAAATAAATAATGAGCAGGCAGTAGGGTCACATCTACCCCTATGGGAATTTACTTTCTCACAAGTGATTCATGGCATAGGCAGTACAGCTTGCTATCTGCTTATTTGCTGGACACCTGTGAAGGAGCTCTGACTCTGGCAAGAAATGTTTCTTTTTACTTTTTGATTAAGGATATATAATCTATAATCAAAGGAACTGGACCATCTGGGAAATTTCATCTAAGCCTGAATGAAGACTGCATGAACCCACCCAGGTTATATAATTTGTTTTGTTCCTTATATTTGCTTACATTGTTTATTATGCAAATAAATACAATATTTAAATAAAAGCTAAAACTCAATGTCTCGGTCTGATTATTGATTACTAGCATTGCAGAGTGCTACAATTGTTGATTCCTTGTCCAGCTGTGATTCTTTAAGGTTACGAATGATGCATTGTGGAATCCTATATTAGTGATAAACTGATGTTGAAGTATAGGAGTTAAAATAAAAGACAGTCCTGGGGCCTCATGCTTAACGCCGTGCGTAGAATTCACACTAAAACATGGAGTACAGACAAAAGTGGAAATGTTCGTATGCACAAAAAAATCCAGATGCATAAATCTGTGTGAACGTCAACTTCCACGTTCTTCCGCTCCATAAATCCCGGTCAGCATGAAAAATAACCCATGTGCACACGCCTGCTGCTACTCCCAAACTCCTCCCAGAATTACGCCTGTTTGAATATGCAAATCAATATAAATAGCCCTTAAGCTCGGCATTCTGTGAAAAGACAATGGCAAAGGCACGGGGGAAAATAGAAGAATTTCAGCAAATACCAAGTAGAGGCAAGGAAAAACTTACTATTCGTTGGTTTAAACAGTGGTATAAACAACAAAAGAAAGTTGATCGAGTGACAGAGAGTGTCAGAGAAACTTGAAAGTTCAAGTCCACAAAGTGACACAGTGCCCAAAATAAAAAAAGAAGTTGTCAGATATCAAAGTCGCCATGAAAAGGCGAGTCGTAGCCTACCATCTGAGTGTCATATGGAAGCTTATTAGAGTACAGAGAAAAGAAAAAAAAATGCACACAGTGGGAAAAAGCACAGAACTTTAATCTTGAAATTTCCACTTTAATCACTTAGTTTATTTTGCCATTAAAGTAGAACATCATAAACTTCATCTTAAAATCTTTAATTTACTAGTTTCGCAAATACCATTGTAACTAAAGTAGCACGTTAAATGCTTTGTATTGCATTTGTTCTTCTATGTGCTCTATGTAATTACTATGTGATTCTTAAACAGGCTTTCTCTTCCTCTGAAAGGATACAGAATCCATTACAGTCATGATATTACAGCTCTCTGAATAATTTAAATACTGAGATGTATACTTGTTATCATTTTCATGATGATAGGAATTAGAGCATGTTATTAAACATGGGAGCATGGTGGCGCAGTCATAGTGACGAGCTGGCACCTCATCCAGAGATTGTTCCTGCCTCCCACAAGATGCTTGCTGTGCCGTGCATGACCTTTGATGAAATAATTTATTACAACAGTACTGTCTCTCTCAAACATACTAACCTCCAATTCCTGTCCTTCCTTTACTTTCTCCAAGTAACCAATCGCCGCATGATCAGCTCTATAATAGCTGTCAAGCCATCTGTAGGCTTAGAATGCAGATTTTTAAAACTTTTAAGGAACATTGAAATATCTTTGTAGTACATGTTTAATTATTCTATCCATCTATCCTTCCAGTGTCACACCAGTCCCAGCAAGAATAAAGCACGAGGCAGGAACAATCTCTGAACGGGGTGCCAGCTCGTCGCTAGCATTGCGACACCGTGTCCTCACATGTTTAATTATTAACAATATAGATTATTTAAACAATGTTAATATTTTTTTTGTATAATGTAATACACAGATTTTGCTGCATTTCATCTTAAAAATATCATCCTCTTATGTAAATTTGCATTTTATAAAGTGGCTCAGGTTGTGCAATATTATAACTATCGCAAGTTTACAGTGAGGTAATTGTACTTATAAGTACAAACAGTTCTACAAGGAGCACTTGATGGACTGATTGAGTGCGTTTAGAGCTCTTGGAATGAAACTGTTTCTGATCCGCAAGGTCAGTACAGGAAAGGCTCTGAAGCATTTGCTGTATGAGAGCAGTTCAAATAGACAGCATGGCTGAAGAAGTGTGTGCTTGATGCTGTATACTGGTAATTCTCTTTCTGATCAGCTGCTGTAGAGCTGTGATTCCACACTCAGATACAGTGATATAAATACTCTGAGTGGTGCAGTGAGAGTAATATGGAAAAAAATGATCCGCTGTGACAAACTCTAACAGGAGCAACTGAAAGAAGAAGTTGCAGTAAGAGTAACAACGTTAAAGCAGCTATGGTATTTGGAATAGTTTGGCTATTCCGTGGACCATTATATTGTTACAGGTTAATTACAATCAGATGTCTTAAACTAATAAACAATATGCGGTTAATTTCAGTGTATATGATAAAGCCACATCAGGGATGTGGATCTAAAAAAGAAAGGAAAACCACACTTGAACAAAAGCACTGCTTTGATGCTGGGTGCCGCCAGTTTGCATATGCTATGGTTTGAGCTACCATGAAAATGTGCATGGCTTTACGCCAAGTTTAAGTTTTATACATCATGATTTGAGCGTGGAAATGGGCTTACGCAACATTGCATACGCACCATTTATACATGAGGCCCCTGGTCCGTGAGCAGGATGCCATTAGGGTTAAATCCCTAGAGTTAAATATACAGGGTGCACAGGGAACATTGAAACACGTAAGAGGTTACAGATAACCATTTTTTAGCTGGTTTTGACATTTCTTTCTATCCCTCACTGAGGAAGCAACCTAAGAGGTTAGTTAGGTACCTTTCGTGTTAAGTGCATGTTACAGGTGATCAAATAACATGATAAAAGAGTTGCCATCAGGTCTCAGCTTATAAAGTTAGTAGGTGTTTTTCCACTTTGATGTCTTTAGGCATAGAGTATGTGAATTCCCCCTTGGGATTAATAAAGTATCTATCTATCTATCTATCTATCTATCTATCTTTAGATGCTTCGTCAGGAACATTTGTACCGATCTCTCTTTTGGGCTCCTAAAAAAACAAAAATGATGTTTTATGATGGATTTTGTGCCATTTGTATTAATTCATCTCTGCTTTTCAATCTTCCCATATTTTTTTCTTGAACAGTTTGTTTGTTTTTTTTTAAACTGCATGTTTTTCTCCCTCCTGGTACAAAGTAGCCCTACCCGTTGATTCTGTCAGAAAAAAAGATAAAAGTAAAAAAGTTTCAGTTATCTCGCGGAAGACACACGTTTTATTAATGACACATAATTATCTAAGTCTGTAACAACCTCCCAAATTGCCGATCATGATCGTCCAAAAAATGCCCTGAAGGGTATTAGCCATCAGGCCGACCTGTCATCCAGCGTGAAGTGGAAAAGGTGTTTGAATTTAAATTTTATTTTACTCTTGATCCACATGACCGATTGTGCTGATTTTTTCAAAAAATGTGTTAAATACTTGCATCAAGACATGTGCAAAGTATTGTGTAATTTGGTTTTATATTTTTAAAGTTATTAATATTTTTTCAATTTTGACTGCCCCAGTTACTAATGTTCCATATTTTAAATCTATAATAAATCGTGATTTTAATTAATGGTGACACTTAATAACGTTTAGTAATTGAAAAAGGGTGTTTTGATGTACCGTCTTTCCTTTTTAAATCATAATTATCTTCTTTTATCTGCTCAGAAAGCAAAAAAATACTTTTGGGAGCATTTGTATCTTTTATTCTTAATTAAGCATATTTTGGAATAACTGATCAGTTTTTAACAGCTGGGTGTCGTTTATGTATTAGTACATGAATGTCTCTGAACGTCCTGATCGTTTTGATGGTCCGTGGTGAGCAGAAAACAATTCATTCAAGTAGCGGCACTTCAGCAAAAACTCGCAAGAGATAATGCATGTTGAGACGGCTTTATGAGCGCTCATTTCCCGGTGGAGCGCCCCCTAGATGGTTCTATTTTTTTTTCTAGCGGCACTTCATCAAAAACTCGCAAGAGATAATACACGTTGGGACGTCTTTATAAGCGCTCAGCGCCCGGTGTAGCACCCGCTAGATGGTTCTATTTTTTTCCGTCACCGTTGTACTATACTGTACATGATTTTAATATTTAACCCTTTTCAGAATATTGCGTGATATGTGTAATGAGTGGATATTTTTGCCTATTGATTTTAAATGTCTTTTATTTTTACTGCTTTGTTTTACAGAAGCAATATGTTTTTACGTAATGGTCGTGCACGAATATATCTATTTTTTATTTTATTTTAATAATAAATATAAGTCGCTATATGAAATATAAACTGATAGTACTGATGCGCAGAATAATGGATTTCAGGTATGAGGAGTCTTGCTTGGACATCGAGAAATGGAGCTTTTTCACTATAAATAATATACATATATATATATAATAACAAACGTGGTTTTTTCCGTTAGCATCTTATAAAATACAGCTGAGCGTGTTAATCTTACTATCCGGAAGTGAATGAAATGACAGCTGCTGCGAGTTTTCAAGCATACTGGATGAAGACCTACGAAAACTTGGAAGCTTCACTGATCTTTGACATCATATATAAGGTAAGATTTTTCATGTTTTGTGCTTTCTGTACATTGCTTAAGTGTTTTTTTGTACATACTGTATTTAACTTGTGCATGTAATGTATGTATCCATTTTCCAACCTGCTGAATCCAAACACAGGGGCCTGCTGGAGCCAATCCCAGCCAACACAGGGCACAAGGCAGGAACCAATCCCAGGCAGGACACACACAAACACACCAAGCACACACTAGGGCTAAGTTAGAATTGCCAATCCACCTAACCTGCATGGCTTTGGACTGTGGGAGGAAACCAGAGCACCCGGAGGAAACGCACGCAGACACAGGGAGAACATGCAAACTCCACGCAGGGAGGACCCAAGAAGCGACCCCGGGTCTCCTAACTGAGAGGCAGCAGCGCTACCACTGCGCCACTGTGCCACCTTATAGAAAAATGAATTCTCTAATTAAATAGCTTAGTGGTGCTGAGGAATTGCAGCTAATATAGCCTTACAGAAAAGGAATATGACACACCAGTGAAATATGAAAAAGCTTCTGATATAAATCTTGAGCATAGAAACAATCAGAAGTTTTTTTTTTCTTTTTCTTTCTATAGTTAAACAATTTTTCTAAAATATGCATTTAATTTGAGGATTCTACTTAATTGTAATTTATGCTTTTCCACGCTAACATATTTTGTGCATTTTCTTTAACCCTTCTTGATGGCATGATTGTTCAGCTCGGTGCCACAGTGGCAGTGCGGCTCTCTTGCAGTTAGGAGACCAGAATTCTCATTGCAGGTCCTCCCTACGTGGAGTCTCCATGTTCTCCTGTGTCTGCATGGGTTTCCCCAGGTGCTTCTCCCCCACAATCCAAAGACATGCAGGTTATGTGTATTTGCCAATACTAGACTGGTCCTGGTGTGTGTGTGTGTGTGTGTGTTCACCATGTAAACCGAACTGAACAGATGCTGTTCCTGCCTCTAGTCCTTGGTTGCTGGGATAGGCTCCTGCTACCTGCAACCTTGTCCTGGTTTAGAAAGTGGATGGTTAAATGGATGGATGACATGATTGCTTTGTGAGATTTATACAGCAATGGGGTCTGAATGTTATCACAAGTAGGGTCTGTCAAATTCAGATAAACAATCAATGAAGTAACCCACAAGAATACAATATCTTAGTTAGGCCCGAAGCCTTTCAATAAAAAACAACTACTGAAAATATAGTGAGTACAAACAACGTCACACATATGTTAATGAGTTAACGTATTCAAATACAAACTTTAAAGATGACAGGTTCATTCCGAACTAAGAACATATGACTGTAAAATCATGAAATTCGGAGGTCAGACAATGTAAAGATGACCATCTGATTAGAGAGCGTGCTGGCCTTGTAGAAGAGCAGGGCCAAGACGGGCTGATTCTGTACCCTTTTTAATGGAAGAGAGAAATCAATCTTTAAAACAAATCACATTTCTTACATTGCCTTAAGAAAAATGCTTAAATATCACATTGTACAAGTTAAAATGACTGTGATTGTAAACTTGAATAAGCAGGTTTTGTAAATGAGCGGATGAACAAATAAAATAATTTAAATTTCACATATTTTTTAATTTGTCAGGAAATGGAAAGAACAGAAAATGAACAATATATCTCATTGATTTTTTCAGCTGCTGTATTCTTGTACAACACCATAAAGGGGAACTTCAGTTCTTCAGGGGGCAGTGTGATAATGGAGAAGTGCCACCACATCATGGCATCAGGCCCAACAGTAGAAGAGAGGGTGAAGAAAGCTTTAGGCAGCTACCCTGAAGGAGGGGAGATGGCAGAGATGTTTCAGATCACTCACAGTCTGACAAGAATGAAATCTGAACGCAGAAAAACAAACCTGGAGTACCTCAGGATCACAAGATGTCAGCTGAATGTGTGGCTTTAACATCTGGTCAGAGTCTGTTACTGTTAGTTTGAAAATGTTTATTTCACTGATTCATTATTGCATTATGAATTAAATATTTAATTATTGCGACAATTGTTTAATAAAAAAACTACACTGACATTTGTAGTTGTAATATTTGGTTCAATAAAAATATTTTTTCCTCAATTATGTTTTTGTATTATTTGTTCTCTGTTATTTTGTTTGTGATTACATTGTTTGATGTAGTGTTTAAAACATTTACTTTAGTCTGGTATGGACTATTTCATTATAAAATATACATTATTTTACAAAAAAAACCCAAATATGTTTAGTGAATGGAGGAGGGTTGTTGTGAATGTGGAGTTTTATTTGAAATTTCAGTTTTACAAATTTGACTTAAGAAACTAGTTTGTGAAAATTAAGTTTGCATGGTGACATGGTGGTCTTTGCCTTATACTGTAATAATACTGTTACTATTCTCCCTTATGTTGCCATTTTTAAACATAGTTTATTTAACTTTAAATATAATATTTTAAGGATTTTAAAACTTAGAAATACTATTCTGCATTTTTAAACAGAATTAGTCATTGCCTGATATTCTGTGATTGCACCTCTATATGTTTTGGGTGTACAGCACCAGTCAAAGCACATGGAAAAGAAAGGTCAGCACAACTGATGACCACCACTGACCAGCTGGCCTTTGTAACTCAAGGCACCCTGAGCACACATTAGAGGGAAGAATACAACAAATTCAAAAATCCCACTAGTTTTCAGTAAGTTGTATTAATCAATAACTTAATATAACCAGGTGCTGGCCACATTTGCACAAGGCTTGTCTCCATTAAAGTTTTAATTCACTTTTTTGCATTTTAAACTATTTAGTCTGAGTCCCAGTGGAGTGCTACATAGATAAAGCAGTCTCAGTGGTCGTGTGGTGGGCCTTAGAGAGGAGCAGAAACAACTCGAGACACAAATCAGAATTGTGTTAGGCCACTGACACGTCACTGTGCGTTAATAAGAAAAGCTTCATGCCTTATTAGCCATCAATCGTTATTGCTAGGATTCCTTATATTAATTCTTTTACTTTTTATAAAACTCACATTAATTTACTAGGCCTTTGATTTCCTTTTTTTCATATAAAACTACAATATTATTTTTCTGTAGTGACCTAATCCTCCTGACAAATTTCTCTTTCTTGAAATTGCATCTTCCTGCAAGCCTCAGAGGGGAAGCAAAATTTACCTTTAGTACAAATTGAAATTACTTAAGCAACAACATTTTTAAAAAGCAGAAATACACCAATTCAGCCTAATCAGCCCTGTCTTTGGGAGACTTGAGGATGTTTGCAGGTGTGCCTTCGATCACAAAAATACACAAATACAACATGGAATTTACCAGCAAAACACACTAACTTTTAAAACTTGAAGCCTCACATCTTAGCTAACGTATCAGACATCAAGACCTGAACAACAATCCATCAGGATTAGAGCTCGGCCTAACAGTCCATCTCATCTTATCTTGGCAGTGAAGAGAATAGGAAAGAAGGAAAGGGTGCAGGAGTGACATTAATGACTCAATATAAAAGTTAAAGATGTCTGTATAGCTAAAGCAATTCACATCTATCTGTGTATTAATACTGTAGTGTATCCAGCATGAAGTATTATGGTGCTATAGCCTTTCAACAAACAATGTGCTAAAACCAGGAACCTACTAAGGTTAAGATTAATGTTTAAAACAAATATAAACAGAAAAATATTTTTTAAAAAGTCACCTTTTTGTGTTACAAAAGTGCCAATTGTGTTACAATATTACCCTTTTTTGGCTTGTTACTTAAGAGCCTGACTTGTGTTACAAAAAAGCCCTACAAGTTACAAATGTTCCCTGTGCTGTGGTACAAATGTGCCTTAAAGTTACAAAATGTCCCTACTAGAGGTACAAATGTTCCCTGTAGGTTACAAATGGGCCATTTAGTAGTTACAAAAAGGCCCTAACATCTAGCTATCTATCTATCTATCTATCTATCTATCTATCTATCTATCTATCTATCTATCTATCTATCTATCTATCTATC
>JANRMT010062806.1:26738200-26753369 GCA_026402145.1 Polypterus bichir lapradei
ATCTATCTATCTATCTATCTATCTATCTATCTATCTATCTATCTATCGCTAATTTGGATTTAATTCAATACTAAGGCCATATGTTTCCTCAATCACATAAAAAGTTTGGATTGCATAATATCATTTAGGAATAAGGCAATTGCAGGTACAAGGATCTATGTTACCATGAAATAAACAACCATTGTCTTTTGATAATACTTCTGATGTACTTCTTTAACATTTGGGAACTCCCTCTCCTAACAATGGAAAGGAAGGGGCATCTGCTGCCTCCTCCTCTGTTTGTCTGTTTCTTTAACGTGTGAATGCTTGTGTGTGTGCAACATTACAACTTAGATACTACTCGTATTACTGCCTGCAAGACTATAAAATAAATATATCTGTAGAAAGTATGGAGTCTGTTGTTAGAGCTAAGCAGTGTGCTACCAAGTAATACTACATTCACCAGAGAAAAGGCTTCTTCAGACACATCTATCACTGCTTCAACTGTGCCGCTTTCTATGGGTGTGTACAATTACTTTTTGCAGTCTTAGATCTTATGTGTGCAATATTTTTCCTCTTTCAGCATTGCGTTATTATTTATTTTAAGACTATACATGGAGGAAAATACATCACGTTGCAGTTGGTTTTACTCTGAAAGAATTTCTTCCAGTAAATTAGGTGTTCCAGCAACTGCAAGAACAATTTGTGTCCATGTAGACAAAGGAGGTTGATACTTTGTGTGATCTTACCTATAGCACCAAATGACCCAAGACCCCTCTGTGCCGAGTGGCACTGAGTCTGAATGGAAACAGAGGATTTGTATCAAGAAGGATAAAATGACAGCTGCTAATTGCAATGCTTTTTGCAATTAGTGAGGAATTATTTTGAGTTGGACAGTAGACAGTAGTAAAGAAAAGAGAACAAGGTTCTGATCAAAATACAATTGATAATGCATAAAAATAACAAGACACATGAAGGCATAACTCAATAACTGAGAGTTTGTGCTTTTACAATTAAGTCAAGTCAAGTCAAGTTGGGGAGCATGCACTGGTACAGTGCATTGCCGCACCCACTACAGAGCAAAACAACTTGGGATCCCGGTTTGCAACCCCCTAGACAGACATGTGGTCCAGTCCCACCCTCCGGAAATGACCCTCTATCTGCCGCAGCCAGGTGTTACATGGGCAACCCCTTGGCCTGGTCACCCTCGGGGAAACGCGCCACATGACCGTAGTGCTGTAACTGGTGCTCCCTCACAATGCAGGTAATGTGCCTCATTCGGGACTCCATGAGCAACCACTCATTCAACACAAAGTCAAACCAATGGTACCCAAGGATTTTCCGGAGAGACACAGTACCAAAGGAGTCCAGTCTTCATCTCGGGTCACTGGATAGCATCCATGTCTCGCAACCATATAGCAAGACAGGAAGAACCAGGACTCTAAAGACTTGGACCTTCGTCCTTTTGCATAGATATCGGGAGCACCACACACCCCTTTCCAGCAACCTCATGACCCCCCATGCTCTCCCAATCCGTCTTCTGACTTCATAGGAAGAGTCACCAGAGACATGAATGTCACTGCCAAGGTAAGTAAACCTCTCAACAAGGTCAACACTCTCTCCGCAAACAGACACACTGCTGATGGCTGTGCCCAAGAGGTCATTTAAGGCCTGGATCTTGGTTTTTATCCAGGACACTCGCAAGCCCAGACACTCAGACTCCTCACTCAGTCTCTCGAGCGCCCCGATCAGAGCCTCCATTTTCTCCGCAAAGATCACAGCATCGTCAGCAAAGTCAAGATCCATGAATCTTTCTTCACCAACAAATGCCCCACAGCTGCTGGATCCCACGACCTTGCCCAACACCCAGTCCATACAAGCACTGAATAGAGTAGGAGCAAAAACACACCCATGACGAACCTCAGAATCAACTGGGAAAAACACAAAGGTCCTGCCTCCACTTTGCAAAGCACTCACAGTACCAGTGTACAGGCCAGCCATGATATCCAGTAACCTCGAGGGGATTCCGCAAACCCTCAGGATGTCCCACAGGGCAGCTCGATAAACTGACTCGAACGCTTTGCGAAAATTGACAAAGGCCGCAAAGAAACTCTGCCGATATGTGCTTTTGCACTCCATGAGAACCCTCAGTGCCAGGATGCGGTTGATGGTAGACTTCTTAGGTGTAAAACCAGACTGTTCCGGTCGCTGGTAGGTGAGCAAGTGATCACGGATCCTATTGAGGATGACAGTTACAGTTAAATTGTGTCACAATTAAACTGACCAGAAAAAAATTGAAGAAATGATTTGTTCTTTTTTATAGCTAGTACAGGTATTATTTGTGCCTTTCCCAGCCTTGGCGATCATATTTATTCACAGCAGTCGTCACTTTCAAATGTTGTGCTTTTTATGGTACAATATAAGTAAAGCCATAACCCACGCTGTTGCCCATCATAGCTAAAATCAAAAACACGCTTGTATTATTATAAAAGTCTTAACCGATATGAGATGGTTTTGCTTTAAAAGGACGCAAGACAAAATCGACTGTTTTGATAACAGTGCAACACAGTTGTTAAAACCGTCACCTTTAGATTCCATGTGAGTGGTTTTAGGATTCTCAAGCACCTAACACAAGGGAGAACTTGGAATGGTTTCTCAAACACCTTTTATCGGTGAGAAGGCAGTTACACCCGTGAGAATAGCATTTCTAGACTCTCACTGGCTTTCTCGAAATGAGTGACACGTGTGAATGAGTGTAAGAATCAGCCTATTCATTTTACAATATTATGAAATTCACTAGGAATGAGACCTTCCTCAGTAAGCTGTTCAGTTACCAGAACTTGCAATGCACTGACAGCCAAATAGCGTAGAATCACATAGTGATTATACATTTGTAAGTTTACTATTTGAATGTCCATCAGGGATGCTGCTTGATTTAACATAACTTTGGAGCTTTCTGCTGTGGTTAGCTGGTTGAGGGATGTGGGAGAACAAAAGAAAGTGAAAATGAAAACGGGAGCTTTTTTTGCGGCTGCAATAATAAGCTACAAGCATCTGAGCTACAAGCATCTGCTCACGCCTGCCTGTTTTCTGTGTCTCTAAACTGAATCAAACAATGCAGCCTTTCACAGTACTCTATAGCAGGGGTTCTCAAACCCAGTCCTGGGGGACCCCAGTGGCTGCAGGTTTTTGTTCCAACCAGCTTCTGTTTTTAATTGGACTCCTGGGCTAATAAAGTGAACTGTTGTTCCTCAGATTCCCAGTTTTGGGAACAATATACAAATTAAGAAACTAAGTTTGGTAAAAAAACAAAAAAGTATTAAAATGTACTAAGCAGTTATATGTATTTTTTTCTTTTTAACAGTATTTTCATCTTGTCATTCTACTTTTCTAGGCGTTCTAATTGTTTAATTAATCCGTTATTTACTACTTTGTGGGGCTGACTCAAAAGTAGTTGCAGCCTTTCACAATTGAGTGTTGTTTGCTTGGGTTTTTGCACTGCTTGTTTTTAATTGTCATTATTAAAATTCAATGAAGGGAGCAAAAGGCACAGAGAATGGGTGAAATATAATAAAAAGAGAGTTAAGCATTTAAATCCATAGCAAAAACAGAAATATTTCTTATAAATGTAAAAATCATGCTGCTGTGCTTTTCTGAATATAGAATAAAAGATAAATAATACCAGCTAATTAAATGAGATCAGTGCTATCAGGTGTTGTCACTGATTAGGAATCTGGTTGGAACAAAAACCTGCAGCCACAGGGGTCCCCCAGGACCGAGTTTGAGAACCCCTGCTCTATAGCATAGCCCTCAACCAAAGAAGGTCAATAAAATAGTGGAATATAAACAATTTAGGTTTATTAAGTCTTAAACGGGTACTCAAATAATGTGAGAGGTAATTTAACACTGGCACTGTGCAATGTGAGGGGTTTCAAATAAAGTCTGATTAGTCTGCTTAACAACACACATATTTGATTATACCACTCACTGACGAACCTTGATTCTGGGTTTGTAGGAAAAGATTTGCTTCCCTGCGATGGACTGATGACATGTACAGGGGTTGTTCCTGTCTTATTGTGGTTCTTTAAATCGTATCTATATATTTTCTGTTTTAAAGAAATACACACCTTTTAGTTTTATGGCATAATAATTTATGCTGTTGTTTATACAGACTATGCACAGTCAAACTCTTTTTTTTTAACAAGAGAGTTGGCAACATTTGTAGTTATTGTGTCATTTATCAACATTTACCAAACATGTTCTGATCATTTCCATATATTAGGATATTTAGCAGCTTTCAGGCTTTCTTGTCCACTAAGCAAATTAAGGTATTGGTCCTAATTTATTTTTTTAGTATCAGTTGATGTATATATCATATTTTTAAGCAAAGATTCAATTTTGCCATTGAATGTTTATATTCCTATATTATAGGTTTTGGTCAAGGGATTGTGGTTTTCACGTTGTACAGCGGCAGCTTCAGGACCTGAGGGACCAAATGTGAAATTGTTGGTCTTTGTGGAGATGAAGATATACAAGATTACCTCACATACTGTATGTGAAAGAACAATATAACCATCAAACACCACAAGTCTGGGAAGATGCCCTTGATTTATTCTTTAAATCGAAGGAAAAGACAAATGTTTGATAACTGCAATACAGCAGATGCAAGCTTTCAAACAAAGCAAAACATGTATAAGTTAAAAACACTTAGATCAGTTTTGTTAACTTGTCCAAAAAGTACAGATATTTTGACTGAAGAACTTCAATCTGTAAACACCAGCAGTAACAATAGCTTTGAACAATGTATACTTTGTATGTGAAAAATACTTCATTTATATTGTCAACCTTATTAATAAAATAATCAACCAAAATCAATAAATTGCCTTTCAATTAAACAGCATTTTGCATTTAAAGATAAACAAATTGTTGATCAATAAAGCCCAAAACCTGAAGAATTCAAAATTCCAAAGCTAATATGAAATTTGAAACTGTCATATGATGAATGTAGCGGCAAGCATAATGTATTGCTGCAAGTGTTGGCAGTTGAAAATGGGGAATTATCATTCAGGAATTTTATTGTTGGCCTTGGCTCAAATCCCAGTGGTGGAATCATCTTCAGTCCTGTTACAAGCATGACAATATCTTCTAAAGTTGGATCTGTAGAAGAGATGTTACCTTAGGAGGACAAAGGGAACACAACAGAAATATCTTTCAATGGTGTAACATCAAGGTAGGCTAAAGAAATATTCTAACCAAAAATGATAATTACATAAATAATTTAAGTTTTTATGTTTTGATATTGTTTGCTGTTGTTCAGCATTAATCCATTTGACACCTATTTTAGCAGCAATTTTCTCATCTTTGTTCTCCATAAAAACATGAGATTGAAATTCTTTTTTGTGATAACTACAAATAACACTGAGTAAGGAGCAGATTTTTAAAAATCACTTTTGATTTAAGTATTTCTTTAAACAGAGAACAAAAACATGCCTAACTATGACTGAACAGTACACTGAATAATACACTAGTTCTGATGTTGACAATACAGTATATCTACTACTTCTTACACAATTTTATTGCCAATTATGATAGTAGTTACTTCTGAAACTATCAAGTACTACAATAATAGATATGATTTTTTTGCAAACATCTATGAAATGTTTATTTATGAATTTGTTTGCTCTGTAATTTTTGGTGCATGAATTCCTTCAAATTAAAATCTGCATAATTTGAGTCATTAAAATTAGGTAACTTTAATATGTAGCACAATACACATATCTTTCTATGCCTTTATATAAGAATAGAAAATCATTGTTTGGCATCTTCAATATCTAGTACATAATCTGCCCAGTAAGATGCTATCCTTCCTTCTTCGCGTCTCTTGTTGCTACCCGCCTCACTAAATTCAACTCTGAAGATGCTTTCAACCAGCTCAGAGCTGAGACTTTGAGTACTGAAGCACAAATAAAGTTCAAACGCCAATGGACTTTCTATAATTTCCTGAAGCACATTGAGGGTTGACAATCCATCTTTGAATCTATTAAAAAAATATTTGTTACTGTCATATTTCATACAATATACAGTAAATGTATCTGCCCATTTTAGAGAAGCGAAAAACTGCTCAGCATATTTGCTTAATTTTATGCTTTACGTACCTTTCAATGCATGCAGCATTTCTTGAAAAGAGGTACCATTTTAAAAAATCTTGCACAATACTTTCTCTCTCTCCAATGTCTTTTATGTTATGAAGACATCCAGCCAAAAGGAGCACTGTGCTGTGTTTTGCCATGATGTCTCTCAGTATTGACAAAGATGTGGATGACACTATTTGTTTTTAAAAAGTACACTCCATTAAACTCCATTTGTAAACAATAGTTTTACAAAATCTCCATTACTGATATACAGTAATGACGATTTATTAATCAAATAAAATTAAAACTTTTACCTCCTGAAGCACATTCTAAATGTCTGGATCTATAACATCTTGAATAGATGGTGAAACATCTGTTTTACCACAGATGTATTCTACAAAATGTCTGGAGAAAAAGTGTGGACCAGGGCCACCATGGACAAGTGACACTGCAATTATTCTTCCGATGATGTAATACTCATCCTTGGCAAGTCCTAAAAGTTGACAAAATGGTTTTACCGTCTATTTTGTAATTACCTTTGAAATTAAACACACACACACTCAAAGAAAAACCCAATTAATATATAATACAAGAGCATGTGTCCATAGATTTTTCTTGTGTGGTATATTCCTGCATCCTTCCATTGTCTACTCGGCCTCTACTACAAGGGGTTAGCTGATTTGTGTGTTTTCTGTAAAATGTTGAAGTTATGTAACATTCTTGTTTATCATAGCACCAGAGAGTGGCAACTTGTTACATGTTGTGTGGACATGCAAGTAAGAATTTCACTGTTCTCTGCACACATGACAATATTAGTACAACTACTACAATAGAGAATTCCTTCATCCTGTCTTTGCCTCATCAGGACTGACTTAAAAGAATTTATGAGGTTGGAACCAGGCCCGGTCTTAGGTATTATGGGGCCCTAGGCGAAAGGGGGGTCCAGGAGCCCCCCTGGAAGCTCTGCGAAATCTGTGAAAATTAGACCAAGGAGACGTTTTCTTGTAACGTTACGAGGTCATCACCCTGGGTCCGTTTTTCGGCTGCTTCCCGCTCCCGTGCCACCTGCTGCCACTGACGAGGTGGAAGGATTTATGAAATCTTGACTTCTTCTTTCTTCTTCGACGAATGATGATGAGGGCTGATTCACTGATGTGAACGTTCGACCCATAGAGATCTTGACTCAAACCGCTCCGCTTTTATAGACAGCCGCCCACGCGGACATGCCCCCGCTGGCCCACGTGATTTAAACATGCGAGGGGGTCGATCCGGGGCCCCCCAGACACCGGGGCCCTAGGCGGTCGCCTACTTCGCCTATGCCTAAGGCCGGGCCTGTTGGAACAACAAGTTGATGAAGAAGTATTTTTATAACCAAGATTGGTAGTGTTAATATGAGGTATACATAAGGTAAATACAAGTTTATATGAGTCTGGCACAACAGGCATGACACTTTCTAGAAAGGGTCAAGAGAAAGATGTTGTTATTGCATATCATTCTGATATTTGCAGTGGTGTTAAGGCCAGAATGTCAGGCATAACTGTGGTATTTGTTAATGGAAGACCTAGAAATCGGGGCTTTTGAAATTCAATAGAATTACTTACATTATGTCTACATTTGTCTCACACTTGTTTGTCAGGCAACTTCCATTGCACCTAAACCCTATCTGTCATCCCTTACTATCTAGAGGCACTCACCAGAAAACACCACCTCCATGTCTACTTCCTGCAGTGGGTGAAAGTGTCCTCAAGGTTTCAGGGGTATGTTCCATCACATCAAGGTGAGGGTCACCAAGTTGATTTAAAAGGTCTAGACTCACCTCTTGCTTGCAAATTTTATAGATGGGATTGCACAGTACTAAATTTGGGCACCTGAGTATTGCATCTGTACTGTTTGAAGATAGTTTTGTCTTCTTGCCCTCTTGACTTTGATCGCTAGCACACACTGCAGTGGTTTGTGTCTTAGTGTTATATTGTTGAATTCTAGCATATTGGTGTAGCATCCATTTATGCTATTGTTCTGTATTTTTATTTTTGTTTTGATATTGCCTTTTTTGTTACTTTCTGATGTCAAAATGCTGTCATTTTTTATATTTTTAGACACACAACCTGCCATTTTGAAATTTACCATGTGATTGTGGCTGTATTATCATTTTCACTGTCATACTACCACCTCACAAGTTCGAAGTAGTACTAATCTGTGAGTGTACAAGTTACTGCATAGTCAAATGAAAATGTGTGCATGTAAAAAGTTTTTTTTTTGTTATATAAGACACAGAACATTTCCTGATTTACTGACTAGGCTTCTGGATTGTGTATTGGGCTTTAGTAATTTGATTAGTTACTTTTCTGGCTTTAACCTCAACTCGTTTAAGATTTAGATTATTTTAATTGTATCTCCTGGTCCTTTTGGAACTCTGTTTCTCAGCATGTGCCCTTCTCTTTTTTGGCATAACATACATAATAAGAATTAAAACATAGTACCTTCTAATCTGAGGCCGTGGTTCATTTTCCAGAAAGGAATGGCTTGCTCTCTGCAGATGAGGGAAATGCATGACCCAGGTGGAAATGTTTAGACATCCTAGGCTCTGGTTCATATATAAGGTGATGTGACTGCATGATTCAAAAATCATTTTTACAAATGATGGTGTTGTAAAAAGGAAGTTTGATCTTTTTGAAAAGCTTTTACCAGTTTACATCTCTATCATTGCCCTTTGAGTGGGAGTTATAGGTATTGAATGAAAGTCTAACACTAGGCTGCCTTGCTTGATTTTTAAGTTTCTTGACTATGAGGCCTGCTGCTTCAGTAAATGGCTATTACAAGTAATGTATGGAAGTAGGTGTAGAGAGAATCTATATTAAATTAGAGATACATTTGAAACAAAACTGTGTTTTACAAAAGTCTCAAACAAAGATTGTAGAACTCACTGAATACATTTTAAACAGTAACCGAATAGCCACAATCAAATGACAAATGATTAATTACATTTTTAAAACTACTATAAATGACTGTGACAAATCCTCAAACAGAGTACAGCAGTTTATATTTGGAGTATCATGCTTCATTAGTAAGGTTTACCCAGTAAATAAATTGTACTTGCCTGTACTGTCACATTGTAAAAATTTCTCATTCTCTTTCCCTTCAAGTAAACTGTGTCCTTTTATGTGACACATCAACAACTGTAGAAATTCCTTTTTTTGTGCCACCTGCATCAATTGCATCTTCATTTACACCGTAATCATCTGTAAATTTCACCAGCATTGTGTAAGTCAGATCATAGGACTGTCTGTTAAATCCACGCAGGATTCTTTCCTAAAGATCTCCTCTGTTTATATTGAATCTTGAAACTTTATTAGGTAGTATTTGCATGGCCAGATCAGACAAAATTGCTTTCACATCAACTGATGGATCTTTAATACTTTAATAATAAAAAGAAAAAAAGTACAATTATGGGTTGCATTTACTTATACATTCATCAGCCTACAACAATCATACGTATGTGGACATCTGCATGTGATTAATATTAAAAAATACTATCCAATAAGAAAGAATTTTCATTGTGGTGTCAAATTGCCATTCCCAAATGAAAACCTGTGACAGCTGATTTACACATAAGTCAGTTTACAACAGTTTCATGAAACAAAAAAGGGTGATGGCTTATGGCATTTATAAAGTATCACTGGAAAAAAGAAACTGAAAATAATTTGTCTCCTACTTTACTATGTTTTCAGACTCTTCTTCAGATGAGCTTTCCTTGTCCTCAGTGACAATGGGTGAATAAAAGTCTACGTAGTGTTATGGTAATAATTATGCATTGCAAATATTTCAGTTAACAGGGAGAAAAATCAATAATAAAACACAAAATTATGCAAGTTTAATTTTTTATGGTCAAACCTGTAGCACTGTGACCTAGTCAGAGATGATGAACTTGGATGTTTCTGTTGTGCGTTTGACTAATTGCTTTTCACTAATTGGGGCTGAAATCTAAAAAAGAAAAATTAATATTTGATTCTCAGACATTATTTGTAGAATGCAGTGTTTTTGCTGCATTTTGGTAACACATTTACTACTGCTGAAATCTGAGGTACAAATACAGTCATGCTTCAAAAAACATAAGTTTAAAACATGCAACATTTACTCAAAGCGTTTTACACCTTACCATTGTCTACTGCCATTTAAACAAAATTTTACAAAATAGGTATTTTGGGGGATTTATTAACTGAATGTATGACAGTGTCATTGAGACCTTTTCCAAGGATGAGCAAAGGCCATACCATTTGTACTTCATAACAAGTCATCCACTGGAAGTTCAGCATGTTCAGGCCCTGACAGTACTTGGATGGGAAACCACCAGCTAAAAAGTTTGAATTGCTGCTGGAAGAAGTGTTAGTGAGGCCAGCATGGGGCGCTTACCCTATGGTCTGTGTGTGGATCCCAATTCTCCAGTGCAATGACAGGGACACTGTGCTGTAAAAATAGCACTGTCCTTTGGATGAGACATAAAACTGAAGTCCCAACTCTGTACTCAGTAATGATCTTTGGGCATCTTTAACTCTTTGAGGGCTAAATATTTAAAAAAAAAAAATCAGTTTTCTGAAAAACACACACAGTGCACTGGTTTCACACATAAATCAACATAAAACATCTGTTGCTATGTGCTGTGGCTGTTGTTGACGCATGTTCAGCATCTCTGGCAGCAGTGGCTGCACGGGGATGTCTTGATAATCATCAGGAATGCACAGTGAGCTGGTGCCTGCCAGTCTTCGCACAGTAGTTGGGTGGAAGTCACAGTGTGATGCAATATGGTTTGCACCTCCTGTCATCATAAGTGCATCAGCTACACGAAGTGTTCAGCACCACAATCAACTGTCGACCAATCAGATGATGCTGGTACCTCACTTTCGTTTTCAATATCCATCTCCAGATCACTTGCATCAAACTCGGAGTCCAACAAGTAAGGGTCCTATTCAATGAAATTACGCGAAACGTCCATGGAATATTTTGCTTTGTACATTTGTTTTGGTCTCTTGCCAGATGTTGATGCCATTTTAGAGGTTGTTTGGTCTTCGCTACTCAGGCAGGCATAGGGAATCGAGGTTAAATTAACAAAGCTATGTAACTTTCCTTCTAGCAAAGAGAGTCGAACTAAAATGTAATGGTGAGTTTTGTTGCAGTTTACAGCTGATTACTGTCCTCTACCCCTGAATTTTGACAAAAGTTGACATCAGCCCTGAAAGAGTTAAAAAAAGAGTAGGGTGTTCCCTGATGTTCTGGTTAAATTGTCCACCACAGCCTGGCCATTCTGCTCCCCTAATTATCTCCCGTCTCTAATTGTCTAACTATCTCTTTCATCCTTTCACTACCTAATAGCTAATGTGTGGTGAGCATGCTGGTGTAAAAATAGCTGCTGTTGCATCATCCTGTTGTTTATGTTAAATGCTATATCTCTCTATTATAAAAAAAAACTTGGACAAAAACAGGAGGGCGACGATACGTGATCTTCACATTAAGATCACAGAAGACACTTAAAAGACCCGTGAGACTAGAGAGATTGGCCACGGAGCATCTCAGGGGGACCTTAAATATGAGACTGTGCCAAGAGATTGATCCAGGACTGTCTCGCGATGACGTAGAACATGACATTCTTGCAAGACACACCCAGTGAGCACACACAGATCCAGGGCTCTCAGCGCATATAAAGCGTATAAGGACAATACGTTATACATGAAACGTAGACGGCTAAGCGAAGAAGAAAGCAGCATGGAGAAAAGAGACGCAAAAGCATTGGAGAGGCAAAAAAGAAAAAGAATAATCTAGGTGCAAATTCAGAAAATAAGGAAAGTAATTATCAGTCCAGAACAAGTGGAATTGAAAAAAAAGTATGTCCAATCGGGATGTTTGCGCTATACACATGCAGAGCAGATTAGAGATAATGAAAACTGGAATTCAAAAGACAAAAAAAAACGTAGGCGCGAAACACATGCAGAGCAAGATACAGAATATGAAAGCAGAAAAAACGACAGTGTCAAAAAAAAGAAAGTAAACATCGCATGAAGAGAAATTATTACTCAGAGAAATAACGAAAAGGCGAATAGAGATCAAATATATGGACATAGGTGATATGTCAGTAGTATGTAAATATTGTAAGGCTTTGAAGTTTAAGTCAAGAGAAGTTCAAAAATGGAGTTTACCTCACATGCATTTATTGGTCACTTTGCAAAAAAAATTAACTGCTGATGATGTAGATCGTTTTGTCTGTGCAGAAATTCCAAACAGAGAAAGCTATTCTGAATTATGGTACAAAGTCATTAAACACGTCTCACTGACCTCATTTAAAAGATTCAGCATATTGGGGCTCAAAAGATTCCAAATACTGTTTTTACAGAAGTTCTGAAATAAAAGTGAAACTAATGAAATAGCAACAATTCAAAGAAAAAAAAATCTTAAAAGTGTGTATCCGGAAAAACAAAAACGGGGGTTGGCAAGCGAAGTGAGCAGGGGGCAAAGCCCTGTAGTAAATATACAAAATTGATATTATTATTATTATTATTATTATTATTATTATTATTACTGCAAAGAGCTGTACAAACAATGACAAAGAAGTTATTTACCTTTTGTTTGTCAGGCTTAGATTCCTCTCTTGGTGAACTATGACATAATGGCTACAACAGATAGATAAAATGCTCTCCATTATTTCTATTTAATGATTTGTATAAGCTAAAAATGTGCAGCTTTATGTTTTAGCACCTCATTACTACCTTGCTTCAAATGCTACCCACAACCCTGAAATAGATGAACATGTTATGTAATGAAGGGAAGGATGGATGGACACACAAGATTAATAAACATGTAGAGAATATTATTACAAAAAGTTACCATGGTGTTTTCTAACTTGTCTCTATTCATGCTCCATCTTTTTTGAATAATAACTTCATTGTCAGTGTCATACCCTTGACCTTCAAAATTAAATTGTTCATAGTCAATGACTAATCAGCAATTTATTAATTACATAAATTGTACTTAATTTGTACAAAGTTAAATTAAATCATCTTTTCTGATACTTCAACTTGATTTGTTGAACTTATGCACATGTATAAAGTTATTAATATCATTTATTTGACTCTTTTATTGGCATTGCACTATTTTTTACTTATGGAGTGTTTTGTAGTCTTACTCTGCACAGATGAAAAATGTTAACCTGTTGAAGGGCTTTCCAATTGCATCTTTGAATGATTGTATAGTAAAACTCTCTTCAGATCCAGGAACCTTATCCACTTCTAATCCACCAGAGTGGAGAATAACATATGAAATATTGGGAAGATGAAGAAATATCTTAAGCTTTGCTTCTGCTGCCTGAAGTAGCTGTTGTGCAGAACTTTCTGATGAAATCACTAATGGCAATGTTTTTCCTTTTTCCTTTTTAAGTATTTTATCATGGACACTCATAATATCCACATTGACCTGAAACAGAATATTTTTACAAACATATAAAAATGTAAGTAAAATATTTAAGCTAAACTTTAATACTTAATTTGTAATGCGTTACTCGCCCCCCCCCCCCCCCATAGTTTTAGAATAATGTACACCTGACAGCCAATCTCAGAAAGTTAATGTTAATGTTAAAATTCACACAAGTGTTTGCTTAATTTGAATTGAATGAAAATTTCACAGTTACTTACCGAATGGTATAATCTTTCACCACCCGTAAGCTAACATGTAATAGACCTTTCTTAGCTATTTCTGTGATTGTTAATTAGGCAGTTAGGAAATAGCTTCTCTGACAGAGGCATGGACTTTCACATTAGCTTACAAATAGAATGCTAGCATGCAGTTTTCGAACCATATTTTAATCATACGAACATTTGAAAGTATGACTATATGTATATAGGGGGACATAAAACAGGATATGCGAGTCTTAAATGAACTTTATAGGAGGGAAGTTCAAAAAGTTTCTGCACTTTAATATTTTTGTTGGTGACAGTGAAGGCGGGAGGAGGAGGAATTGAGCATTAAAAAGTTGGTACGATTCTGGGAAAAGGTGACTGTGTAGTGATGTTATTTGTTTTGTAAATTCTTAATAAATGGAGATAAAAAAATGTGTGGAAACATTTTGAATGTATGAATATTTGAATATATATTTTGGCAAGTGGCCAGGGTCCTTGCCCCACCTGGACACCTGGATTAGGAAGGACCGGGAAGGGGGCAATATTTTCCCTGGACACAAGAGGGCAGCCCCCCTGATTTCCATCCAGGGCCACGGAGACAAAGCTGGGAAGCGCAACCTTGTGGGGGTCCATGGTCCAACCAAGGGGCTGCCTGGATGGTTCCTGAGCCCTGGAGGACAGCACTTCCGCCACACCAGGAAGTGCTACCGGAAGACCATCATCAGCACCTGGAGCACATCCGGGGCATGATAAAAGGGGCCGCCTCACTCCCTTCGAGGAGCCGTAGTCGGGAGGAGAAAGACGGAGCTTGCGAAGGAGGAGTGGAAGCGGTGGCCAAAGAGAACGGAAAAGGACTGAGGAAGCGTGACTATGGGGAACCAACTTGTAAATAGTTTGTAAAAATAAACCCGTGTGTTGTGGACATTGGTGTCATGTCTGTCTGTGGCTGGGCTATCTTTTACTATATATATATATATATATATATATATACACAGTGGAACCTCGGTTCACGACCATAATTCGTTCCAGAACTTTGGTCGTAAACCGAGTTGGTCGTGAACCGAAGCAGTTTCCCCCATAGGATTGTATGTAAATAAAATTTATCCGTTCCAGACCGTACAAACTGTATGTAAATATGTAAAAATATGTAAAGATTAAGCACAAATATAGTTAATTACACCATAGAATGCACAGTGTAATAGTAAACTAATGTAAAAACATTGAATAACACAAAACACCCAGGCTCCCTGATCAGCTACACGAGCTGGCTCGCTCGCGCTCTCTCTCTCTGTAGCACACACACCACCAAAGCCCCTCCCTCCCTCAGCTACAGGAGCAGGCTGGCTCACGCTCTCTCTCTGTGTAGCACGAGCGCGCACACACACACACACCCCCCCC
>JANRMT010062806.1:26783981-26806726 GCA_026402145.1 Polypterus bichir lapradei
TGACTGAACGCAGTACGAGTGATCACTTCCATGCATCAAACCTGTTCTAAAAACGCATTACACAATTGACAAGGTGATGGCTTTATATACTCAGCAAAAAAAGAAACGTCCCCTGACTTTCAACTGTTTTTACTTTCAGTAGACTTAACGTGTAAGTATTTGTATGAACACTAAAAGAGTCAATACCATAAGACATAAACTAAAAATGTTTCACAATGTGTCCCTGAATGAAGGGAGGCTCAAAATCAAAAGTACCAGTCAGTATCTGGTGTGGCCACCAGCTGCTTGAAGTACTGCAGTGCATCTCCTCCTCATGGACTGGGCCAGATTTGTCAGTTTTTGCTGTGAGATGTTACCCCACTCTTCCACCAAGACACCTGCAAGTTCCTGGACATTTCTGGGGGGAATGGCCCTAGCCCTCACCCTGCGATCCAACAAGTCCCAGACGTGCTCAATGGGATTGAGATCTGGGCTCTTCGCTGGCCATGGCAGGACACTGACATTGCTGTCATGCAGAAAGTCAAGCACTTTTTGCCACTCCTGTCTGGTCCAGCGAAGGTGGGTTTGTGCCCATAGGCGGCGTTGTTGCTGGTGATGTCTGGTAAGGACCTGCCTTACAACAGGCCTGCAAGTCCTCAGTCCAGCCTCTCTCAGCCTATTGCGGACAGTCTGAGCACTGATGGAGGGATTGTGTGTTCCTGGTGTGACTCGGGCAGTTGTTGTGGCCATCCTGTACCTGTCACGCAGGTGTGATATTCGGATGTACCAATCCTGTGCAGGTGTTGTTACACGTGGTCTTCCACTACGAGGATGATCAGCTGTCCTTCCTGTCTCCCTGTAGCACTGTCTTAGGCGTCTCACAGTGTGGACATGGCAATTTATTGCCCTAGCCACATCAGCAGTCCTCATGCCTCCCTGCAGCATGCCTAATGCATGTTCACGCAGATGAGCAGGGACCCCGGGCATCTTTCTTTGGGTGTTTTTCACAGTCGGTAGACAAGTCTCTTTAGTGTTCTGCGTTTTTAGAACTGTGACCTTAAATGCCTACTTTCTGTAAGCTGTTAAGGTCTTAACGACCATTCCACAGGTGCATGTTAATTAATTGATTATGGTTAATTGAACATGCATGGAAAACATTGTTTAAACAATTTACAATGAAGATCTGTAAAGTTATTTGGATTTTTAAAACATTATTGTTGAAATACACAGTCCTGAAAAAGGGGCGTTTCTTTTTTTGCTGAGTATATATGTAGATGTGTATATATATATATATATATATATGTATAGATATGTGTATATGTAGATATGTTTATATGTATATATGTATATGTATATATGTTTATATGTGTGTGTGTATATATATATATATATATATATATGACAGCAACACTCATAACAGTGACAAAACAATTACATTGACAATCATGTTACGTTATTTTTAAAATGTTTCCTTTTCTTTTTCATAACTTCTTTAACACACTACTTCTCCGCTGCGAAGCGTGGGTATTTTGCTAGTTATACAATAAAATCAAGTCCCGACTTATTCGCAGGAGAACTTATCTGTGAGTATATACGGTACTGAGATTCTCCAATTGGTCATTTATGTGATTTTAATAACCTTGGTATCTGAGTTTCCCAAAAACAAGCAGCTGCTGCAATGTACTACTACCAAGCAGGGAAGGTACTCTTGACTACAGCATTAGCTCAGACCATGCCATTCCACAAGGCCCCCTTGGCAATTCTGACCACAAAATAATCATTCTTATGCCGTCTCATAGACAGAAATTAAAAATATATGTGGACCAATGAGGCTGTGGATATCCTAACTGTTGACTAGTCAAGATTATAGGATCTCTGCGACTCTACTCTTTGGGAGGTGTTTGAAAAAATATATGCTAGCTTAGACGAGTGTACAGATACAGGCACTTTTAACATAGGTTTTATCAGAAAAACTGTATTCCAATTTAAAAAAACAAAACAATCATGAAATACAATAATGAGAAACAATGGTTTTCCAAAAAGCTGAAAAAGTTACAATCAATGAAGAAGGATTCTTATAAAAATGGAGATAAGCCTGTTTACAAAATATAAAAATATCAACCATAACATCAAGATGGAACATAATTATTCCACTGATGATTGCCTTCCCGTCTAATATGTTCTAAAAATGATTATTAATTAAAAGCATGCAGCCCACCAACTAATCAGCTGAACAGCTTCTATTACAGATTTGAAAATCTGCTCTCCACCACTCTGCCCAGTTTATGGCCGTAAACCTTCTGACTTCTTTATTAGAGTTCAACACTTCCTCCTTCCACATTTAAATATTTTGACAGCACTTTCACTCACAATCTGAACTGGGGTGAAAGCATAGTTTCTATTCCCAAAAAAAGCTCATAAGTGCAAATTTCGTCAGGCCACTTAAAACATTTAACCTTTCCCAAATAAGTGCTGATTCAGTATTATGTAGTAGTCATTGAAAGCAGTCTCATTTTCTCAATAACAGTCTGATATGACAATTATCTGTTCATTAAAAACATAAACTAGAGAGTGTCATTCAGACAGCAGAAAGGATCCTAGGCCTAAAACTGTACTGAAACGACATCCAGGATGCATCAAGGAAAGGAAACATGCTGGAATTATGATCAAAGACCACACTCAACCAGATAACCATCTCTTTCGGTTATTACCAACACAGAATAAATAAATGCAAGAACAACTTGGCATATTAATTAATTTTTTGCTTGCTGCAGTCACTCTGTTTAGATAGTCTATGATTCATCTTTGTCTCTCCATGATTCCTAAACACTTCCATCCAACTTAAATTGTGCTTCCTTTAAAAAAATTACTCTATATACAATATTACTGGACATGAGTGCAGTTCTGCGGTCACATTGTTTAAAATGTTAGTTTTTGTGCAGCATATTAACATTTAATACTACTTGATATAGTTTTTTCATTGTGTCATATTTTGCACATTGTACTGTTAATTAAATAAACTTTTGTCACCTATGGATGTAAAAACAAGGGAAAACCCTAGCAACTACACATATTTTGATTATTAATAAAGTTCAAATATCTAGCTAAATTTTTAAAATGGTTTTGTTTATATTTTCTTCTCTCTGTATCAGTCATACACCTTTACTCCTCTTTGTTTATCTTACACTCGCATTTCCTCTTTTTTCAAGCCAAACTAGTAGATGAGCCCCTAATAATTAACATCACCCTTAGAGAGCACTGAAACAGTCATAAATGCATCTCAAATGAGTACAATCACACATGAAAAGAGTGAAGAAAGGATTTTTTTACATAGGAATATTACAAAAGACCTGAATGATATGGACCATCATAGATAATTTAGACATTTGTGATATTTAAATAATTAATTATACCACTGGGTAGTATTTAACATTTACAAAAGCAATGTGCAAATTTAGCCCTGGATTCTCCAAAATAACCACCTAAGGATTGTGGTTTAATAAGTATTTTTTAGTAGTAGGCAGTACGTTTACCCTGGTGGCTTCTTTTTATCCTTCCAGTGTTGCCAAGGATTTCCTCTGTAAACCCCAGGTTCATTCCCATAGGCTTGGTGTGTACAAAGATATGGCCAGCATTAGACCTGTGTTGTTTCATGGGCTGTTTCCTGCTCTACAGTTATAACTGCTAGCATGTCAACTTGCGAAATACTGAAAGATGGATAGATGGTGTCAAACAATTAAAAATAGAAGCAACTTACATTTGTTTATTATTTCTTTTTTTTAATAATTTTATTGAATTTATTAAAATCAAATAACACTCCATACACATAACTCGAATTTTACAAAAAGAAAAAAAGGTTCAAAACAAATGAACCCCCACCCCTGAAAATGAGAGCTAGGCCAGCAGTCTAAAACTTTATGCTAGTAAAGAGAAATGAATAGATAAAATAATAAATGAATAAAGATAAATGGAGTCAAAGAGGGGAGAGAACCTGCTTCCTCAATTTAAATGCTTATTCTAAAATGTTATTGATTAGATCCTGCCAGGCTTTGAAAAAATTTTGTGCAGATCCTCTAAGTTCGAATTATATTTTTTCCAGTTGCAAATAGTATATAACATGAGTTACCCACTAACTTAGAATAGGTGAGATAGGATTCTTTCATTTGAGCAAGATAGGTCTACGTGCCAGTAGTGTAGTAAAGGCAATTACAGTTTGTTTGTCCTTCTCCACTTTAAGCCCGTCTGGAAGTACACCGAACACAGCTGTTAGTGGATTAGGCGGGATTGTGACATCCAAACTGTCTGAAAGGCATTTAAAGATTTTGGTCCAAAATGACATTAATTTGGTATAGGTCCAAAACATGTGACCCAGTGAGACTTGAGCTTGATTGCATCGTTCTCAGGTTGGATCTTTCTCTTTAAACATTTTGGACAATTTTAAACAAGAGAGATGTGCTTGATACGTATATAATTTTGTTGAATAATTGCATGCTTTGCACATATGGAGCTTGAGTGAATTCTGTGCATTGCTACTTTGCACTCCTTTTCTGAAATATTGAGTAAGAGGTCCTTTTCCCCCTGTTCTCTTAAATCTTTGAAAGGGAGGGACTAGTAAAATACTTTTATATATTATAGAAATGCTGTCTAAGTCCTCGAGACTGAGCAATATTTTTTCCGGTATAGAGGTAGGTGGGAGGTGAGTAAAATTGGACAGGTTCTGTTTAACAAAGTTTCGAATTTGAAGGTAGTGAAAGAAATGTGTTGCTGGTAAGTTAAATTTGGAGTGTAATTGTTCGTAGGATGCAAAAACGTTGTCTATGTACAGATCTCTAAGTGATTTAATCCCAGATGTTTTCCAGGGATTAAAAACTGTGTACGTTTGAGAGGCTGGGAAAAGGTGGTTCTCGTGCAGAGGTGCCACAGATAAAAGCTTCTCTGTCTTAAAATACGTCCTACATTGGTTCCGTATTCTGAGTGAGTGAAGCACAATTGGGTTGTTAGTATATTGGCAATAACTTGTATTTATTGGGGTACAAAGCAAGGAATATAAAGACGTACTGCAGGATTTTATTTCTATTGTAGACCAAGCCTGTGTCTGTTCATCCATTTCTGTCCATGTCCAGGTTTTTATAGCTTGTATGTTTGGAGCCCAGTAATAAAACTGAACGTTAGGTAGAGCCATACCACCTTCTGCCGTAGGTCTTTGTAGGGTCGCCCTTTGGATATGTGGATGTTTTGAATTTCAAATAAATTAGGTTTTGGTTGAGTCTAATTTCTCAAAAAATTATCTATTGATGTATATTGGAATTGTTTGAAATAAAAAGAGAACCTTAGGAAGGATATTCATCTTGTCAATGTTAATTCTTCCAGCTAAAGTGAGATGAAGGGTTGACCACCTATGCAAGTCTTGCTTAATTTTTTCCATACAGATGGTAAAATTTTGTTGATAAAGAGCTTTATATTTATTTGTGATGTTTACCCCTAGGTATTTAAAGTGTCCTGCAATGATAAAAGGGAAAGTGTCCAATCTAATATTGTATGCTTGAGAATTCACTGGGACTTCTATTCAAATTGATTCTGAGGCCAGAAGTCTTCTGAAATTCTGTAAGTGCTGTTAGAACTGCAGGCACAGTATTTTGTGGGTCTGATATAGACAGTACCATATCATCTGCATATAGAGAAACTTTCTGCTCCAGTCCTTCTCTGATAATCCCCTTTATCTCCATAGCATTTCGACAGTGAATTGCGAGTGGCTCAATGGCGATTGCAAAAAGCAGTGGTGACAAGGGGCATCCTTGTGTGGTACCATGTTCTAGTTTAAAGTACAGTAGTCTGAATTGATGTTGTTCATACAAACTGAAACCTCTGGATTGGTATACAGTAATTTAATCCATGCACAAATGTTGGGGCCAAACCCAAATTTCTCCAATGTAGTAAAAAGGTTTCTCCATTCAACCATGTCAAATGCTTTTTTTGCATCCAATGATAAGAATATCTCTGGGGTGTTTGACTTTGTCAGTCAATATATTACAATAAACATGCGTCAAAGATTGGAACCTAAGTTTCTGCCTTTAATAAATCCATTTTGGTCTTGTGGTATTAGCGAAGGCAACACTTTCTCCATCCTTCTAGCTAGGACTTTGGAGAGTATTTTAACATTGTTATTCAGAGGTGAGATTGGTCTGTACGATACACATTTTAATAAGTTCTTAGTTTGTTTAGGAAAGAGTAATTAATGTTTGGCGAAAAGTTTGAGGTAGAATTTTATTTTCTCTAGCTTCTGTAAATGTTGCTAATAGAGGGGGAGCTAGCTGAGTTGAGAATTTCTTATAGAATTCGGCAGGGTATGATTTCTGTATTGTTTAAAACTTGCATTATTGTACTTTGCTCCCCCTTCATCTGTGAAATATACTGGGATCACAATCAAAAACACTAGAAAAGGGACTGAGAACTCAAAATATTAATCCTCTCTTTTTGAGAGGGGAATAGAAGTGTGTCACAAGAGAGGCAAAGTGTTCAGTGGAGTCAGCCAAGAGCAGGAAAGTCAGAAAAGAGCCAGGTAAGCTGCCATTTCTCATCATGTCTCCTGTTGAACATAAAAGGAGGCCAAAGAAGAGGAAATAACCATTCTTCTTTATTTTTTGAAGGAACCAAAGACAGCTCCATGCACCCAAGTGGTAACCAAATCAGCCTATTAGAACATTAGATAAAATCTAGATAAGAACAGGAAATTCAGCCCAATAAAGCTCATCATTCCTATCAACTTAAATCCCCCAACGTAACATCAAGTTGAGTTTTGAAGCTCTCTAATGTTTTCCTGTCTATCACACTACAGGGTAATTTATTCCATGTGTCTATGGTTCTCTGTGTGAAGAAAGACTTTCTACTGTTTCTGTGAAATTTTCCCTTAACAAGTGTCCAGCTGTGTCCCTGTGTTCTGGTTGAACTCTTTTTAAAGTATCAGCCTTGACGTGCTATATTAAATCCTGCCATGATTTTAAACACTTCAGTCATTTCTCTCTTTACTGTTCTTTTGCTTAGACTCAAAATGCTCAGCTTTTTTCATCTGTTCTCAAAACTCATTAGGCAACAGAGTTAATAAACAAAAAACACATTTACTTTGATAACTAATACAAGTTGACCGGTCTTCACACTATCTCTAAACTTGCCACATATGTTAAAACCTCTGCATTCTTTCTACCATACTTTAAAATAAATCTTTCCCATTATGGTAATGTTCAGGTTCATTTAGAATACACACTTTTTTAGGAATGTATATTTACGTTTCCAATTTTAACCTCCTCCTGGGCATTTGACCAATTTACTGTCAAGCTACTTCAATTTTGTTTGTGTTGTACTTTTTCAAATAGCATTGGATATTACTGTAGATCTATTGTATATTTCTTGTGCTCAACTTTAAACTTTGTTCTTTTGTTGAGTATGTTTAACATGATGTCTTGCATCCTCAGTGTTGTGAGTTTGTTTTTCATTGTGTGTTATGTCTAGTGCTTTAGTAAATGAGACATACTGTATCTACTGCTCAGCAATCTCTAATGCAATGACTACAGTCTCCTAGTGTTGCTTATAGTTATGAAGGAAGAGGGTTTCTGCTTTAAACTGGGAGTCTGTATGCTCTATGGTCCACATAGCCTGGCAATGAAAATCAACAAATAAAGGGCTTGTTACATAAACTTCAGGAACAAGAGTCAGAGAAAAAGACAGAGAGGTTATGATATGAAACTGGTGAAAGGATGATCTTTGAATGGCTGATTTCAAACGTCATAGTTTGATGAGCTATATGAACCAAAATTATGTGGGTGAGCCTGCTTTCAGATCCTGGAACTTTACAGACTATAACATCAAAGAAGACACTAAATTAGATAAAGTTGTGAACTGCTTGTTGTGAATGTTTTTATGTTTTATCATTAGTAATTATCTGACTTATTATGTTACGTTTGTTTGCTTTAATAAGGACAAATGTCCAAGCTTCCTGCCTTGTGCCCTGTGTTGGCTGGGATTGGATCCAGCAGACCCCCGTGACCCTGTGTTCGGATTCAGCGGGTTGGAAAATGGATGGATGGATGGACTTTGTTTAAGAATGTGTTTTGTATAATACTAGGTGTAGCTGCGTTTTTCCAAAATTGCCAAAGTTCAGCAGCTCTAACTTAAAAAATGGGATTCAACAAAAGCCTGACGCACCAAAATGATTCCACAGACAAAATATATTCATTTTTACACTTTTTAGTTAAAATTCAAAGTAAAACAGTTCACACAAAAAAGAAGAAATTAAAATAGCAAAAAAAAAATTCTTGTTAAGAAAAGTTCTGTTCAAAGCTTAAATCTTGTTATATTTCAAATCGTTACAAATCACCTCAAAAAACGTTTCTGAACCATTTCAAAATGACGACGGTCAGAAAACTGTATGCCTATCCCATTTCTGAGTTGAAAATGGGTCTTTCAAGTCCCTGTTTACTGCGACCTGTTCTAAACAACAACTGAAACAATTAACACGCTGTATCTCAGTTATAGCAAGAAAGTTCTATCTCTTACTAACTTATAGGGGGAAAAGACTATACCATTGTCTATGACTATAAAAGAAAATTATATTCTATTCAAATCAAGGAGACACTAATATGAGTTTAACTCAAAACCTTAACTTTCTAAGATTGGCTCTTAAACTAAATTTTTACTTTCTCATCTTGCATAGCAAATATATTGATTTCAAGTGATGGTGTGATGGGCTGGAATTTCATACAAATTAATAACAACTAGTCAGCCAATGTGTGCATTCTCAACACAAGTTGGTTTCTTTCCAGTTATGGTCTGGCTGTTATTTTTGCAATATCTTCACAGTTATATTAAGTTGCTCCTCAGCTATTTTTTCACTATAAAGACTAGATTAGGAGGAGAATGTTTGACAGCTTTTTTACCAAGTCATGTATTCTGATAGTATGGACAACCTCATTCTCTCTTCTTTTGATGACTAGTCTTCTGTAAAGGGACAATGCTGAAGTCTTCTTCCTCACTTTGTATTGGAACATATAATCTCAGCTTTGGCTTGATGTAAATGACTAAGAGTGAGGAGTCTGTGGATTCTTGTGTCCAGCAATTAAATGTCAGAAAACTTTCAATTAATTACTGCACTAAATATTGGTAGTTCTGATTGAGGTTGTATGTCTTCAAACTCTAGCGCACTGAGTAGAATATTAGATCTGATTTATAAGGGTATACCAGATCTGGTCAATAACTAACAGGCAATATCTTTGCACTTAGCCACTGAGGATAACATTAAATTGGTTGAGTAAATGTGGATGACCACCTTTTGAAATGTCTCATCTTGTAGTTGGTTATTACGTACATGCTTTTTTGAAGTACTTCCCAAGATCCTTTTTAAAATACATAAAGACAATGGTCCTATATTGGTATTCTGGTAATTTTCCCCTTGATGTTCTGAATGGATTCTGATAATTAAATCTGATAATTATCCCTGCATGCATAATGCTGTTTGTAGTGCCTTCAAAAGGCTTAAATGATGTTGTATCATTGAGAGTCCAACATATTGCATGTTACTTGTAATGTAAACAAGAAAGCTATATTTTAATCATGTAAATTGAAAATTAATTGCAAAAAATAAATACAAAAATGTCTTCAATACAGGAACAGATTGCAGAGGCAGCAATGGGAATACAAAGCACGGTTCTCTTCTAGACTGGATGCCAGCCTAAAGTGCACAGTCAGATATACACACCCCAAAGTAATATTTGAATCATCTAATAACCTAACAGAATAAGTTTAGAGTGAAGGAAAAAAAACATACAAATACAAGGAAACCATGCAAACTCCATAAACAAGTGATCCTGATCCAGAAATCAAAATTGTGGTCTAACCCTCTAGATAGAACTTTTTTCCCCATGGTGCTAAATACTGAAAAAGCTTAGAGAAAAGTATTAAAAATGTAAAAAAAAAAACTGGTTTATACGTGTATATGTATACAGCATATAATGTATACAAGTGGTGCAATGGGTAACTGTGCTACCTCGTGCATCCAGGGTTCAAATCCCGAGCCTGATTGTTGTCTGTGTGGAGTTTGCATGGGTTTTTTCTTTAAGTGCTTCTACGGTGGAGTCCTGTCTGTAGTTGTTTCTTGTCTTGTGTCCAGTTCTGCTGTAACAGGTTCCAGTTCCCCTTAAACCTGAATGTGAATTTCCCCTTGGGATTAATAAAGTATCTATCTATCTATGAAGATTTGAGAATGATATGCTGTTTACAGTTGATACATTACATGCAGTATGTCCCAGGTTTTTGGAGGTGGCTACATTCCCATTGCAGTTCACTCATGTGATGTGTGCCTTAGCTGTAATAGTGACAGTAGTCTTACCAGAAATTGGCACAGACAATTGTTTTCCCAAGATTTGCTATAAGCACAATGGTACTATATCACTCAATGACATTTTCAGTGTTAATACTTGACTGTGTCTATAAGAAAAGAGTGATTCAATATATATACTCTTTCAAATGCTAATGTAATGCTATATTTAATTTAACAGTGGTGATTTTGCAATGTATATAAAAGGGTCTTTGCAGACATAGTGATACAAAACAAAATGATTTTCTCCTCACAGGGGTTTTTAAAATGAATACTAATGTTCTTTAAGAAAGTACAGTTCCTTTCAGATTTGCCCATATACTGTCCATAATAAAGGTTATTAAATAAAGGCTTACTCATTTAATAACTCCAGAGGAACCTCAAATTCCACTGCACTATTTGCTCCCTGGCTCTACAGCACCCAGAATGCAATAGAAAGAAAAAAAAGTTTAATTTTTCTTTCAACATAATTTAAGTGTGTTCAGTTTTTCAAGTACATCATTTGCAATCAAAAGGGTCTTTCATGTCGTGACAGTAATACATCTAAATAGCATAGGATGAATAGAAAAAGGTAATTTCCTGCATAATGAAACTTCTTATGTTCTTCATTAGAAGAGTAACTTGGAGTACTTGGGAATGTTTTTGAAGCATAAAAATTCACCTTGTGCAACCAACCTCCCATGTGGGTCAGACTAGATGAAGGAATGGCTGATTTCTAATGTTTGATAGGGAAACCCATTGTGTCCAGCAGGTAAGTTTTCAAAAATAAGAAAAATGCCATGTATCATCATGCTATTTCGTTTTCAAAATTGAAATAAATTCTAGATAGATAATATTTTATTTCCCCTCAAAGAGAAATTTAGCTTTTACAGAAGCACAAGAGATTTAGAAATATTATAATCATCGCTACCACCAACAATAACAATCCCTCAAACACCAACAAGAATTACAAAAAAAGGCAAAAAAATTTCTGACTTGGGTCATAGAAAGCAGTCACAGTGAGGCACTATAAAGGTGTGCCGCTGTCGTTATGAAGGAGCCCCAATACCATTTCTTGACACATTTTTGCTGAATGATTTGTTGCCTGAAAGTACTCCATGCTAGTGTGTGCAGTATTGTTCATAAAGGCTAGGAGTTTTGTGTTTATTCTCATTTTCTGCTACCAGTAGCAGGTCAAGAGTGCATCCCATAACTGAGCCAGTCTTCATATTTAGCTTGTTTTTTCAATTCAATTTGTATGTTCATGAACTAGGTTTGATATTAGATGGATAGATGATTGTTGGCTACTCATACAAAACTGTTTTACCCCTCACTGTTTGTTAATGTTTTCTTTTGTCAGACAATACCAGGATATTTTCTTCATCCACTACACACATAACTCCTGCAGTTTTCTGTGGATTTTTAATTGTATTTCTTCACATCATAGCTACCAGTCTTCTAAAATTTAAGTACAATATGTTTGAGAACATTAAAAATAGGATTCATTTCTAACTGTGGTAAAAGCTGCTGTTCTCTCTTCCACAATATATATCACCTGCATTATTATTTAGTGTAGTGTGCTCTTATCACACAAACTTGTTTAAATGTCTAAAATAAAATGGATATACAGTATTAGAAGGATGGTAATGAATATAGATAGATTTTAATATTTCCAAGGCTGTTAAACTTCATTCAGAACCTCAAAAGATGAAGCAATCATTGATTTACATGACTTTGATGTAAATGTTGAAGAAAACAACTGTTTTTTTTTAATGACATTGCATATAATCAAGTCAAGCTTTTACAACACATGACTTCATAGTTAAGCTAGAAAAAAAAACTAAACTAAAAAAAAATCAGAAAGTTAAAAAAGAAAGAAGGAACAAAAAGAGACAAATCCTAACAAAACAGAATTCAGACCCAAAATGAAATGTATTTAAATCCTGTTCTACCAGCATAACACACAGTTCAGGAGGCAGCACTGGACATGAAGCCATTTCATCAAAAGGCTTACATATGCACAACACTAGTTACTCATAAAAGACCAACCAGTGTAAAGTTGCCAGTGAATTTAATAGCCCAGTCTTTGTAAAGTGGGAGGAAACAACAAGAGAAAAGTCACAAACACATGTTTGAATGAGAATGTTAATTAAAATATCCACCTGTATATTGAAGAATCAGGAAACGGTATAGTTAAAAGAAAATTCACTTCACAGGATTTTTGCTAAGACCAAGCTTGTTTTTTTAAGGCACTTACTAGTTTCAAATTTAGAATAATTGAAGCAATGTATGGATTTTTGAAGCAAAAATTAAATACACCAATGTTTGATTGCCAGGTGTAAGAACTGTATTTGGAGGGACAAGAAAATCCAAGCAAACGGGAATGTGGTGATTGGAACACTGTCAGATTTTTTAAAGATTTTTTAAAAATATTATTAGAAAATTGTTTAGAGATATATATATTTTAAGAAAAGTCAAATTAGCAGTGTTGGAATGACTTATTCTGATAAGGTTTCAAATACATTTGGGGAAGAAAATGAGGTTTAGATATTCTAGGATTAGGAAACATGAATAAGCTATAAAACTGTGACAAATTTGGTTTTGGAATTCGATATAATGAAAAGCAGAGCAAAAGACAAGTGCTTCCTAAACCCCCTGATGCACTGACCTAATATAAGACACCATAGCCCTGTTAGTTTATTTAGGTCAGTTATTCTCCACCCTATATTGATTGCTTTCGCTCTCACACATAAGGGTAGAGTCTTAACAGCCTGTGTAAAGTTATGGTACTTGTAAAAGTTACTGTTTTTTTATTCAGTTTTACTCTCTCAGTCACATTCACACACACAACCGACCCCCCTAATTAAGACAATGTTAGTTTTCAAGTACAGACTTGGTATAATGAAGCAAGTGTGCTGTTACCTGCAGTTTTACATGTTTTGGATCGATTGATATTTGTGGTTCAGTTTTCACACACTGACAGCAAACATGTAAATTGAACAATTTCTTTTTCTTTGGTTTTATTCTTGAATAAAATCACATTTGTTTTGTTATACCTTTTGTGAAAGTGTTTATTTGATATTTGGACATCAGTGTTTACACATTACACACATTTTGTCGTTCTTACTATAACATATGAAAATAAAATTCTGTTTTAGTTATGTTGCCTCACAAGAAGTGCCATGATACATTTACACAGATATTTGTAGACATGCAACACATATTAAATATATATATTTCAAATAATGATATATTATTTTCCTGTACAATACCAGACACCTCACTCCCAGGTAAACAGACTTCAGCTGTGAAAATTTTGTGTCTGACTTCGGCTGCCTTGGTGTGGGATAGGATAGCAGGCTGCCTGCCTGCGGCCAATTAACACATTTGCAAAACAAAGATGATATCGGTGCGGACATTGTTGAAGAACTCCAGGCCCTTGAGAACCAGATTCAGCAACTCCTGTCCAGACAGAGGTACCTGAGGGAACTAAAGGCTTGTCTGCTGAAAGAGTCATCATCAGCTGAAACTGTCGCAGCTCAACACAATTCTGCAACATCAGCTCCACGCCAGGCTGCTCACTTTCAGGGTCAAGTGAGTTTTACTCCCGTGCCCCTTCAGAGCAATGACAACGATAAGGGAATTGGCTTGTTTCAGCTATAAAGGCAGGGGTTTAAGACTAGATCACCTCCACCGGCCCAGGCAAGCATCTCCATCCAAAACCCTTTCGACCCTCTCCGCTCCCCAACTGTGCCAGCAGCCCTGGGTAATGTATTTGTTAATGGAGATTCTACTGTATGAAACCTCAATATGTCTTGTGCAAAACAGAAATCTTTTGTTTTTTGTTTTCCCAGTGCTTGTATATGAGATATTACAAGAAGAATGCCGGCAGTCTTCAAGAGGCACAAGGACAGGGCAGTGGGGACCACTGTATTTCATGCTGGGGTAATCGACGTATGATACCGACAGTCAGAGATCCTTAAGGTGGCTTTCACAGCACTAATTAATGCTACAAAGGAGAGGACCCTGGCTGTGAGAATTTTTATTTTGGGTTCCTTACCTCTGGCTAGAAGATCAGATGAATACTACAGTTGTCAGCTGGCATTAAACAACTGGTTGAAAGTCTTCTGCAAGGAACCAAACATTAGGTTCGTGGACAACTGGGATATCTTCTGGGAGAGGCCACATTTCTTCATGCGAGATGGTGTGCATCCTAATAGATTCGATGTCGGGTCCTCTCTGAAAACATCTGTAAGGTAATTTGTCTCTCTTGACTATGTAATGCCTTGCCAGTCACCACCCATTCCTGAGTTTTGCCACTCTCCACTCAGATTTCTTACACATACATACAATTTGTTCACTAAAACAAATTGGTTTGAGAAAACTGAAGTCTTTTTTTACCAATATCATTAAACCATGTTTAGTCAAAGACCATCTTCTTTAGATTATTTTAATCTGTATATCTAATTTTGAGCTCTTTTGCTGTTTTTGATTGTCCTTCTTTGGAACCCAAAACAATGGAATTTTCCTCCTTCTCTAACCCTTACTTATTTGAATTATTTAATGCAGCCAAGCAATGATGTATGATACATTTACCATTACGTTTTACCAGATTCATCTTCTATGAAATCATTTGTAAATAGAGACTCTTTCAAAGATCCTATTATTGCTGGAGATCATTATGCACTGCACACCAAAGATAAGATGACATGTCATCATTCATTCATTACAGTTGCCAGCTAAAGAAGAAAGAAACACATGACAATTGACTTATGTTACATTTTTCTTCTATTTATATTCCACTAATTACATCACATGCAAAACTGACTTTTTCTTAGAATATGAAAACTAAAGGAATAGGTCTAATTTTATAAGAGAACATCTTTTTTTCTACTTTCCTGTTTATATGTCTTTAGACTTAATTTCTTCAACTTCGACTTTTGGCACTGCAAAGAAAACACAACAAAGAGGATTAAGGTTTGGGGATTCCACCCCATATACTGTAGCCAAAACAAAAAATTATCTCAAACAAGTAATCATTCAAGACTGATTCTAAATCAAGACTAAACAAGAGGATTCAATGGGTCAGATTATATACAGAGGAGACAGGAAGGGGCGGGGTCATAGCCGGAAGTGAGGTCTTGGTAGGTGGTTTATTCCGGGAGGAAATAGGCAGAGTCATAGGCAGGCTTTCCTTCTGCTGGTCTATGGAGGAAGGAGAAGAGGCATTAGCACCATTCAAAAACCCTATTCTCTGTGTCTTACTCCCAGTTAAGCCCTTAGCCTGCCTCCTAAGCACGTGTGAGTGACAAACACATGCTTTGGTTTTGACATCAGTTAATAGAGTTCCCAGTTTTTGACAATCTATCTTCTTTAGTTTCCTTTTTGTGCTACTTTATTTCCCATCCTTTAGTACAACATCAGGGAAGGCCAAGGAAGCAATCTGAGTCAACTAAAAGGAGAGTTGTCAGTACCTGTCTTGGTGGTAACCAAAAGATCCTTTTGAAAATACACACAGTTTAGGATGCTGTTAAGCTAAAGAAAGTATTTTCTTGTAATATTAGAAATATGGTTTCTGGATTTGGGTGAGGGAAAACTGATGAAGATTTAGGCAGTGGCAAAAATGTGGGCATCCGTCTATCTTGAAAGATAATAGTAGTGTTGATCATTCCTGTTGCGGGCATCATCTGGAGTGGCTCAATAATCCAATCCTGGCATGGCACAGCTGCTGCAGACAAAGGCTGAATGTGTATCAGAGGTCTGAGTTTGCTGTCTCCACATTCTGCGTTGTCTTTTGTCCTCCAACTGTTGATTGTGCTTTTCCTCACCAGTGGTGTGCAGAGATCTCTTTTACTGTTTCTGCAATGGTAATTACTTTTTTCTTTATCAGTTTTGTGTTTTACATTAGTTTCATTGTTGCAACATAATATACTTGGCCCCTTACAGTGGGTACAAACGGCCTACGTTACATTTTAAATAATCATATAGATGTAATATTTGTCTAAAGCACGTCAGTGAAATTAAGCTAAGGTGTGTGAACGTATGTGCCCACCCTTTGGTATAACAGTTATAACACACATCAGATGGTATTGTAGTATTTCCCGATCTATTGCTATGCATACTATAGTAGGTTTCTACTAGTATTACTGCATAATTTTTAAAGAGAAGACATTCCACTATTTTCAGCCCTCCCAACCTTCACTATAGTTTACAGTTCAATGTAATTTGTTGTGAACTATTCCTGGCCTTGTACTCTTGTGCCCCCTTTATAACACTTTCAAATATTTTCTTGCCTAACCTTTCTATAAATGCATTGTCCAACCCAGTCTTTTCTGGTGGCTTTGTAGATCTATTTGAAGTTAATTATCCATTAAGTGACGTGTCTGGTACAGGAACTAAACAGTCTATGCCATTGCAGGGCTCTAGACTAACTTTTTACACTGGTTGCACTGGTGCGCCTAACTTTTTTCTTAGGTGCACCAGCACAAAAGTTAGGTGCACCCAAATTTTCAACAGCATCACATTTAACACCACAGTTTTACAAGTTCACTTTATTTATTTATTTATTTATTTGTTGTTTTTTTTTAATCGCTGTCCATATAGGCAATATTGACTTGTAAATGATTAACTAACAATCTGGTCAATATAAAGTTCTTTATTTGAAGGCAAGCACAATTCTACAAGAAAGGTAACTTACTGAAAAAGTGTTGGTGTTTAAAGTGCTTTACTGAGCTGAAATTTAAACTTAAAAAATCTCAAGATAAATTAACTAAAAAGAAAATCTAAATTAAGTGTTTTAAGGGCTTCAAACTGAACATCTCATGGCTCAATGTCTTATGGACTATCCTCCATTGCAGTCACATGCCCTCGGATGGCCAACTCCTGTAGTTTGGCCTTCTTGATCTTTGGCCTTGACTAAACCAGCTGGCCACACTCTCTCTAGCATCAAAATCTTCCAGACTTGGGCATGAGCATGCTCGACCTCAATGTGTCCAATAAGTATATTCACCGGTCTTCCTCTCCGCAAGATACAACTGTACACAATGACGCATTCCTTTGTGGCGATATCATTAACCAGGTTTCCATCCAAGGAGTTTTTGCGAAAAAATATTTAGCGCTTCAAATTTAAGCTGATGGAAATGCTAATTATCGATAAAATGTTGTACATGTCAGCATAATATTTTTCCGTTTAACTTTAGCGCATAAATTCCATATCGATACTTCAGATGTCGCAAAAACTACATTGGAAACACTTTTTGTCGGAAAAAAGGGCTTTAACGCAAATAAATGTGTCACATGATACATTTTCATCACGTGCAATCAAAACGAGAATAGCGGAGCGGTTCGCATGGTCTGATGAAGAGACTCGTTTTTTCTCGTGATGAGCCAATGCAGTAGCGGATAGGCTGGGTCTCCTGCTACTAAAAGGGGTACCTGAACTCCCTCCACATCAACTGTAGCCTGGGGGTGTCTCTCAGGATGTCTAAATAATACAAAAACCGCAAAAGTAATTTACTGTGCCAGTCAAAATATTTAATAAACCGTGTGTTTCATTATCTAAACATGTTTTTCTTATTATTAAATGGCAGATGTTTTGGCATATATGAGAAATTCTCTTGTTAATATTAACTTTAGTTTTTTTTGATTAAACGTCGTTATTTTGTATTAATTCAAATTTCAGTTTTAATTAAAAACCCTAAGGAAAGCAGGTTACAGTACTAATTCAGTTGTTATCGCACTGAGAAGGGATGTTGAAAGGTGGGCTCACCTGTACAGATCCGATGCTGCAAACACAGCTGCATCATGGGCACTTCCAGGAGTGCCAACGCAAATGTCTCGTATCATGCACCTGTCATCAACAAGGGCCTGGAGAACAATAGATAGCCACCCTTTGCGATTAATGTAATCTCGGTAGCTTTCCGTCGGGGGAAGAATAGGCACATGTGTGCCATCCAGCGCACCGTAAATCTGTGGCACAAGATGCACCAAGGAATTGCGGTATGCAATTTCATTGGCCTCCGCAACAGTCGGAAGTCTGATATAACGCCGCATTCATTTTTCTTTAATAGCGGTGCACACAGCATATACACATAGACGGACGGTAGTTTTACTAACCCCGAAAGTTTCTCCAACTACTCTATACTCAGCGCAGGTTGCCAGCTTGTAAAGGGCGATGGCAATCTGCTTTTGGGTTGGAACAGGTGGTCAGTGGCAACCTGTGATGGGCGCAACATCAGGACTGATGAATCCACACAACATCTCAAAAGTCGGCCATGTCATTCTAAAATGTTGCAGCCAGAGATTGTCTGTGAAGTGTCTCTCCACCACCTCCTCCCAGAAGGTCTTATTCCGTCGTCTCTCGCATACCCGTGGGTTCCGTCACACTGGGGTACTTTCTTCGAGCTCTAGGGCTATCAGACAAGCAACTGCTTCATTCTGCTGTCATCTTCGGATATTATGTACAATTCCAATTATTTGTGTAACTGAAATAACAGTAAGCTGGCAAATTTCAAAAAACTGTCTAAATAATCTCTCCATTTCTTTGTTTCTTTGTTTAGTGGAGGGGGTGTAACGTGGAAAACAAAAGGTAGATAATTTGCGACATACACAAAATTATGTATGGAAACGGCTCAAAGGGCAGATTTTTTTCGCGATACAACAAAACTTATGCGACAGTTCGTTTTGGGGGGGGGATGATGTCATCACGCACACCATTTTATCGATAAAAAGCCAGTTGGATGGAAACAGGCTGGAGACAGCAAATTTCGCACATTTTTTTTTACGTATATTCTGTTTGTCGATAACAAAACGTCGCAAAAAACTGGATGGAAACATAGTTTGTGTCTCTGTCGATCAAGAATGCCATGTACGCACTGTTTGCAATTTGCACAGACGTCTTTTTTTTCAATGTATCTGCGATGACTCCTATAAATTGGGCGCACGCGACAGTTCTTCTTTTGCAATATTGTAGGCAACGTTAAACTTAATTATCATCTCGGCCTCGTCTGATGATCTGTTTGTTTGCTGCTGCCTGCCGCTGAAAGGCAGCGGGGAGAGGGGACACTTGAGCAGTGCATTTATCGCGGCATGTAATGTGTTTTTTAGATGCATTGTGCTTTTTCAGCGTTTTAATTCTAAATGTATTAGAACCAGTCACAAATGCACTACTGCCGGCCATGGTCTTCCCACACTCTTTACAGTAAATACAGTGCATTATATTATCGGCTTTACTGTATCTTAGCCAGGGAAACTGGTCAAGCCACTCTTTTCGAAATGTATACACTTTACCCCTTTTAATTTCAGTGGGCTCGGACTCGATCGTATGTGGCTCATTATCTAATGCCGTCTCCGGACCAGGGCTTGCTATAACTTGGGAGGTTGATGGCTCCGTGTCAGAGCATTGGTTATGATTTTCGGACGGATCAGGCCCTAACTTAACATTCTTAACGAAAAAGCTGTCAATCGTTCTTTTCATCTTCTCTCATAATCCGCGGCTACATCCACTGTTTACCTGATGGGCTACTCACCTCTCTCTGTCTGACTGCATCACATGCATTTTCAAACGTACACACACGTACAGGAATATCTGGACCATGGCCAATCGGGGGGGGGGGCAGGATCCGCCCTTCACTATCTCTGATTGGTTTAGACCACGATATGGGCCTAATGTCTGTCTGTTGTTGAACAACAGGGAGACTTTAAGAGTCACGGAGTTTCGTTTTTTTCCCACTCGAACGGCTGGTCGCACCGGTGCAACCTTTGATTTTTTTTAGTCGCACCATTGAGAAATTAGGTCGCATGTGCGACCAAATTGGTCGCACTCTAGAGCCCTGCATTGCAGAGTGATAAGATGCACACATGGTGACTTTTTCCATCAATAGAGGAACACTTTACATTCCACAACCTGTGTAGTAGTCAACAATGACCGTCCTTACACCCAACAGCTGTCATCTCATTTTCCACCTTAGTGGTATTTCAAACTCTGCTTGTCATAGAGTCTATAACATACTTTGCCTTCTTTTATTGATGCCTACACAATTATATCATGTCATCAGGTTTACTCAGCAATTTTCTTACAATTATCTATTCTACAGTTCTCCTACTCTAGGTAAGCAAGTCATTTCTTCACCAGCTATTATCAGGTATGTGCAGCGCACCAAGAGTCATTGGTACAGTCACTTTGAATCATCATAGAACACCACCTTTTCATTGCTGATAAAACACCACCACTGAGCTGGAGAGGTTTGAACTACCATTACATTGATTTTCCAAACTTAAAAACTTCCTATAGTAATGGAGTTAAGGAGGGTGAAAAGGTAGAGCAAACATAAAACAATGCTTCATCAGTATAATATGATACAGAACGCTATTGATGGAAATCCTAGACACTCGGTTCCCAATCTCATATCATACATCATGAATGACCACTAGATAATGTTGCAAGTTGTTACATGTTTACCAGATTAGTGAAAATGTTTCTTTCAGTATTATAATGCACTTAACAAAAATACGCACATTGCATCGGTTATCCAACACAGATGTTTTACACTATAACAGGATATTACATATTTCATTCTTCTTTGTGCTCCCAGTTTTACTTAACTTATGGGCGTATTCATTTTTATCTATAAAGAAAAACCTTTTAACTTATAAAAAAAACTGTAGCTTATTTTACCAAGATACAAATCTCTTAAATTTCTTTAAGATATTACAAAAGCATAGTTTCTGTAGACCAATGTTAAACGTCTGAATCATTCCCATATAGCACATATATTTCCTGATGTAGAACTGATTTGATAATCTACCCATATAAGTGCATTATCACTGAACACTAAACTTATAATACATTGAGGTATCAACAAAATATTTTATAAAATTAACCATTAACAGTTATAAATGAATGTATATATTTCAGTTGTAAAATACATTTCATTATTACTGAAGTGTTTATAATCTATTCTTTTTCAAAATGCTCTTTCTTGTACATCAAAATATGTAAACCTTTCCTCTTGCTGTATTCTATATGAAGACTGGAGAAAGAAACCAGTCTAATAATGCAACATTCAGAGTCTGTTTGCACCTCACATTTATGTTATTCAAAGCTCTGGTTCTTTTTTTATCAATTGAACATTTTATTATACAGGATGTCAAACCCTTACACTTGTACAATTAATGAGCTTGCACAGAAAAGAAGTCAGATAATTATTACTATTGATTCTGTGTTTGATAGACAAACTTGTTTTATGCAACATAGTATTTTGGATATCCTGCGTGTCCCATCCTTGGCCACTGAGTATTTGCTGAATCAGGGGAAAAAGCGAATCTATAGATTTAAAATTACACATCTGATTTTGCATTTTATACTTTCATATATTGGAATTCAGGTCTTACAATTTCTTACTGATCACTGCTACAAGCTGGTATGCCCTATGTGCTGACTTTACTGGCACTCAGCAGGGTCAGTAGGTCATTGCCTTATTTAATGCTGCATCAATGACAGGCTAGGCCCACTGACTAGCATACAAGATTAGTTACCATCAGTATTAAACATATTACTGTAATTTTTAACTTTATGTGCTTGAGCATTTCTAAAAATTCCAATGTATTACTATTCTCCTGAAGGCATCATGTTTAAACTTTGGATATGATCCCCTGTTACTATTTGGGCTGCCCCCCACTTTTGGGATCTTCTTCAAATTACTAATTAGTCAGCTGACACCCAAAGATGCACATACTTTTCGTAGTCATACATTTATAGACATACACATAATGACATATGGGAGCATCTGCTATTCCAGACTGTAAACAAGATCTTTTAATCTTCTTCAGACCCCTTGTTCAGTCAACAAAAAATGCTCTTCTTTTATCTCTAAATAGATTTTTCAAACTCCATTCCCAAGTAGCTTACTCGGCTAAGGTAGAAGTACTTTATTTCACAAAACAGGACAACATTCAGCATACTGATGAAAAACAGCTTTCCACAAACAGGAACCTCCACTGTCCCTCTGTAACAGTGCCTTGCATACATTCATGCACACTTATCAATTGCTTCACTCGTTCACACATTATATTTTCTCATGCTCACTTAAACTTCTTTTAAAATTGCATTTCATTTACTGACATCTCACAACATACTGTAAACTCACTCAAGGTTGTGTTTTGTTTGTAAGTATTCACCATTAAGTATTCAAAGCATTTACACACTCCTTGCCATACATGCAATATAAATATAAACTTATCAGAATAAACAGACACCAAACAGCCTCTTATGGCACAAGCTGGTGTTAAATTTATCAAATATGGAGCACAACACAATCTAGCTCAACTCAATAAGATCAAGGAGACTCCACTGGCGAACTGAGTCAACAACAAGGTGTGGAATGGAAAAATACAGCTTGTCTATGTGACATGTAGCAGCTAC
>JANRMT010062806.1:26811549-26829907 GCA_026402145.1 Polypterus bichir lapradei
TGTTTTGTATTGTGCCGTATTCTTTTAGAAAGGAATAATCATCACAAATGTAAAATTTTGATGCAATGACTGCCTTAAAAATAATACACACATCACCAATCATGTGAATGCTGAATTATCAATGTTTTTGAACTACATTATACAAATACAAAAAAAAGAAGCACTGAACAATTAACCAAGTCCCCATATAATGAAATTTAGTCTGAACACAGACATTCTCATTTTTATTTCTCCTTTGCTCAGGTTCCTGGAATATCAAACTTTCATTATTGGCAGTCACCTATATGGTTGTAGTAAGGGCTGCGGCTACTCTAAGTCTATAGGGTTTCTTTAATAGCATGGGTTTTTCTGTGATTTCTTTGAATATGTGATTTTCTTTCCCTTGGACTGGGCAGATGGTCACTCTTATTACATGTTGCTAAGCAGTTCAAGATTGGCAGGACAGAACATAAAAAGGCAAATGGAGAGAGAGAGAGAGGCTAACAGAGGGCATTTGAAATGATAGTTAAGGGTGCCAAGGCTTGTCAGAGCATTTCATGACAGTCTAGGATGTTGACCACTTGTGCGCACAGTAAGTGTGAGCTTAGTCCTTGGATAAACTCTCCATTTATATATAATGTTTGTCATCAAACCTAATACTCATGAGTTTTAGATAGTGCCTTAAATAATGATAAAGTGCATAAAAAAGCCAAAATAACATTCCTAATTATAGTTGGCTGTGATCACTGTCTGCAGCAGTATGAGGAATGGGACAGTCTTGCAGGACCACAAAGTGGAGATATAAGTCAAGAACAGTTAGTTAAGCAGATTTGGACATCTAATGAAGGAGCCCCATGTGCACCTAATACATAATGTATGTCAAACACAATGAACTGGAAAGATTTTTAGAGCAGATGCAAGACACAATATTGGGATTAGTAACCTTAAATACCCTGAGAATACTTCGAAGTTGTGCAGGAGGGTATGAAGATGCAAAGTGAGGCGTTGTCTGATCTGTTCAACCTGCTTTCATTATGGCTGTCAATGTGAAAAGCAAATAATGAGTGGATTATGTCAAGCAAATTTTTTTTTCATTTGCCACAAAGTAGCATACCATTCTTAACCCTGCTTAATCCAGTTCCAGACCATTAAGAGTCTGAAGCCTACCCTGTGAAGTTAGAAAGCAGCTTTGGCCATTGCATGGCTTACTCACACATGGGCAAATTTGGAATTGGATGTAAGAAGAAAATAAAGGCTGGCATTGAGAAAAGTTGCAAATTCCACACAACAACTGTAGGTGACTTTCCAACACAGGATACTGGATTTGTGAGACAGTACTGCTACCCAAACAAACATGAAGTTCTTTTATTTCTGATTTTACAGCATTGGCTGATATGACATCTTAGAGCAATCAAGAAAATTGTGGATGAGAACATAAATAAAGTATAAAATGCCCACACTCGACCCATCTCAAGTAGGCAATTACAGACCTTACCTCCTCTCCTTTCTATCAAAAAACTTGAATGTGCTGTCACTTATCATGTCTCCTTTCCTTCTGTAGAACAGATTGTTTGATTCTAATCATTCGGACTTCAAAAGGGGCCATTCTACTGAGACAGCTCTACTAACAGTAGGGGACATGTTACAGCTGGATACCAGCATGCCATCTGTCCTCATCCTCCTCTGCTTTTGACAGAGTTAACTATTAGATCTTCTATGTCACTTTCTGACCTTGGCATCACTAGGAGTGCTCTATGATTGTTTGAATCCTTCCTGTTAGGTAGATCCTAACATTTTCTCCTGACAATAGGCAAGCACACAGTGTGATGGTGTGGGTCAGCTCCATGGTACTGGGTCCTTCCGGGGAGCCTCTTGAACCCACTACCACTGATAACATGCCCGAGGGATGAGCCTAGCAAATGAGGGCATTCACACATAGTAAGGGGTAGGTGCAAAGTGATAAGTGCTTTTATTAAAACAAAGTCAATCAGAACAAACAGTATTCAAAAGTGCAGTGCTTTTTTCTTTAAATAAACAATCCTTAAAAACAATGACTGTCAGTAAGTTTAACACAAGGGTTAAAACAAGATTAAAATCAACAGCCATCGGGTCCTTCATATTCTGTTGGATGAGCCCAGCATTACTCCATTTTCGTCTGCTCGGCTCACCCATTGCTCGCTCAGTGGGTGGAGACATAAGCAGCCCCAGTTACTACTTGACCCCCAGTCTTTGCTGCCTCCCAAACAACACCAACCAGACCGTTTGGGGTTGGTGTTCCTCCAATCTTCCTTCTTGCACCCCTGGAGTACCTCGGATCCTTGGGGTAGGACACCACCTCAATCATTCCCACTCTTCAACAATTAATCAGGTGGAATGATCTGATCCTAGACTGCCGATCCTTCGCTCCCTTGCGGGCCTATGATTGCACTGCCACTCACCCACATTGCCTGGCTCATCTTGCCTTTTTCAATGATGCTCTTCTCACGGCTCTCCCTCTGTCTCGTTTTAAACTGACACTTCTCATGGGGTTAAGCTGTGCACGCGTCTCTCCCTCTCCCTCTGAGGAATTAATGAGGTACCTGCCTGAGGCTCGCACGTGTCTTCGCAATCAGGCTGTTACCCATCTGTTCCTGGAGCGAAGCGTGTTGGCACACCCACCTGTGCCAAGTTATTGCCTGCACTTTGCAGGGCGTGATTACTTATTTAAAATTAGCACAGCACCACGGCCCACTTTTCACACATGGGTGCCATAAAAGATTAGTCCTTTCCTTTAATCTCTGTACATCACCTCACTAGGCCATATCATCCAGTCCCATGGTTTCTTGTAGTAGTGCTATGCCAGTGATACACAGCTGTACCTTTCTTTTCCTCCACAGGACTATTTCCGCATATCCCATGGACATCTCAACTTGGCTAAAGGAGCATCATCTTCGACTCTCCCATGTTATTTCTGTCAACCTGGCCATTCAAACCCCATCTCTGTTCAGCCCAGTGAGTTTGGGCAATAACAAACCAAGTCAGTACACAGCCTTAGGATGGTGATTGTTGACTAGCTATCCTTCACTGAACACACTCTGCAACTGTCTCTCAAAAATGCAGATTCACTCTGTCTAATATCCCCCAAATCAGGCTGTATCTGACAGAGTATGGTAAAGAGTAGGGTGTATCCCGATGTCCAGGCTAAATTGCCCACCATGGCCTAGTCACTCTGGCCCCCTAATCATCCCCTGTCTGTAATTCACCACCTAACATCCAATGTGTGGCGAGTGTACTGGCACAAAAAAGGCTGCCATTGTATCATCTAGGTGGATGATACACATTAGTGGTGGCTGAAGTGGCTCCCCATTCGCTGAAGCGCTTTGAGTAGTGAGAAAAGAGCTATATAAAAGTAAAGAATAATTATAATTATTATTATTATTGTGCAGTACAACTCCTAGTCCAGACACTGCTCATGTTACAACTTAACTACTGCAACTTTCTACTCGCAGGAGCAGCAGATGATTCAACATGCAGAGGCACATCCTGGGCTCAACCAGGCAAGATGAACATATTTCACCTCTCTTTTCACGTTGCTAAAATCACTCTCTGATGTGGCATGTACTGTATTAAGTTAAAATGCTTAATGCTTGCCTATAGAGTAGTCAGTGTTTCAGTACTTATGTATATGGAGACACTAGTTAAGTCTTAAGCTTCTTTTTGCCCACTCGGGTCAGCTAGTGAACAGTGTCTGGTGATGCCATCTCTGAGTGGTAATAATTCTCAATCCAGACTCTCTTCATATGTAGTCCCTACCTGGTGGAATGAGCTGCCCACGTGTACCAGAACTGCTGGTTCTCCCCCTCTGTTTAAGAAGAATTTAACTAGTTTTGTACTTTGTTTGGAATGAAGATCTTCATTTGTGATGGTCAATTTTGTAACCTCCTCTTGTAAAAGCCTGATCGAAAACAATTTTGTAACTCACATTGGATAAAAGCATCAGCTGAGTAAATGCAAAAAAAAAAAAAAAACAACCTATCCTGAACTTTTCATTGCAGTAATACATACAAACATACAATTGTATATTTATTTATTCATTTAATTGTAATTTTTTAATATAAAGCTTTGTATGCTGATTTTGCTTTTGAAGTCTATGGCTGAAAAATGTCACGATACACATCTCGGACCAAGAAATAATAAATAAGAAGAACTTGACTGCCTTCATGTAAAAATATTATAGTCTTCCCAGCTGTGCAGAAAATGAATATGCCTGCAGCGTTAATCGTGCCGTGAATACAGTGGGTTTTAATCTTGTGTCTTCCATTAGACTGCCTTTATGCTATAGTGAATATGTGGGTCTTGATTTATAAAATTGCTTTAAAATGACAATTGCTGTCCCCTGTCATTTTGGAAACAATGGCACTTTAAAAAATATTTATCTACTTTTTGGACTGCTAGGAGAAGGCAGTGTGGAAGAGAAAGTTGTTTAAATGAAAGCATTACTGAAATGAAGTGTACTGAATGAGGTAGTGGCAAAGGCATTTGTGCTGCTGCCTCACATTCCCAGGGACCTCAGTTCAATCTCTGCGCTAGTTATTGTCATTATGAAAGCTGTATATCCCCTTATATTATCATGGTTGTTTGGTTTCATTTCATATTCAAAAATTACGAACATTGAGTTGACTAAAGAATATGAATTGATCCACAGTCATTGTACATGCTCACGCCAAATGTTATCTATATTGCTGCCTGTTCTCTGAGATAAATAGAAGGGTACGTTGACTCAGTGCTTTAGATGCTTTACAGCTGACATTACCTTTAAAACTCTGATAATCCTCCTCTTTCGCAGTTTTTTAAAAAGTGAACATTATGAAATGGGAATTGCTGTGAAATGCAGAAAACTGCTTTTGACTCTAAAATATTTTTGATGGTTTGGCAAAAAATCATAGTAAAGTTTTATCGTGTTCATAGAGGTTTTGAAAATTCAGTTTGAATACAGTATTAAACATTTAAATTGGAGTAAAAGGAGATCAGAGGAAGATTTTCAAAGTCAATCACTTTCGCAAATTAAAAGATGTTCATAATAATTTAAACCTATTGAATGAACTCATAACAGTTGATGGACTGTTCACGTCCACAGAAATATTCTACTGCTGTACAGTATAAAGAAGGAAGAAGTAAAGAGATAAATGCCTTTTGCTATCCAAAAAGTCAAAGATGCCCACCAGAGGTACTAGGACCATTGTATAATTGTGTAAATTTGCTTGTGATCAAAAAACTTTGGTTTTCTGTGAAGCAGCTTGAAAGTGTTAAATTCCAAAACATCTGCTGTAACTTACACTCACTAAGCAAGATGGCTCCAAATACTTAAACACAATTGCTGGTCATATCTGTTACCTTGGAAACTGCATGTCAGTGTGTACCAAGGTTTCAGAGCTGGGACACAGAAGGAAAAAGGGGAAAATGCATGGGAAACACGGAGAAGGTGACACACTGTTTGCTGTTATAATGTTTAAATGAAGCAAAGGATATGGTGTGAGGCTAATGTATCATGCTGATACATTAAAGAAACTCTAAGCCTTTTGCGTGTGTAGTTTTTTGTTGCATGTTTATTATCTAAAGAAACAGCACTATGATAATACTGTTCTTAATATATTTTGACTTTCAAACAATACAGTTGTATACAAATCTCAGAAAGTTATAGGATAATTCTTATATCTCTATATATAAAAAAAAAATCCTGGTGGAATGGAAAAGCAAGACGATGATACGTGATCTTCTCGGAAGTTCTCGAAAGACATTTTAAAGACACATGAAACAAAAAAGACTGGCCATGCAGTCTCGTGGGGACCGTAAACATGACACTTGGTGCCAAGAGATTGTCCCAGGGCAGTCTTGTGGGGAAGTGGAACATAAGATTCTTGCAAGACACGCCCTTCTTATCAAATAGGAGCACGGCCAGCCAGCAAAACATTCAGTCATGTAAAGTCACGTGGCACACACAGATCCTGTGCTCTCAGCAAAGAAGAAAGAGCACCGTGGAGAAAAGAGACCCAAGGCGTGATACATATGCAGAGAAAGGTACAGAATATGAAAGCAGTAACAGTCGAAAGTATTGTAGCGTCCCAGCCAAGCTGAAGCCTTTTTTGTTTTAAGTCACTGTTAGGTCCGATCGAGGGAGGGCAGAGTACAGCACAGAAGACTGATAGCTGGGTGCTGATTGATGCAGTAAGTTGGAGGCGAGACCTGTGGGAGGAGGGGTTGGAGAGGGTGCTAGAAAGTTGTGTTTGGGGTTACACAGTCGGCGATTGTTAAAGTAGAACTTTTGTGACACTTTATTACGTCAGTCGCTACAGTATCAAAAAAAAGATAGCACAGATCGCATTGACGCAAACAAAAGGAAATTAGTTTAAGTCAGAGAATTTCAAAAACAGGGTTTAACTCACATGCATTTATTGGTTACTTTGCAAAAAAAATTATTAACTGCTGATGATGAGGATCCTTTTGTCTGTGCTGAAATTCCAAACAGAGAAACCTATCCTAAATTATGGTACAAAGTCATTAAACACAAGTCTCACAGACCTCATTTAAAAGATTCAGCATATTGGGACATGAAAGATTCCAAATATTGTTTTTACAGAAGTTCTGAAATAAAAGTGAAACTAATGAAATAGCAACAATTCAAAGAAAAAAAATCTTACAAGTGTGTATCCGGAAAACCAAACACAGGGGTTGGCGAGCGAAGCCCCTTAGTATTATATATATTAAAATATATTTTAATATATTTTTATTTTAAGATTGGTGGCTCCCATTTACATTTTTGGACTTCAGGAATTTATGAAATGAATCAATGGATTCATTTCAATCCTATGGAAATTTATTAGACAAATTTATGAATTCATGCAAGACTATGGTGTCTTCATATGGCACATTATGCAGTGTGATATAGTGACAAATGAAAATATTGAATATGAATCATAGAATGCATGGTTGAAACATTAAGATTTTATATTTTTAAAGTAGATTCTAATGCAATAATTCAGTGCAGGTGAAGATTTCAGGTTTAAGCAAAAAAGACATATCTAGTGTTAAATAAATGGCGTAACAGCTCATTCTTAAAGATTTCATTGGACCAGTTCTGTTCTCTTTGCAGGAAGGAACCGGACATATATTAGCCATAACACACACATTAAGGACAAGTGGAAGCTGGGAAGGACCAAACAACCAACCAATTGAGTCTATAGATATAAGGGCATTTGACGGAGGAAAAGAAGATTAAAGGTACTTTTGACAATGTTCTCAAAAGAACTCTGCCAGAGAGACTGCTCCAGTCATCTCAGTAATTGAAAAATACAATCCAGTAGGACTGAAAATGAGAGTTTAAGGAGGTCAGTTAACCACTACAGTGGCTCATAACAAATATTTTAACATGAATGGTTTGAAATATTTAATATGGCATTTCTCTTGTTTTATTACCGGCCCCTTGAAGTAACAATGTTAAAAGAAAATAAAAAGGTTTATGATAATTTATATACAGTAATAGCTAGCAATAATGTTGTATGTTTAGAAAACTGAAGTTCAACAGGTCAGATAAAACTGAACACTTTTGTGTTTATGAACTGAATTATTAAAAATCTGTAACACTCACTTGTGGGATACTGCAAAGGGATTCATAATTATGCATACACTTATACGCCACAATGCTTAATATTGTGTGGGTCCCCCTCGTGCCAACAAAACACCTCTGACCAGAGGAAGCATGGACTCCACAAGACCTCTGAAGGTGTCCTGAGGTATTTGGCACCAAGACCTTAGTAGCATATCCTTTAAGTCCTAGGGGCAGGGAGGTAGAGCCTCTATGGATCAGACAGTTTTTCCAGTACATTCCATAGATCAAGTCAAGTCAAGTGGATTTATTATATGCTTGATCAAATTTAGATCTGAGGAATTTGGAGGCCAAGTCAACACCTTGAACTCTTTGTCGTCTTCCTCAAACCTTTCCTAACCGATTTATGCAGTGTGATCACAGTCATTAGGGAATACCATTGTCATGAAGGGGTGTTTGTGGTCTGCAGCAACCTTTAGGTAGGTGGTATGTGTCAAAGTAACATCCATATGAATGACAGGACTCAAGATTTCCCAGCCAAACATTGTCTAGGGCATCATACTGCTTCCAAAAACTTGCCTTCTTTCCATAGTGCCTCCCAGGTAAACAATACACACACAAACACACCCCTAGCCATCTTTATGATCTAAAAGAAAAGATTTGTCAGACCAGGCTACCTTCTTCCATTGCTCTATGGTCCAGTTCTCATGTTGATTGTAGGTGTTTCAGCAGGGTCAGCATGACTGGTTTGCAGCTATGCAGCCCCAAACACAGCAAGCTGCGATTGTACTGCGTGTTGTGACACCTTTCTTTCATGGCGAGAAATACGTTTTTCAGCAATTTGTGCTCATGTAGTTCTTCTGTGGGATCAGACCAAATAGGCTAGCCTTCACTCCCTACGTGCATCAATGAGCCATGACCCTATTGCTGGTACACTGGTTGTCCTTCCTCTGATCACTTTTAGTAAGTACCACTGCATACTGGGAACACCCCAAAAGACAAGCCATTTTGGAGATGTTCTGACCCAGTCATCTAGTCATCACAATTTGGTCCTTGTCAAAGACACTCAGATCCAATGATAGCCCATTTTTCCAGCTTCCAACACATTGCTTTCAAGGACTGACTGTTCACTTGCTGCCTACTATACCCCCCCTACTTCACAGGTGCCACTGTAACAAGATAATCAATGTTATTCACTTCACTTCTCAGTGGTTTTAATGTTGTGGCTGATCATTGTAGGTGACACCGAATTATCCGGCAGTGCACCTTCTTACACTCTACAGTATATCAGATAAATGCTGATAACAGAATAAAAAATATAAAAACGGGAATAATTTATTAACAAAAGGGAAGACAAAACATAATGAATCAGAGTTTGAAGTGAAGCACACTTCTCCTAACCCAAGGCCAGTTGTACCAGACAAATGAGCCACAAATCACTTCGCTTCTCTATCTTTCTATTCCATTTTTCCCTGCTCCTCACCCTGCATTACTTTTTAATTCAATAAGATATTGATAGAGAGGGGCCTTTAAATCCCATCCTGGATGTGCACCCAATGTCTGCAAAATTTCCAAATAAAATCTATGAAAACAACTGCACCATGTGCCCATTCATTTTCTAAAGATAACCAAAATAATTTTGGGTCACGTGTCAGCTGTAATAGGTAGCCCAGTTCTTCCAGTTTGCCATTAGTGTGGATTCTTTGCTGCCACCTGCCACTGGCAATGCTGACTTGTTTTATGCCAATTCCCTCAGTGGGTGTGATCAAAAGGTTTGCTTATATGGAACTGACTGACAAGATTCATTGGCCACCTGGTTGTCTATGTCTATCTCAAATGGCAAGTACAAGTGCTTTTCAACTAAAGAATGAAACTTACATATAAAAGTCTGAAAGGTCTTTGCATAAAAGAATAAGAGTTTTTCTTGGTTTTAGAGTAGCTATTGAGCATTTATAGTTTTCATATTTTAAATATAGTATAAAAATATATATGTTAAAATATATATTAACAGAACATGGCATATATTGTACCTATTTTTAGATTAGTTACATTAATATTGTGCAGCAACTAGATGACTAGACAAATAGAAAATAAAAATGAGCCCCTTCTTCATTCCACCCACCTCCACAATCCTGCCTATTACTATAACAAAGGCCAATACCCAGCTTCCACTTCAAGAAATGTGTGCAGCCGTTGGCAGTGGGAAATATTAAGGCCGCTGCAGTGTGATGGAATTACCTGTTTCCAAATCAGTTAATGAAATGAGATGGAGAAATGGACAGCTGGCTACAGAGAGGTTGAATAAAGAAATGTGTTTTCAGTCTCCGTAATATCATTACCACAGTAATGGAAAACCAGATGAGGTTGAAATAATTCAGTGGTAAATGGAAAGCAGTAGGTAAAGCTAAGTGTTACAATCTTTGGTAAAATGCTGTAATCCTGCAAAATGTCACTCTTTTTAAATGACTTTTGTTTTAGACTGTGCTGTACAAGCATCTTGTGCCTTATATTTCTCATTGTATGTAAAACTCTTCCTCTTCTTTCTTCTTTTTCCTACTAATTCATTCTCAAGCCTACCAATGTCACTTTTGTGGGTGGCCAGAGCATAGCTCATATACAGTATATTTGACTAATTTTTGTCACAAACTAACCTAATGAACATACATTTACTTTGATATTAATGTCACTAATGCCAGGCAGAGGTATAACAACACATCTGTGACTGGAGCTCTGTCCAGTGAGGAAACAACACTAACTTTATTGGAATATAATGTAAGGATAGATTTCAGGAAAATGAACACCAAGAATACAGCAGGTACAGATGGCATCCAAGGACATGTCTTTAAGATCAGTGGTGATCACCAGAGTTCCAGATAGTATTTAGTTTCCTTTTAACTCTGTTCTACCAACATACTCTGAAAGATCAACCATTATCCCTGTACCTAAGAAATCACATCCAATCTGCCTGAATAATTACTGTCCTGTTGCACTAACAGCCAGAGCACTGAAGTGTTTTGATAGACTAGTCAAGAATTATATATGCTCTTCACTGTGCAAAGAAATAGATGCATTATACTGTAGTTTGCATATTGCTCCAGTAGATCCAAAGAATATGCCATCATATTGACCATACATACATTACTTGCCCACCTTGACAACATAAGACAGAAGTATGTGAAGATGCTATTTACAGACTATAGTTCATCATTTAACACAATAAACCCCTCTAAGCTCATCACTAAGCTCAGAGACCTGTTTCTGAACATTTCACTATGAAGCTGGGTTCTAAACATCTTAACGGACAGACCTCAGGTGGTTCGATTAGCTGGCTGCACTAAATCATCTCTCACCCTCAATATACTGTAGCCTCTGTTGTACTCTCTCTATATACTGTATGTATGATTACATGGCTACACATAACTCTGAAATCATTGTAAAGTTTGCAGGTGACACAGTCTTCTCTTGAATGTCAGCATGACAAATGCTGATTGTGAACTTTGGGAGAAAACAGCAGTGGCACTACCACCCCCGCAGAGTTAACAACACTCAGCTGGAGAAGGTGGACAGTTTCAGATACCATGGTGTCTGCACCCGAGGGCCTGACCTGGTCCAAGCACATTGACACCTTGGGAAGAAGGCAGGGCAATGTCTTTACCACCTCTGACACCTCAGGGATTTTAGGCTGCCCTCCCAAATATTAAAGAATTTCTATAAATCCGCCATTTAAAAGTATCCTGACAGGAAGTATTACCATCTGATTTGGAAACAGCATGCAGCAAGACCACAAAGCTCTGCAGAGAGAGGTACAGTTAGCTCAAAGCATCACTAGGTATGTCCTCTCAAGCAATGTCGGACTAAGACAAAGAAAATTATTACAGAAACCAGTCATCCCACAAATGGCCTCTTCTCAGTGCTGCATTCAGGGAAACGCTACTGCTGCCTGAAACAGATCAGAGGGACTGAGTAAGACCTTCTTTCCACAGTCCATCCACATCTTAAATGAGGACAGTACCTAGATTGTTAATTTTTCTGTTTTAGGTTATTTATTATATGGTAATTTATTATGTTTTCATTGAATATATTATATTTATTGACATAAATAGAGTTAAGTGTTTCCTATTTATTGCCTTTTTATATTCTATTAAAGCAGTCTTGGAGCTCAGCTTTTCACCAAATATTGTACTGTGTATAATTGTATGTGACAAATTAAATTTGACCTGATGATTTGCTGAAAAATGCAGACAGGATCATATATCAATCATAATACAAGCTGAAGCATGAAAAAGCAGAAACTGAAAGACTCGATTTGGGAGCGAGATGTTTGTACAGGCTCCTCCAAGTAGACATGAGAGGTATTCTTGGAAGAATATCCCACTGCAAGTGCTTCTGTGAAACATTCAATTTGCCAATTTGTAAAAACATGATATTCCTATGGTTGTGTAAACAATTTACCACAACTAAAAAAACCCTTCTGCTGAAATCATAGACAGTGCTGTTTGAATGGAAATAGGTTGTCTTAAGTCAACATCCACAGGGCTGACTGGGCTGAAATGAGCGGAGGTCTGTTTACATGAACATTGCATGGAACATTGCATTGCTGGTGAAGATCATTTTTTGCCCAGCTATTTTTTAATAATCTAACAATTTCTAATAATCTACTCTATAATAAAACACTAGGGTCTGTGTGAGGGTGGAGTGGTGGCTCTGAGAGTAGGGATTTATACTGGCAATCGGAAGGTTGCCAGTTCAAATCCTGTAAACAGCAAAAATGACTCTACTTCGTTGGGCCCTTGAGCAAAGCCCTAAACCTGCAATTGCTCAGTCCTGTGTAAGATGTTAATCTGCATCCAGCCCTGCGTGTAGGCCCTCCAACCTGCAGGGAAAAACCTGTGGGTTGGTGGCAGAATTGGCACTCCAGCCACCATAAAAAACCTCACACTGTTCCACTCCATCTGAACTAGTGTGGTGCTGAGGTGTCACCTGTTGCATGGCTGCACTCGGGTCCTAATCTGGGATCCTGAGTTGGTTCGTCATGTGGTGGGCATGGCAATGCGCTGTATCAGTGCATGCTCCTAACCTCTCTCTCTCTCTAGGGTCTGTGTGTTCAGTCCCTCAGAGCAATCTGATTGGTCAGTTTGGTTTTGGTGATGCGACAAAAGAGGAAATGTGAGTGTGAGATATATGAGGAAGAGTAAAGGCACACTCTAAGGGAGTCGTATTCAAAGATGGAAAGTATAAAACTAGACACGAGGCAAGAAAGCCACCTTGAAAGTAATGACAGAGTCTGATAATCTGGCTTTAAGGGGAACACACTTGAGAGAGGCTGCACCAGTGAAGAGAGGTTAAGATATAAGCAAATACAGAGTAAAATTTTAAAATACAAGCACATATGGCAAGAGAGAGTAAATATTTTTAAATGATTCTATTACCTGTCTTTGACAGGTACTGTGGCTAGTAACAAAATAACAAAATGTTTAAAGTGTAATATAACATTTATTCTTTTATACCATTGACATTAAGACAGGACTACTTTCTTGTGCACCACACTGTAACATTTATCATTTGGCTTAACACTTTGACTTAGTTTTCATGCAAGTAACATTCAATATAATGAGTGATACAATGTTTTTTTTTCCTTCAGTTTCCAATATAACATGTTTACTGAAATAGCTGAGCTATTAGTTATTTTCTCATTCACTAAATGGCTTTTAATTCTAACCAGTTTCTTAAATAGGCATCAAACTTTCTGTTGTGTCTCTTAAGTAGTTGTCTTGATCGGGCCTTCATTCTTCCATTTTATAAACTCCTACCAGTGTTTATTTTACTTTATGGAAAAAATTAACAGATTGTGCTGTGGAACAGAGATGAATAAACCTCCCAGTCTTCGACCTTCTTTTTCTCTCACTTTTGTTTGAAAAATACTTAATTAAATTAGCTTTCTATAATACACAGCCACAGGTTTAAATGGAGTCAAGTTAGCTATTTAGCTGATAATTACCATTTTATTTGCACCATAGTGTTAATTGGCTGCTAGTTAAGGAAGAGGTAAACAATTTACAGTTCGCAACTTCGGCATAGAGAGTGAGTTAAAAACACATAACAAATATATGAGATGAATAAAATGCTGTGTGATAACCTTTCACAATTTTTAAAGAGAAATGTGATCACAGACTGCTGGTAATATCTGTGATTACAGACTGAAAACAGAGGAAAACCATCTAATGAATCATTTGGAAACCAAAAAAAAAAAAAATAAAACAAATACGAATTGAACTAAGTTCAATAATACATCCATCCATTATCCAACCCGCTATATCCTTACTACAGGGTCATGGGGGTCTGCTGTAGCCAATACCAGCCAACACAGGGCGCAAGGCAGGAAACAAAGCCCACTGCAGTAAGTTCAATGAACTGGCTTAAAAGAAAACGTTAAACCTCTGTGGCATTCCAGGAGGCCGATACTGTCCCCAGGTTACCATGACAACATGTTTGCACAAACAGCTGTTTCCTAGGTCACTTGTTTCCACTGCTACACATTTTACTACTTTGCCTCATTCTATGGTGGTGTTCTCCTCTGCTTTAATGGCTGACTGTGTTTGCAGTGTTTTGCTCTTAAATGATGCACTATTTTGAAAAGTGGTGCAATTCATTAAAAAGATGCTAAGCTTTGTCATAGTTTACTTACAGGCAGTTGTGCACTGTGGATACTGCTGTTGGCACAGACATAATGTTGTCATTTCATATGTTACAAATGATTGAACATGTATTACAACTTGTGTTGAGGTTAATATTTCATGTCCCCAGAATTACTGAAAGAACTGAAAAAGGAATAGAAAACAAGTAGCGCAATAATAATGTTCTAAACATCACTATTCACAGCAGCCATTGCCTAAAGTTATATTTCAAAAGGAAGCTAGCAAAAATGGCCGATACTGCATGAGACAGCATAAGAAAGGATCTTTTGGATTTTACATAAGGTACCATTCCGTGATGAATTATTGCTGGAAAAAATACCTAGCAGAACTTTAGAAGGAGATAAAGATACTTTCAAGACTTTAACAGTGCATACTATCCAACAGTGAAAATTTATTTCTGTCAGGAATAAACCATGTTTTGTTTTTTTTTTTTTTGCTCCAGCCCTGTTTTCTGTTGTTTTGGCAAGAACTCTACTCTTTATGCCTGGGGTGGCTTCTGAAAGTCCTACACAAGCAGTAATGAGCACCTTGATTATTGAATTCAGTGAATATTTAGTAAAAGAATCAACAATTAAAGAAATATTGGAAAAGCCTAACAAATCTCAGAAAGTAAGTAATACATAAAACTAACACATTAATTCTTAAAATCAGGGACAAAACAAACAAAACTGAAAGACAAAAAAAATCTTAATACTCCTAAAAGTTCACATAATGTCCTCAAACAACACTGAGTTTATACTCCTAGTGTAAAAATTTAAAACAGAAAAATGGAGCACTAAAAGACTAAATCAGTATACAACAGAAACACAAGAGACCCTATGCCAGAGCTAGAGGGGCAGTGATTTTTTTTTAAATGGTTTACAGTATGTTTTCTCACCAAATGTTTTTCAGAACCTGATTTAGACTGCAAATTTATCTCCTGCAATACTTAATTTTCTCATTGTATATTTCTGTAATCTCAAAAAACTGTTCCCCCTGATTGCTTAACATCACAAAAATCACCACTCTTCTTGAATTTTAATGCAAGCAGAACAAACTACAATTTGTTGCCATGATTGCCTCCATGCTCTTGACCTTGTTTTATTCTCTTATCAAGAAACAGATATGTTTTTCTTTACTACTGCTCCAATGCCTATCAAGCTGGCATAGAACTAATTATTGCAGCTCTTGAAATATACTGTAGTTAGTAGAATGAACAAAATCACAGCTCCATAACACATAGGAGGTGAGAGGATAAGGGAGGAAAATCATAGTCCCTGAAGAAAACCCAATGCAGTCATGGGGAGAATCTGCAAACTTCATGCAGGTAGTGTCTGGAATTGGGTGCAAAATCTTAAGGTGTGAGGCAAGCAAAAATGTATATTATATATTACAAATGAGATTACTCAGATCTGGGGAGCAGTTTGATCCTAAGACATCACAACAGTGTATTTAAATTATTCATAGAAAGTGCATATTCTCTTACCACAAATTCAGTATACATTACTTAAAACAAAGCACAAAAACACCAAGCAATGACAAAATACCTAATGCTGGTCTCCATGGGTGCTGCAGAGAGTGGGGAGCCCTACTTTGTGGCCCTAATTTGTTGGGCTCCCACCTCACCAGGAAGTGCATCTGGATCATACTTATGGTACTCTCGGGTGTTACATAAAGAAGCCCGCTGCCTCAACTCAGGGAGCCAGATTTGGGAGGAAGGAGACAAAGCTTGCTGGGAGGAGAGGAGGAGGCAGTGACAAAGAGAAAGAAGAACACTACAGAGGCAAAGAGTTGTTGTGTGCTTGCTGTATCTTAATTAGAACATTAGAACAAGAGCAGGCTGTTCAGCCCAACAAAGCTCACCAGTCCTATCAATTTAATTCTTCTAAAAAAACATCAAGTCTACTTTTGAATACTCCAAAAGTCTTACTGTCTGCCACGCTACCTGATAGCTTATTCAAAGTGTGTATGGTTCTTTGTGTAAAGAAAAACTTTCTAATGTGTATGAGAAATTTACCCTTAACAAGTTTCCAACTGAGTCCTCGTGTTCTTGATGAACTCATTTTAAAATAATAGTCTCAATCCACTGTACTACTTCCCTTCATAATTTTAAACACTTTAATCATGTAATCTCTTAATTTTCTTTGCTTAAACTGAAAAGGCTCAGCTCTTTTAATCTTTCCTCATAATTCATCCCGAGTTGCCCTGGAATCAGCCTAGTTGCTCTTCTTTGGACCTTTTCTAGTGCTGCTATGTCCTTTTTGTAGTCTGGAGAAAAAAAACTGCACACAGTACTCCAGATGAAGTCTCACCAGTTCATTATAAAGTTTGAGCATAACCTCCTTGGACTTATTTTCCACACACCATGCTATATAACCTACCATTATGTTTGCATTCTTAATGGATTCTGAACACTGCCTGGAAGTTGATAGCGGAGAGTTCACTACAACTCCTAAATCCTTCTCAAAAGGTGTATACTTGATTTTCTGACCTCCCCTTGTGTATTCAAGCCTAATATTTTTACTTTCTATGTATAATATTTTACATTTACTGACATTAAATTTCACCTGGCACAAATCTGCCCAAGCCTGCATACTATCCAAGTCCTTCTGTAATGATTTAACAGATTCCAAATTATCTGCCAATCCACCTATCTTGGTATCATCTGCAAAATTAACCAGCTTGTTACTTGTATGCCTATTCATATCATTTATATATAAAAAAATAGCAGCGGCCCTAGCACTGACCCCTGTGGAACACCACTCTTAACATCAGCCAATTCTGATGAGGTTCCTTGCACCATTACACTTTACTTCCTCAGTCTGAGGCAATTCTGCACCCATCTACAAACTCACACCTCTTTTAGTTTGATACCTAATCTCTCATATGGCACCTTATCAAATACTTTCTGACAGTCAAGATAAGTAATATCATAAGCTCCACTTTGATCATATCCTTTCGTTGCTTCCTCATAAAATTCCAGCATGTTAGTAAAACATGACCTCTCTCTTCGTCAGAATCTATGCTGACTATTTTAAAAAAACTCCATGTGTTGCTCAATCTTATCCTTAATAATTCCTTCCATTAATTTTCTTGTGATGCACGTTAACCTTACTGGCCTATAGTTGCTTGCATCTCCCCTGTCACCTGTTTTATATAACAGGATAATATTTGCCTTTTACCAGTCCTTCGGAAAGGACTGTGTGTAGTGACTTTCTAAAATATGTATCAAGGGTTTATATATGTACAGTACATGCTAGCTTCCTTAAGAACTCAGGGGTAATATCATTATTGACTTTAAAATACTGCTTATGGTTTACAAAGCCTTAAATAATCTTGCTCCATCCTATATTTCAGAATGTCTTTATTTTGGATAGGTAAAGAGGAAACAAGAACTATGAAGAAATGTCAAAATAAAAAGCAGCTGTATAGAAATAAATATTTGGTCTTTGTACATGTGCTGTCATTTTTATAAGTCCTCCTAAGCATTGTGTCAGAACACCAGCTTACCAGCTTCCAGAATTCAGAGTAAAAGTTGCACCCCTTGATTTAACTCTGAATGGTAACACATACAAATAAGTGTTTGCTTATAATTCCAAGAGCTAAACTTAAAAGAAGTGGTGAGGCAGCCTTCTGCTGTTATGCACCTAAAATCTGGAATAGCTTGCCAATAGGAATTCGCCAGGCTAATACAGTGGAGCACTTTAAAAAACTGCTAAAAACCCATTACTTTAACATGGCTTTCTCATAGCTTCATTTTAGTTTAATCCTGATGCTCTGTATATTCAATTAATTATCATTATTATTCATGGTGGCTCCGAAATCCGTACTAACCCCTACTTTCTCTGCTGTTCTTTTTCTTGTCTGTGATGGCAATCTGTGCCACCACCACCTGATGAAAGCTCCGTAATGTCCCTACATTGATGGATTAAAGGTGAGAAGTCCACATGACTATCATTATCAAGTTCTTCCATGTGAACCCTGAATACAAAGAGGACTGATTGAGGTCATTTACTGTATGTTAGATAGAATGCCCACTGGGGGCTGGGCGATCTCGTGGCCTCGGAACCCCTGCTGATTTTTTTTTTTCTCCAGCTGTCTGGAGTTTTTTTTTTTTTTTTTT
>JANRMT010062806.1:26846738-26885286 GCA_026402145.1 Polypterus bichir lapradei
TCACACCATGGTACGTTTAGCACAAGTTAATACTGGGAATGCCTGTTAAACATCTTACATTCACGAGTAGCGATTTGCATAGTGAACACTTCAATGAATGAAACCTGTTATCTTTTCAAAGGTTGACAAACAAGGAATGTAACTTCACAACAACATGTCCTCCAAATACGAACCTGATTGAAAGAAATAATGATAATCAAATCCTTGATGACAGCAACACTCATAACAGTCACAAAACAATTACATTGACAATCAGGTTATGTTATTTTTAAAATGTTTCCTTTTCTTTTTCATAACTTCTTTAACACAGTACTTCTCCGCTGCGAAGCGCGGGTATTTTGCTAGTATATACACTCAACAAAAGGATTATTAGGAACACCTGTTCAATTTCTCATTAATGCAATTATCTAATCAACCAATCACATGGCAGTTGCTTCAATGCATTTAGGGGTGTGGTCCTGGTCAAGACAATCTCCTGAACTCCAAACTGAATGTCAGAATGGGAAAGAAAGGTGATTTAAGCAATTTTGAGCGTGGCATGGTTGTTGGTGCCAGACAGGCCGGTCTGAGTATTTCACAATCTGCTCAGTTACTGGGATTTTCACGCACAACCATTTCTAGGGTTTACAAAGAATGGTGTGAAAAGGGAAAAACATCCAGTATGCGGCAGTCCTGTGGGCGAAAATGCCTTGTTGATGCTAGAGGTCAGAGGAGAATGGGCCGACTGATTCAAGCTGATAGAAGAGCAACTTTGACTGAAATAACCACTCGTTACAACCGAGGTATGCAGCAAAGCATTTGTGAAGCCACAACACGCACAACCTTGAGGCGGATGGGCTACAACAGCAAGACCCCACCGGGTACCACTCATCTCCACTACAAATAGGAAAAAGAGGCTACAATTTGCACGACCTCACCATAATTGGACAGTTGAAGACTGGAAAAATGTTGCCTGGTCTGATGAGTCTCGATTTCTGTTGAGACATTCAAATGGTAGAGTCAGAATTTGGCGTAAACAGAATGAGAACATGTATCCATCATGCCTTGTTACCACCGTGCAGGCTGGTGGTGGTGTAATGGTGTGGGGGATGTTTTCTTGGCACACTTTAGGCCCCTTAGTGCCAATTGGGCATCGTTTAAATGCCACAGGCTACCTGAGCATTGTTTCCGACCATGTCCATCCCTTCATGACCACCATGTACCCATCCTCTGATGGCTACTTCCAGCAGGATAATGCACCATGTCACAAAGCTCGAATCATTTCAAATTGGTTTCTTGAACATGATAATGAGTTCACTGTACTAAAATGGCCCCCACAGTCACCAGATCTCAACCCAATAGAGCATCTTTGGGATGTGGTGGAACGGGAGCTTCGTGCCCTGGATGTGCATCCCACAAATCTCCATCAACTGCAAGATGCTATCCTATCAATATGGGCCAACATTTCTAAAGAATGCTTTCAGCACCTTGTTGAATCAATGCCACGTAGAATTAAGGCAGTTCTGAAGGCGAAAGGGGGTCAAACACCATATTAGTATGGTGTTCCTAATGATCCTTTAGGTGAGTGTATATATATATATATATATATATATATATATATAAGAAAAAAATATTTGCAATAAGCAAGGCACAAGCCGTAATGCTTGGTAAATTCAACACACTGTTCTACCAAGTACCTTTCTCTAAGACAATCTAGTCAGAAGACCCCCTCTAGAAGCCGTAATTCCCTATTGTATTCGGCGTTCTCGCGCCGACCAATTAAAGTGTCCTACATCATCCCTCCACGGGTACGCGATGACGTAAACGCATCTGCGAAAAGTGGCGTCTCCTGCCCTGCACAAGTCCAATAAAGGTTCGAGCAGCCGGCGCGTGCGTGGCTGTGCTGGCTTTTGAGACGTGGACTGCCCTTCTGCCTTAAGTGAAAGTAAGCACTTTAACTTTTTTTTTTTCCTCCTTCCCAGAGCTACAGCCCAGACAACTACAAACACGGGATCCCTTTTCTAAGCCATGGTAAACAAATACTACGACGCTTCACACTTTCTTTTACTCCTTTAGCATTAAAGAGGTCGCAGGAGTCACGTGATGGAGTGGAAGACTGAGAACGCCATCCCGGCCGGTCAATGGCAAGGTTGTCTCTACAGTCTACACGAGACCCACCGCGACACTTCCCAAAAGGCACTAATATAGTCAGTGAAGCATTATATAAAATGGAAAAAGGCAAGTTTCCTTTCATTATACTTTTTTAACCTTTTTTTCTCAAACAAATGCCTCTCTCAATACCATGCAGAGGACACTTAACTAATTTTATTTAATTACTGGTAATGCCAGTAAGGCACATTACCACACAGACAGAACATTTACGCGTATATTATCAGTATTGAGATGAGGCTTTTCAGCTATATAATAAATTATGAATTTTATATAGCATCCTTTATTCAGTGATGAAGCTCTCAGAATACTCGTCCATAAGAAGGATCATCTGGTGAGGGAGTTCCACTTCACTATTTCTGACTGTTCTGAGTGAAGATGAAGGCAAGGAAGCATTCTAGCTGATGAGGACACAGTCAAGACAAAAATGAAAATGAAGCTTGCCTATTGCAGTAACTTGATTGTTTACTCCTTGCAATCAAGCAATACATTGACTGTCTTTCCACACTTCAAAGACATGAAAGGCTTGGTAAAGTGTTTCTAATAATAGTATTATTTTTAACAACAAATTTTAAAAAATACATTACAAGTGGTTCAGTGTCTGAATTGGTTTTTACCCTATAATGATTTGACTAGTACTCAGAAAAACTTTGGCTGCCTGTGGTTTCTGGGAAATTAAATCTCCTCATTTATTTTCACACCCCTATTAGAGTGAACAAGAATTTGTTCTGATGATTGGAGGAGGAGTTTTAGGTAAGTTACTGGAGAAGTTGTCAACCACATTCAATAAAAAGATGATTCATCAGTGTAAAAAGTTTCCACACACAAGTGGCCTGGAGATAATCCTGCTAGCAGCTGAAACTCCTGACACTGAAAATGAAGGGGGCATTTATTTTGGGAGGATTTATGACATTAATAAGTTTTTCTGTAATTGGTAATGCTGTCATTAGTACAGTATTTTAAGGACATTTAAAGGTTGCCCATGAAGATTTTGCCCCTGTAAGTTTTCACGTTCTGAATATTTTTTTTTTTACTTCCAGTTTCTATTGCTTATCAAAATGCAGTTTTTTCTAATGCAACTAAGCAAGTTGAGACTTCGACCTATCTATTTTACTGTTTGTGCATCTGATTCCTTTTCCTGCCCATGGCCACAAGAGAAGAGGGAAGGTGCCTGCATCTCAAGCAGAGAGGCATCTTTTGTCTTGGAGAAAGTTTTTTACCAGTTTTTATTTATACATTAACATAGAAATGAATATTTATGTATGTGTGTATGAAATGTATAAAAATATCTTGTATGTTTGCTTTTCTCAGAGTGGAACCAAGAGCATCAGTGGTAGCACTCAGCCCTATCTCCTGCCTATGGGAGTTCAGAAGAATGCAGTTAATCAGTACTCCATCATTCTGGATCTAGATGTCATTCCATTCAAGTCAGCCTCTTTTTCGATGAACTGTTTAAGGTGCACTACTGTATGTGTTTGGCACCTCTTACAACACTATGCTACACAACATGTACACTTTCATGCAGAATCTGTGTACAACATTTATGAGAGTCCTTGTTTTGCTGAAGATAGAGCAAAACTGCTTTGCAAGGTTCTTAAATTTATCTGCCATCATGAAGTGTTTTCTTTGTCAGGCTGCATTGATTGCTTCATATTTGCTTGTTATGAACTTCAGATTAGTTCATGGTTATTTGTCTGGAAAGAATCTTTGCCCTGAATATGCTCAGGCATGATGTGGTTCCATGTTTGGTACTTTTTCGGTTTTTCAGAAACATCTAAACACAAAACATTCAGAGCAAAGTGACCAAACTTTTGACACTATTGTTAACTTGGATCCTTCAGTTTGCCTAATTAAGTCAGTCTGCTATAAATCGATTTGATTCATCAATGGAGGAAGTGTTTAAGATTCATAGTCAGGCTAAAGGTACAGCTTTGTGCTCTCTGTCTACACAGGACACATCTACTAAAAGTAAAATTGAAAAGTCATTATAAAAATTGGAAAATCTATTTACTTTGTTAAATTCAGAAGCTAAATGAAAGTGTTCTTTACAGACAGAAGGGTTACTGTTGAACCAATAGAAAAGGTGCTTTGGCACAAGATTTGATGGTAGAAGAAATAGAACCACTGGGTCATTTCATCATGTTGTTGTAACTGACAAATTTGCATATGTATTAAAATTGCCAATTTGTTAAAGCCCAGGCACATTGCAAAAGATGGCATTTATGCAGACTTAAGTGATGGGGATGAGTGATGGATCTGAGGCTAAGGATCTGCGCCAGCAATCACAAGGTTGCCGGTTCAAATCCCATAACACCAGAAATAGCCCTACTCCACTGGGCCCCAGAGCAAGACCCCTAACCTACAATTTCTTTCTTCCTGAGTATGACATTAAACAGCAACCAGCCTTGCAAGTAGGTCCTCCAACTTATGTGGTTGGTGGCAGGATTGGCACTCCAGCCACTGTAAAAACCTCACACTTTTCCAGTGTGGTGCTGAGGTGTCACCCACTGCACTCGGGTCCAAATCCAGGTCGTTCATTGTGTGTTCGGTGCGGCAATGCGCTATAAGCACATGCTCCCAAGCGCTCTCTAAGTGATGTACCATATTTTAAATGTAATCCCTTATTTTCAACTGAAAAACACTAACAAATTCAACTATATTATGATAATTCTGAAATTACTAATTCTATAGGTTCCAAAAAGCACATACACATATTGAGTGCAATCTATTTTACATTTAGGAATTTATCCCCAGTCTTTAATTTTCGTTTACATGCCTTCTTCCATGAACAGGTCATATTAAGTGTTATTGTTTTAATTTTGTAATTGAGCTTCTTGTTAACATGAAAGTGCTTGAGTGTGATGGGGTAAGGAATCCAGGTTCTGGATGTTGTATTTGGGGTACTATTGTTCAAGTCACTGGGGGTAATCTTGGTTTACACCTTTTTTTTAGCGTTTCTGGAGTCAGTTGGGACTCAATATTGTTGGAGAAAGACAGCATTGTCCATTCTCCTAGGCTTTTTAATGGCACACCAAGCCTGATAAGACAGCAGATTTTACAAGAATGTAGACATCCAGCTACAACAAACCCCCACTGGCCAAACTGCATTTTATATCAATCTCAGCCTGTACTTCATCTGATAACAAAGGTGTAAATCAGAGCTGAAGTGACATCTTTGCAGAGGCAAAATAGCCACTCAAGTCCAAGCAAAGAGTTATAATTTAATGAATAACTACTGTGATGAACAAAATAAAGCTCCTATGAGAAGGCACTGATTTTGTAATTGAGAGGGACTTTAATCCAATCAACTGAGGTTAAATATTCATTTAAAAATTAGATGCACTCCTCACATGGGGAACTTTTTTGGTTACCCTCTCCAAAATGAGTTCTTGTGCTCTCTGGAACCTAAAAGCTGAGGAGCTGCTTTCTCTTTGGGAAGCTGAAAACTGACAATGTGTTCTCTTTGTAAACAGGAAAGCTAGGATCCACTCTGCCAAGTCAAGCCCTGAGCCCAGTTTAAGAAAACAGGGAAGCAGCATCTGAACTCTTGTGCCAGGAAGAGCATTGCTTTCCCCTCTGAAGCAGCAGAGGACAAAGCAAAGAACTAGCTAAGAAAAAGCACCCCAATCCAATGCAAAAAAAATAACTCAACTTCAACCTGGAACGACATCAACAAGCAACTCCACACAACACTGGACATCATCTGTAAAGACTTGGCATTGTAAAAGTATTTCTGTGCCAAAATAAATTATAACACTAAACAGCAAGTAGAATGGCAGTCTTTTCTATGTTATAGGTTTGTCTGTCTTGTCTGTTTTGCAGCCTTCCTTATATGTCAATACATATGCAGTTATCATATTTCTGTTTCTTAAAAAGACTGTGCTTCAGTTACCTTGATATAAGTTTAATGGTAGGAGCTGCTGCCAACAACAAAGAAAGATAAGGAAAATAAAGTAGAAGCCTTTCCATTTTGTTTAATTAATTATCAGCATTACAAAAGGTAAAACTGATATAAATCTCTTACTTTTCTCCTACAGTATTGCAGCCATTTCCATCTTCTTGGGAAAGACAGTTTTCAGTCTGTGTTCTGTGAAGATGACTCTAACATTAGAACATTAGAACACTCTAGATGAGAACAGGCCATTTAGCCCAACAAAGCTTGCCAGTTCTATCCACTTATTTCCTCCAAGAAAACATCAAGTTGAGTTTTGAAAGTCCCTAACGTCTTACTGTCTACCACACTACTTGGTAGCTTATTCCAAGTGTCTATTGTTCTTTGTGTAAAGAAAAACTTCCTAATGTTTGTGCGAAATTTACCTTTAACAAGTTTCCAACTGTGTCCCCGTGTTCTTGATGAACTCATTTTAAAATACAACTCTCGATCCACTGTACTAATTCCCTTCATAATTTTGAACACTTCAATCATGTCACCTCTTAATCTTCTTTTGCTTAAACTGTAAAGGCTCAGCTCTTTTAATCTTTCCTCATAATTCAACCCCTGTAGTCCTGGAATCAGCCTAGACGCTCTTCTCTGGACCTTTTCCAGCGCTGCTATGTCCTTTTTGTAGCCTGGAGCCCAAAACTGCACACAGTACTCAAGATGAGGCCTAACCAGTGCATTATAAAGGTTGAGCATAACCTCCTTGAACTTGTACTCCACACATCGTGCTATACTGTATATCCTAACATTCTGTTAGCCTTCTTAATGGCTTCTGAACACTGTCGGGAAGTTGATAGCTTAGAGTCCACTATAACTCCTAAATCCTTCTCATAAGATGTACTCTCGATTTTCCAACCGCCCATTGTGTATTCAAACCTAATATTTTTACTTTCTATGTGTAATACTTTACATTTACTGACATTAAATTTCATCTGCCACAAATCTGCCCAAGCCAGTATGCTATCCAAGTCCTTCTGTAACGATTTAACGGATTCCAAATTATCTGCTAATCCACCTATCTTGGTATCATCTGCAAACTTAACCAGCTTGTTACTTATATTCCTATCTAAATCATTTATATATATTAAAAATAGCAGCGGCCCTAGCACTGACCTCTGTGGAACACCACTCTTAACATCAGCCAGTTCTGATGAGGTTCCACGCACCATCACCCTCTGCTTCCTGTGTCTGAACCAATTCTGCACCCATCTAAAAACATCACCCTGAACTCCCACTTCTTTTAACTTGATGCCCAATATCTCATGTGGCACCTTATCAAATGCTTTCTGAAAGTCCAGATAAATAATATCATAAGCTCCACTTTGATCGTATCCTTTTGTTGCCTCTTCATAGAACATACTAAGAACAACTGAGATGCATACTTAATCACTGTAAAACTATACAAACCGATTCTACACTACCTCATTTTATAGTGTCCACCATGTTTGTTTGTTAAATGCACTTCATTATTTAAACACAGCCAACAATTTTTCTGTCAATATAATGTGTCACATTCTAGAAGGAGTTGCTCAACTGAAGTTCTGCAGTACATTCAGCATAATTTTTGGAGTTCTTATGATCTTGCTGGTAGAATACCAGATTTGTTCATGTATATATTGTCACACACATGTGCATGGGAGGCAGTCTAAGGGCTTAACTGAGAGTAAGGTGTAGAGCCAGGGGTTGATGAACGGTACTAATGCCTTTTCTCTCTCTTCCACCGACCATCAGAAGAAAAACCCAGCTAAGACTCTGCCCACTTCTGTTGCTATATCATGCCCTCCTGCAGACATCATTTCTGCCTGAGATCCCACCCCTTTCTGTCCTTCACCTATAAAAACCTAAGCCTTCACTCTATTAGTCAGTCCATGTCTGAATCAGTCCTTTTTGATTACTCAGTTTGAAGCTTGATATTTGACTGGTACTACATTATGGGGTGGATTACCCAAATCTTTGTCTTTGTCTCTTTGCTTTCTTCACAATGTATTTTTGCTTGACTGTTTTTGTGTCAATAAATGTTTTAAATGTGACCATTGTTCAGGAATTTTCTGTTCTGTAATTTTAAACACTGGTTTTAAAACTGTTTAGTTGAAAGACTTAATTTGTGAGTAATTAGGGAAGAGTCATTTAAAGTGTCATATTAACACCTCTTAAGATTTGTTCTGATGGGAGATCAGTTTGTTTGAAACATACTGTAAACACTGTAGTGTCATTGGCTGTAGGACTTTACTCTGTACAAGTTGGTTCTTCACTGAAGCAAAGCAAATGACTTGCACCACAGGATGAAATATTAACACTTATTATATAAGTTTGACCTACAGAGTTGACTTGTAATAACACAAAATGAGTGTCTAACAGTTAGTGTCTAGCTGAGTGTTAGACTTTTACTCTGTGTGAGATCATTTTTCACTATGAAAGTGAAAATCACCAGCTCTACTTCAGCGGAATATCAACACTAATCAGAGTTAATTTTCCCTTAGTTGTAATGTATGTTAACACTATTCAGTGTTGAGTGGTGTTCATTTTTTACTCAAAAAAGAGTTTATTGCACTCTGACAAGAGTCAAATTATACAACCTTGTTCTTTGGCTTGTGGAACAGACAGTGTACAAAGCAGGCTTAATTCTAACATTCGTCACCCAAAGTGGACTCCAGATTATGGAACTCACTGAGATTATGGCAATACCAACAGCATTTTCTACTGGCTTCAACTTCTCTCATATCTGTTATTCTACTGGAAGGGAAGGAAGAACAGTTATACTCTTCTCCAAGAACTGGAGATTGACATCCCTGGTATTCTATGCAATAATACTACCTTCAAATACAATGCAATCACTGTCTCCTACCCAAACATTGTTGACCTTTATTGCCCTCCCGATGTGCTAAGGAAATTGATTGACAAGCTGGACATACTGCAGTCTTTAATCCCAAATGATGACAGGCCACTTCTAATCCTCTAGGGCCTGAACATCCACCTGGACAGTCCTCCAGCTGCAGACTTCCTTTCTCTCCTTTCTTCTTTCATCCTGGTACAATGCCACTCCCCATCAACTCACAAAGCTGGTAAACTGGTAGTCCTTGTTTTCTAAAAGAACTGCACCCGAACAAACACAAGTGTCAATTTTCTTCACACTTCCAGCCACTTAATATTCAGTTCTCTCTGCTTTTTCCACTCTTGTCCCACTGCCATTCCTCCCAAGTGTGTCCTTCTGCTGTCACCTCTGCTCATTCTCTCCCACCCATTTCTCTTCTCTAGTCTCCTCACCTCCCTCCCCTCCTGATCACTTCTCCGCTACTCATTGACCTCTTGCATTTGGCTGTTACTGTGGGTGTGATATATAGAGAGGAGATTTAATTAGATGTTTACTTCTTTTCAAAATTCCTTCCATAATCTAGAAACACATTTTGAATTGCAATGCAAAAGAATGCTTTAATAAAAAAATAACCGCAAATTGTTGTGCAGATAAAAATTTCCACAGAGTCACATAATCTTCTTTAGAGAACCTAGCTAGCTACGTTTATCAAAATGTGTGTAAATCCTGTAAGATGGGAGATCTGTGATATTTCCAGGGAGTATGAGGGGGTAAATGTTGTAAATGACCATAAGGCTGTTCAGAGAGATAGCATGATTATAAACATTGTATGCCTGAAAATAATCATTAATATCTTTTCTCTAAGATGGCCATCATCATAAAAGACTCTAGCTTGAAAGTCTGACAGCATAAAAGCGAGACCTGGAGAAATATCAGAAGAAAGTGAAAGATCTGTAATAGCCGCTGAGATTTCTTGTAAAATAGCTTTACTATTTTCAATGTTGGTAATGTTTATAATATTCTCTGGTACAGGTATGGATATTTTTCAGCAAAAATTCCTGAAAGAGCACCAGCTTTACCATTGTTATACCCTAAAAAGTAAAAAATAATAAAATTAAACCAGATAAAGAAACATGAACAAAAAGATTGTCTGGCATTTGGTCTTTTAGCATATTTCAATTAAAGATGATTTTGAAGATCAGTGAATAACAAGGACGAGAGTCTCAGTCTCTATAAGCTATTGCTTCTGTTTATCAAGTGCCAATTTAATAACTAGTATTGCCCTATCACCAATATTAGAATTCCTTTCTGGATGAGAAAAAATCCTTGAGAAGAGTGTAAAAAGACATAATTTATCAGTGTACAGGAGATACTTTAATCTAATCTGGTAATAAGCCTTTTTATCAAGCTGAAAAGAGCAGTGCATGCTAGGGAAGCTGGAAATCAAAGCAGGGATGTAGAGGTTTCTATTATACTTTTTTCTTACCTAACTTTGAATCTCAGAGAATTAAACTTCAGCTTTCTGATAATAATGTCTGAAGCATTTTCCTGTGATGTGAAAAACTGCAAAAACATTTATGTCAATATGCTGTGTGCTTGCTCATTTTTCTGGGAATGCATGCTGTTGTATAAGAAGATCCCCGTCTTCTTTTAACTGCTTTTAATAAGTGTCAGAAAGTTCTCAATTTCTTTCTTGCTATGTCTTTGTTTTTCTTGAGACCACATAATTGGCGAGAAAGGACACCACCTGGGAATGGAGTGGTCATCAGAATCCTATTACTACTACTTGGATTGAACGAAGAGTTAAATAATCCAGGTTGTATGATTTGTTATATCACCGTATATTTGCTGTTAATGGTTTTGATGCAAGATATAATATACAATTTTCAAATAAAACCTTATAAATCAATGCCTTTGTTTGATCATTACTAGCAAGCCAACAGCTAGATTGTCCATTCCTTGTCTTGCTTCAGTTCCTTAAGGGCATAAAAGAGTGCTTTTGTAAAGTCCTTTATTGATTGTAAAACTGGATTATGGTAAAGGTTTGGAAGTAAAGACGATCCCAGTCAGCAAATGGCCCATCATAGTGGTCCTTAGGGCTGAATACACAGGGTATAATACAGGCAGTGATGCAGGTAAGAGGTTAGAGGTAACAGATTCCTAGCTGGTTTTGACCTTTCTTCCTATCCCCATTAAGAAAAGAGCCTAAGAGGTTAGTTCTTACTTTTCATGACAGACACTATGATAACATGATAAAACAGCATCTTTTACCTCTGCAAAAAGTACAGCTCCTACACCAATGTTAGAAGCATCCACTTCTAATTCAAATGAGCATGAGTAACATTCATTTTCACATCGGGGAAAATTAAGATATTAATGTACAACAGAACATACTGACCCAAGATATCTCTAAATATGTCATTAATGAAATACTGTTGTGGCACTTGCAAAACATATGGCCTCCCAGAGTACTCATAATGTGAATGACAGGGTAAGTGCTTCTAAGATTCAACTTCATGAAGATTGAGGGGCCTGTTTTTTGATATAAAAGGTTAGGTGCATTGGCGATTCTAAATTGTCCCTAGTGTGTGCTTGGTGTGCGGGTGAGTGTGTGCACCCTTCAGTGGGCTGGCGCCCTGCCCGAGGTTTGTTTCCTGCCTTGCGCCCTGTGTTAGCTGGGATTGGCTCCAGCAGACCCCCGTGACCCTGTAGTTAGGATATAGCAGGATGGATAATGGATGGATGGTTATTTTATTTAGTTCCCAATAGTCTATGCTTTGCTTTAAGTAACTACCATGCATAATGCCGTGCGTAGAATTCACACTCTAACATGGCATACGAACAAAAGTGGAAATGTGCATATGCACAAAAAAATCCAGATGCATAAATCTGTGCGTTTGCCAATTTCCACGTTCTTCCACTACATAAATGTAGATCAGCATGAAAAGTAACACACGTGCAGGCGCCTGCTGTCCCGCCCCGTCTCCTCCCAGAATTATGCCTCTTGGAATATGCAAATCAATATAAATAGCCCTTAAGCTCAGCGTTCTGTGAAAAGGAAATGGCAAAAGCACGGGGGAAACAGAAGAATTTCAGCAAATACCAAATGGAGGTAAGGAAAAAAACAAAAGGAAGTTGATCGAGTGACATAGAGTGTCGGAGAAACTCGAAAGCTCAAGTTTACAAAGTCGCACAGTGCCTGAAATAAAAAAGAAGTTGTCAGATATCAAAGCCACCGTGAAAAGGCGAGTTGTAGCCCACCGTCTGAGTGTCATATGAAAGCTAATTAGGGTACAGAGAAAAAAAAATAGGCACACAATGGGAAAAAAGCATGAAATGTCAACTTTAATCTCTAAATTTCCACTTTAATCATGTTTATTTTGTCATTAAAGTAGAATATCATAAACTTCATCTTAAAATAGTTTAATTTACTAGTTTCTCTAATCCCTTCATAACTAAAGTAGCACATTAAATTCTTTGTTTTGTATCTGATCTTCTATGTGCTCTATGTGTGTGAATCACTACGTGCTTCTTAAACCGGCTTTCTCTTCCTCCAACAGGACACAGAATCCATTACATTCGTGATATTACAGCTCTCTGAATAATTAAAATACTGAGATGTATACTTGATAAAATTTTCATGATGATACGAATTAAAGCATGTTATTAAACATGAGAACACGGTGGTGCTGTGATTGCTTTTTGCGCCGTGTGCTACCTTCGATTAAATAATTTATTGCAGCAGTACTGTCTCTTTCAAACATACTAACACCCAATTCCTGTCCTTACTTTTCTTTCTCCAAATACCCAATCGCCACACAATCAGCTCTGTAATAGATGTTAAGCCATCTGTAAGCTTAAAACGCCGATTCTTCAAAACTTTTAAGGAACATTGAAATATCTTCGTAGTACATGTTAAATTATTCTATCCATCCAGTGTCATGGCAGTCCTAGCAAGAATACAGCATGAGGCAGGAACAATTCGTGAATGGAGTGCCAGCTCCTTGCTAGCGCTGCGACACCATGTCCTCACATGTTTATTTATTAACAATATAGATTATTTAAATTAAGTTAAAGTTTTATTTTGCTGTATTTCATCTTAAAAATGATATCATCATCATATGTAAATACACGCTTTATAAAGTGGCTCAGGTTGTGCAATATTAAAACTGAGTTGCAAGTTTACAGTGAAGTAATTGTACTTATAAGTACAAACAGTTCTACAAGGAGCACTTGATGCACTGATTGAGTGCGTTTATAGTTCTTGGGATGAAACTGTTTCTGAACCGCGAGGAAAGGCTCTGAAGCATTTGCCATATGAAAGCAGTTCAAATAAGCAGCATGGCTGAGGAAGCATGTGCTTGATGCTGTATACCGATAATTCTCTTTCCAATCAGCTGCTGTAGAGCAGTGATTCCACACTCAGATACAGTGATATAAATACTCCGAGTGGTAAAGTGAGAGTAATATGGAAAAAGATGATCCCTGTGGCAACCCCTAACGGGAGCAGCTGAAAGAAGAAGAAGAAGGTGCAGTGAGAATAACAACGCTAAAGCAGCTATTGTATTTAGAATAGTTTGACCATTCTGTGGCCCATTATATTGTTACAGGTTAATTACAATCGGATGCATTAAACTAATAAACAATATGCGGTTAATTTCAGTGTATTTATACAGCCGCATCAGGGATGTGGATCTAAAAAAGAAAGGAAAACCACACTGGAACAGTAGCACTGCTTTGACGCTGGGTGCCACCCGTCTGCAAAACGGAGCGCAGAACTTGCGTACGCAATAGTATGAGCTACCGAGGAAATGTGTGGCTTTACGCCAAGTTTAGGTTTTATACATCATGATCTGAGCGTGGAAACGTTCGTATGTAACATTTTTGTGTGTATACACCGTTTATACATGAGGCCCCTGGTATGCAAATAAAAGCATAGCCTTTGTGAACACTTGGGATGATTTTTGGCAAAGGCCTGGACTTTACAAGATTGATGGTCTTCATCCTGGAGGAGAACTTTTGTATTATTGCAAAAATATGACAGTTAAACTGCCTGGCTGAATGATTAGAGCACCATCCAGGCCACAGTCTTGTACAATACAATTTACAATACAATTTTAGCCCAAAATCACACAAGGAGTGCCGCAATTGGCCTTAACTGGCCCTGTTTTTGACAGCCCCCCAGCCATGACTCTCTAAGAAGACAAGAAAAAACTCCCAAAGAAATCCTTGAAAGGAAAAAAATGGAAGAAATCTTTGGAAAGACAATTCAGAGTGAGACACCTTTCTAGGTAGGTTGGGCTTGCAGTGGTTGTCAACAAATGGGATAAATACAATACAATACACGGTACAGAACACAAATAATCCTCAATACAATAAATAGTACAATAGCAATAGTTCAAATACAGAGTAAATTGCAAGAGTAGATTATATAACATAGTAGGATTCCAATTTGTTGAGTCCTGGAGACCTTGGACATCAAGCTACCTCTGCCTACTGGCCATTCCACAGCTGAGTCAGTGCTAGGCCAGCCAATTTGATGAAAGGACCCTTCTATGTGATGATTCCAGTGCTCCTCTATCAGAGATGACTTTTTCTTAGGCAGACAAACAACTTGGCACATTTGAGTACTTGACATCGTAATGTGCGCTTTGGTTTGTAAGTAATGATTTGTTCAGATATGTATGCCAGACCTTGGCCATTTAAGGCTTTATATGTTAAAAGTGGGAATTTGAAATTTGCCCTAAACTTGACCAGTATCCAGTGTAAGGATTTAAGAACTGTAGTTACGTGTTTCTATTTTCTTGTAATAATTTTTGCAGCAGCATTTTGTATTAGCTGGAAGCTATATAAAGAACAATTTGAATATCCAATGAATACCCCATTGCAATAACCAGTCCTCTTCTTCTTCTTTCGGCTGCTCCCGTTAGGGGTTGCCACAGTGGATCATCTTTTTCCATATCTTTTTGATCTCTGCATCTTATTCTGTTACACCCATCACCTGCATGTCGTCTCTCACCACATCCATAAACCTTCGCTTAGGCCTTCCTCTTTTCCTCTTCCCTGGCAGCTCTATCCTTAACATCCTTCTCCCAATATACGCAGCATCTCTCCTCTGCACATGTCCAAAACAACACAATCTGGTCTCTCTGACTTTGTCTCCTAACTGTCCAACTTGAGCCGACCCTCTAATGTATTTATTTCTAATCCTGTCCATCCTCGTCACACCCAGTGTAAATCTTAGCATCTTTAACTCTGCTACCTCCAGCTCTGTCTCCTGCTTTCTGGTCAGTGCCACCATCTCCAACCCATATAACATAGCTGGTCTCACTACCGTCCTGTAGACCTTCCCTTTCACTATTGCTGATAACCGTCCGTCACAAATTACTCTTGACACTCTTCTCCACCCATTCCACCATACCTGCACTCTCTTTTACACCTCTCTTCTACAATCCCCATTACTCTGAATTGTTGATCCCAAGTATTTAAACTCATCCACCTTCGCCAACTCTACTCCTTGTATCCTCACCATTCCACTGACCTCCCTGTCATTTACACTGTGGAGGACTGCCGGCTTTGTGTTCCGGTCCTCACCCCCAGGCCGCCAGGAGGAGCTCTCCCAACAGCATGATTGTGCCCCGAGGTCCAGCAAGGCTTCATGGACTATGTAGTGTTTTTACACAGCCCTGCTGGATACCTTGGGGGCCACAGGGAGTCGCTATAGGGGGGCTTGTGGGCTCTTATGTGCCCTATGACCCGGGAGTGCGTCACGGTCACGTGACAGGAAGAAACGACGTGCTCCCGGGTTGAAGAAAAGGACTGTTTACCCTGACCCGGAAGGAATAAGGAAATGTGAACTGATTGGGCAGGAACACCTCCGGGTCAGGGGCTATAAAAGGACTATGGGCCAGTCCAGACACTGAGCTGAGCTGGGAGGTAGAGGGGCGAAGTGTCTGGGCGAGGAGGAGAGATTAGTGTAGTATTTATTGAGTGTAAGAGTAGTGTAGAGGGTGCTTTGTGCACGTTGTTGCTAATTAATAAAGAGTCTGGGACTTTTACCTGGTGTCTGGCGTGGTACCTGAGGGTTCAAGGGAGCACTAGCGCCCCCTACTGCCACAACATACATGTATTCTGTTTTGTTCCTACGGACTTCTCCTCTCTAGAGCATATCTCCACCTCTCCAGGGTCTCCTCAACCTGTTCCCTAATATCGCTACAGATTACAATGACATCAGCAAACATCATAGTCATTTCTCAACCTGTCCATCACCATCGCAAATAAGAAAGGGCTCAGAGTCGATCCCTGATGTAATCCCACCTCCACTTTGAAAGCATTCGTCACTCCTACCACAGAATTCACCACTGTTACACTTTACGCCACCTTTCTCTTCACCATGCGCCTTATCTCCTTGTACTTTTGTCTACTTTCTGCATCTCTCTGACTATCCCACTTCTTCTTTACCATCTTTTTCCTCTGTATACTCTCCTGTACTTCCCCAATCCACCACGAGGTTTCCTTTTTCTCATTCCTCTGTCCAGATGTCACTCCAAGCACCCTTCTTGCTGTAACCCCTACTACATCTGCTGTAGATTCCCAACTGTCTGGTAACTCTTCACTACCACCCAGTGCCTGTCTTACCTTCTCCCTAAAGTCAACCTTACAGTCTTCCTTTTTCAATTTCCACCATTTAATCCTTGGCTCTGGCCTCATTCTCTTCCTCTTCTTGATCTCCAACGTCATCCTACAGACCACCATCCTATCCTGCTTAACTACAATTTCCCCTGCCGCCACTTTGCAGTCTTCAATCTCCTTCAGATTGACTCTTCTGCATAGGATGTAATCTACCTGTGTGCACCTTACTACACTCTTGTATGTAACCCTATGTTCCCCCCTCTTCTTAAAATACATATTCACCACAGCCATGTCCATCCTTTTGGCAAAATCCACTATCCTCTGACCTTCTTCATTCCTCTCCTTGACACCATACCTACCCATCACCTCCTCGTCTCCTCTGTTCCCTTCCCCAAAATGCCCATTGAAATCTGCTCCAATTATCACTTTCTGTCCCTTGAGTACACTGTTCATCACTTCATCCAACTCACTCCAAAAATCTTCTTTCTCTTCTATCGCTCACCCAATTTGCGGGGCATATGCACTAACAACATTCATCATCACACCTCCAATTTCCAGCTTCATTATCATTACTCTGCCAAAGGAAGTCTTAACTTTAACTTCTAAAAAGCCTACAAGATCCAGTGCCAAAAAAACTAGTAAAAATTGCAGTCGATGTTGTTGCAGCACCTGTTCTTGGCATTGTCAATAGTTCATTATTGCATAGCACAGTAAGTAAAAGTACAGTAAAAGTGTCAGTCATCAAACCATTACTTAAAGTCAGACCTAGACACATATATACTTAATAATTATAGGCCATATGAAATGTATCCTTTCGCTCTAAAATACTTAAAAAAGAAGCTTGTAATCGGCTTCAGTCACACCTTACGCATCACAATTCATTTGAGAAATTCCAGTCTGTCTTCCACACTGGTCATAGTAAAGAAACAGCATTTGTGTTGTAAACAACATTCTGATAAACTCTGATGAAGGAAACTCCACTGTAATTATGTTGTTAGAATTAAGCACAGCATTTGACACCATTGACTATTCAATTTTACTACACAGGTTGGAAAATGACATTGGGCTCACAGGCAATGTCTTTGCCTAGTTTAGTTCCTATTTATCAAATTGATTCCATTGCAATACAGAAATGTGCTCACAGTACTTCATCATTATACACAGAAGTGAGATATGGTGTCCCTTAGAGCTCAGTACTGGAACCTTTACTGTTTTCACTTTACATGCTACCACTGGAATGTATGATTAGAAACTATGTTAATTTTCACTTATACACAGATGACACCCAGTTATACCTTTCTTTTAGACCAAAATAAGTTTCTCCAACGTTGCCTTTAATTAGATGTATTAGTGAATTAAAGGACTGGATAGGTGAGAATTGCCTGTGTTTAAACACAGATAAGACAGATATGTTAATTATTGGAGGGAAAGATACTGAATGCAACAATATTCTGTAATCATTTAACTCAGTTGGAATCACTGGTAATTTTACTGAACCTACCTTCAAACTAGGTGTTATCTTTGACTCTAGCATGTGATTTAATGAACACATTACAAAATTGTCCAAAACATGTTTTTTTTTCATCTTAAAAATGTGGGGAAACTAAGGCAAATTCTACATATATGGGATACTTATAAAACAGAACTCATAACTCCAGTTCTTAAATCATTACACTGGCTCCTGGTTAACTTTAAGGCAGATTTCAAAATCCTATTAAGATCTCAAGATGCCCATCTACTTATGATTCCAAACATTAATAAAATAACATTGGAAGATCAAGCTTTTAGTTACAGGGCCCCAAAGCCGTGGAATGGTCTGCCTGGTACTATAGGAGATGCCCCTTCAGTCTAAGCTTTTAAATCCCGGCTGAAGACTCACTACTTCAGGTTAGCATACCCAGACTAGAGCTGCTGATTAACTGTGCATACTGCATCTCTGTTGTTAGTCATTAGCACTAAAGCATAAGTAATATGATAATTATAATTTGTTATTAACCCTCACCTATTCTGTTTCTCTTCTTGGTACTCAAATGTGCCACTGCCCTAATGCCAAGTTGTTTGCCTGTGTAAGGCAAGATAGAGGAGCACTGGAATCATCAGGTAAAAGAATCATTTTATCAGACTGGCTGGCCCAGCACTGATTTAGCTGTGGAATGGCCAGTAAGGGGGAGGCAGCTTCATGGCCAGGGTCTCCGGGACTCTGAACAAATTGGAATCCTATTTTGTGATATCATCTACTCTTGCATTTTCCTCTGTACTTGTACTATTACTACTGTACTATTGTATTGTATTGTGGATTACTTGTGATATTTTCTTTGTATTGTATTGTATTTACCCCATTTTTGACACCCCATGCATGCCCAACCTTCCATGGATTGGGGTCTCTCTCTGAATTGCCTTACACCACATTTCTTGATTTCTTCAATTTCTTTCCCTATAAGATTTTTTTGGGGAGTTTTTTTCTGAGAGTCAAGCCTGAGGAGCTGTTTGAAAACAGGGCCTGTTAAAGCCCATTGTGACACTCAATTGTGACATGATTTTGGGATATGCAACAATAATTTAAGTTGTATTGTATATGTCTCTATTGGCCTGGGAATGCCTTACTGTCTCCCAGGAAGAGTTGGAGGAGGTGGCAGGGAATATGGAAGTCTGAGCATAATCAGTCATTGACAGCTGTTTATCTCAACAGAATTTAGAAAATTCAGAAGTAATAGTTACCCTGTGCATCTGTTGCATGTGGAAAGAAATTGAATTATCTAAAGAAAACACAAGGACGAATTTGCAAATGAAAGAGTTACCAGCCTGTAGAACTCAGGAAAGGTCATAAAGGTATGAAGTAGCAACTGTAAACACTGCTTCACTCTGTGATTTCTTCTGTGCTCATCTTGAAATTAATTAAAATTAGTTCTGTGTTCTGTTCCCCAGACTTGTATCCAAATAGATCTTATCAGGATATTTTACTATGTAAAATTATATCACAACTATCTGTAAATTCTGAAACTCCAGATGAATCCTTTCTTCATTATACTCTCTGGCAGTAATAATTTGAAATTCAGTTTAATATATTCTGCTTTGGGTTGTATTAAAATAATATTATTTACATTAAAGTAGGTTCATTATCATACTAGAATATTTTAGAATGGAGTTTGGAGGATTAGTTGTGGCATGGTAAGACCTACAGTAGGTTAGCACTACAACCACATAGCTCCAACATGTTGGCATCAAATCTTGGTCTGGACACAATCTGTGTTGAGTTTGCACATTCTCCCCATGTCTGAATAGGTTTTCTATGGAATGCAGAATAAAGTTGCTTTTGTCAGTGTGCCCTGAGATAAACTGAAGTCTAATCTAGAGAAGTGTCATGTGTTGATCCTAATAATGTCTCACAGGCTTATGAAATAAGCAGGTTTGTGAAATGAATAAAATATTTTCTTGTATTTGAATTACAGAAATGCTTTTATCCACTCCACTAGAAGTAAAAGGTAGGAACTGTCCCAGTGACAGCAAGAATGTAGATCAACCGGTAAATCAAGAGCTTTGTCTTTTGGCATGGCAAAAGAGGGATTTGAAAATCAGTTATTCTTGTCATGATCAATTTTGCCAAGTACAAGAACAGTCCAAACAATAATTTATTAAGCTTAGCTTATTTCTGAATGATTAGCTATGCATACTGCATAAAAAATACAATATTTATAAACTGATACTAACGCTCCCCTATTCTCTTTCCCTTCTCGGTATCCTCATGTGACACTTGGTGCCATTGCTCTTCTGCCAAGTTATTTGCCTCTCTATGGAAAAATCATCTCTGATAAAGCTGTATGAGAATCATGGGGTAGAAGGGTCCTTTCATCAGCCTGGCCGAGGTCTCCAGGACCCTGACTGTGCCTGGCTTGTCTGACTCCTTTTCTACAATCTTGCAGTGGTTCTACACTTTATTGATGGACAGATATTGTTGTATTTCATTTATGTTAATTAGCATCTACTTGTTTTTAATGTGTTTGAACAAATCTGTATTCTCATTTGCGATAGTTCTGATTTTAGTGAGTGGTATAATCTAGTCTTGCATTTAGCTTTGAAGTTTGTACTATTGTATTATATTCCTGAGATGGCAATGATAGATTAGCCGTCTAGTCCTGTGAAGATGATTACTTGTGTTCTGTTTTATTATTGTATTTACCCCATTTTTGACACCCATTGCACACCCAACCAAGTTGGAAGGGGGGCTCTCTCTGAATTGCCTTTTCAAAGATTTCTTCTATTCTTGTTTTCTGTACCAGGGTTTTTTTTGGGAGTTTTTTCTTGTCTTTCTAGGGAGTCAAGGCTTTGATTTTCAAAAAGGGCTGGTTAATCCCATTGAGGCATTTCTTGTTTGATTTTGGGCTATACAAGAAATAGGGTCACTACCAACAGTAGTGCGAAACACCGACAAATTTCTTGGATCATAAATGTTTCATAAAATGTTTTGTGTTGGTGTGTTTACAGTCCTTAGATTGTAGCTGAAATTATAATAATATATCTTGTTTATTCATTTTCACATAGTAATAAAACAAAATGATTTATTAAATGTTTTCAATGTATTTAATAAATACACCACTTCTCAAAGAGCTTCCTTGGAACACAAAATAGACTTTCACAAATTCCCTAGATTTCATTGTTACCTTCTTAACTAAGAAAAAATTATTTTTTACTGTGCTAGGTTACTAAGTTAAGTTACAAGCTCTGTAAAACCCTGCACACACTGGTGTGGAATTTAGGTTCTGGCATCTCATAACAGTATATATATATATAATTTTTTTTGTAACCTTACAGTTAAACGTTTCTTCCCTGCTCTGAGCACAGAAACCATGGTAACAAAGCAGAAGCAGAGCTCCCTATTTCTTTTCTCTCTGTCAACTGGCTTCTTTTATCTCTGAGGAGATTGACCCCCTCCTACATTAAATTATCACTGAAATGTGAAAAACATGAATCAGACTTTGTGAATCGAACAGCAACTAACAAATCCAAGGACTACCTCTGCCTCTCAAAACAACAGCTTATACCTGGATTACAGCTTGCAATTGTTCACCTAAACGGCAAACATTTACTTTCTTTGCTTTACTGCTTCTTGGAGCAGGTAGCAATTATATTATTATATATTATACACAATAAGACACTTCTGTATTTCCTTTATGCAAAACATATATTTTACAATACTTAACTGAATATCAGGGCTTCTGTGCAGTTTTCAATATAGGTCCCATCATACAGAATTATAAGTTGATAGGCCGTATGGAAGGAGATTTTGATAAGCTAACAAATGTTAATAGCCTTTCCAGACCCAAGTTATTTTTTCTGTTCAAGAAATTACATCATGCCTTCTGAATGAAGCTAGAAATGGCAAACCCATTTTCATGAATTATTTTCAATTTCTCTCTCTCTATCCTCTTCTTCCTCCTCCTCCTTCCGCTATTCTTCCAAAAGTCACTTATAACTGTCTTGTTGGTGCTGCCTCTGTACAGGCTAGGGTGAATCTGCAGCATATCATCAGAGCCTGTGAAAAGACTGTAGGCTGTAACTTACCACCCATCTAAACCTTATACTGTGAGGAAGCATGGCACAAAGATCATTGCTGATCTGACTCAGGGCATCACCTATTCGAAAAACTTCTGGCAAACACCTTTGTGCAGTAAAAGCTAAAACAACACATCACCTAAACAGCTTTATTTCCACATGCAGTTATTTTTACTAAGGAGGTCTGGGCTTCTACTCAGTATCTATGTATACCTGCACACCAGACTATCTGAACATTTCTAAATCCTATTTAATCTCTTTATATCTCTTTAAAATCTCTTTAAAATTATCCTTGTAAAGTTAGCCAGGTGTTAGTAAATGTGGGTGTCTACATGGGTATGCCCAGCAATGGACTGGGGTTTCAAACTATGTTTGTTTCAATAATGCAGGGGTAGGCACTCACCACACTGGATTACATGTAAAGAATATACAATTACAAACCTGTAACAATGCATGTTACTGTGTTTATTATAATTATATACAGTATACCATTCCACGCCAATTGTAGATCCATTTTTCTAACTCAAGATTGCAAGGAGATGGGGAAGTACTTGGTGCAATGAAGAAAACTGGCCAGGAGAGGGCCCACTCATGTTGAGACCCCCAGTCACATTTACACTGAGTTGCATATAAATGTAACCTTGGGAATAACTGGAGAATCCAGAGGAGAACCCATACAAGCTCTACATGCACAACATCTTGAAAGAAAATTGGGAATCATAATGGGTCTCTCTGTTCATTGTGATGTTTCAAAGTAATAGGTGGAAAAATAGACGCATCTGCATCAATAATACTGGTGTGGCTTTGTCTCTCATTGTGATGTTTCGTCTAGACCAGGGGCCTCATGCATAACGCCGTGCGTAGAATTTAAACTAAAAAATGGCGTAAGGACAAAAGCGGAAATGTGCATATGCACAAAAAAATCCAGATGCATAAATCTGTGTGTTCACCAACTTCCACGTTCTTCCGCTCCATAAATCCCGGTCAGCGTGAAAAGTAACGCACATGCACGCACCTGCTACCACTCACCAAACTCCTACCAGAATTACACCTCTTTGAATATGCAAATCAATATAAATAGCCCTTAAGCTCAGCGTTTTGTGAAAAAGCAAAAAGCCAAAAGCACGGGGGGAAATAGAAGAATTTCAGCGAACACCAAGTGGAGGCAAGGAAAAAGTACTACTTGTTGGTTTAAACAGTGGTATAAACAACAAAAGGAAATTGATCAAGTGACAAAGAGTTTCAGAGAAACTCAAAAGCTCAAGTTCACAAAGTCGCACAGTGCCCAAAATAAAAAAGAAGTTAATAGATATCAAAGTTGCCGTGAAAAGGCGAGTTGTAGCCCACCGTCTGAGTGTCATATGAAAGCTTATTAGGGTACAGAGAAAAAAAAATAAGCACAGTGTGAAAAAAGCACAAAATGTCAACTTTAATCTCAAAATTTCCACTTTAATCACGTAGTTTATTTATTCATTAAAGTCGAACATCATAAACTTCATCTTAAATTCGTTTAATTTACTAGTTTCTCAAATCCCATCATAACTAAAGTAGCACATTAAATGCTTTGTTTTGTATTTGATCTTCTATGTACTCTATTTGTGTGAATCACTACGTGCTCCGACAGGACACAGAATCCATTACACTCGTAATATTACAGCTCTCTGAATAATTAAAATACTGAGATGTGTATGTGATATCATTTTCATGATGACAGGAGTTAAAGCATGTTATTAAACATAGGAACACGGTGGCACAGTGATTGTTCATGCCTCACGCAAGATGCTTGTTGCACCGAGAACGACCTTCGAATAAATACTTTATTGCAGCAGTACTGTCTCTTTCAAACGTATTAACCCCCAATTCCTGTCCTTACTTTTCTTTCTCCAAATACCCAATCACCACACAATCAGCTCTGTAATAGACGTTAAGCCATCTGTAAGCTTAGAACACAGATTCTTCAAAATTTTTAAGGAACATTGAAATATTTTCGTAGTACATGTTTAATTACTCTATCCTTCCTGTGTCGCGCCGGTCCCAGCAAGCATACAGCGTGAGGCAGGGACAATCCGTGAACAGAGTGCCAGCTCCTTGCTAGCACAGCGACACCGTGTCCTCACATATTCAATTATTAACAATATGGATTATTTAAATGAAGTTAAAGTTTTATCTGTATAATATAATAAACATATTTAGCTGCATTTCGTCTTAAAAATGATATCGTCATCATATGTAAATATGTGCTTTATAAGTGGCTCAGGTTGTGCAATATTATAACTGTATCGCAAGTTTACAGTGAGGTGATTGTACTAATAAGTATAAACAGTTCTACAAGGAGCACTTGATGGACTGATTGAGTGTGTTTATAGTTCTTGGGATGAAACTGTTTCTGAACCACGAGGTCAGTACAGTAAAGGCTCTGAAGCGTTTGCCATATGAGAGCAGTTCAATAGACAGTTGAGGCAGCGTGTGCTTAATGTATACCGATAATTCTCTTTCCGATCAGCTGCTGTAGATCTGTGATTCCACACTCAGACACAGTGATATAAATACTCCGAGTGGTGCAGTGAAAGTAATATGGAAAAAGATGATCTGCTGTGGCAACCTCTAACGGGAGCAGCTGAAAGAAGAAGAAGAAGGTGCAGTGAGAGTAACAACGCTAAAGCAGCTAAGGTATTTAGAATAGTTTGACCATTCTGTGGATCATTATATTGTTACAGGTTAATTACAATCAGATGCATTAAACTAATAAACAATATGCATTTAATTTCAGTGTACTTATAAAGCCAGGTCAGGGATGTGGATCAAAAAAAGAAAGGGAAACCACACTGGAACAGTAGCAATGCTTTGACGCTGGGTGCCACCAGTTTGCAAAACTGAGCGGAGAACTTGTGTACGCCAGGGTTTTAGCTACCGTGAAAATGTGTGTGGCTTTACGCCAAGTTTAGGTTTTATACATCGCGATGTGAGCGTTGAAACAAGCTTACGCAACGTTTATACATGAGGCTCCTGGTAATGAGGAGGTGGAGCTATAGGCAAGTTGGTTGCAAGATCACAGTTCCTTTTCCAGGTTGTGGTAAATAATAAAAAAAATAATAGGACACAGTGTAACCTTAAAATCCTTCCCTGATGTCTGCTTAAATTTGTCCCAATAAGGTTTGCAAAACACTTATAGATAGAAGGTTGTTATCTGAAAAGTCAAGACAGGCAATTATTTTTTTGGTGACAGGCAGTTATTTTTTAGTTTATTGCCCATTAAAGTGGGCTGTAGAGGATCCAAAGGACAATCTCTCTCACTCTTTCTTACTCTTTACTGTATATCTGCAAGGTCTTTACTCCCTTTGGCATAATTTGCACACTCAAGAGGAAAGTTGACAATTCATCACTAAGGATAAAAAGAAAGCCTTGAGATGATTGTGGGTCAAAAGAAACAATCTGTAGGCAGACTTCCATCATGAACAGAAGCAAGAGCTTGATTAACTCTGGCTGATTTGACTGAGTGAGTAGGTTGATGTTAAGAGGCCAAAACTCTGACACATCTAGTGATTCCAGACTGTATCATTGATCAACTTGCATAGAATCAAAACATGAGGTTTGAGAAATTAGCTTACTTTAAGAATATTTTATTAATAAATAGTGTTGGTAGTAGTAGTAGTATTAGTAGAAGTATTGACCCAGTACAGTTAACATTAAATCATGTGCCACATGATCAATTTTATTGATTCATTAGACCACAACAATACTTTATATTTACCAAATGTAACCTTTAAAAACACTTTTACTCTGGCTTTGAGATCACTTAGATTTGTCATTATTAGTGTATCAATAACCATTAATCTTTTAACATGCTGTAATTCCACAACAGACATGCCCTAAAACTGGCTGGAAATACAATGTTTCAACTCAACCTGCAAAAATTGAGTTCTTGGGTAAAAAAACAATTGCAAAAATTAACCTCCTGACCTTGATAGAGACAAACATAAGACACACAAAGGCAAAATGAAAATGCATTCCACAACAAAAAAAAAAAAAAGAAATCTAGGTTTTCATGCTTGTGTCATCTGATCTTTGTGTTAAATTTCACGTTTTGCATTTTTTTACTAAGGTTTTCATTACATTAGTTTATTACAATCCTCCATTGTTTTCTGATTTGTGTGAAAGCAGTTTTGCAACAGATGCTCTGTAATTTTTATGATCATGGCAGTGACTTATTTATTGTATATAGGAGTTAACCGAGACACCACTTATCCTTTCTGCAGAGACAGAACACATCCACATGGATGTTTTGATTAAAATTTTTGTAAATTGTGAACCAAACCCTTCACTAACAATACAAAACAAAGATATACAATAAATGGCTAAACACACACAAAAACAGTCCCAAACAAAGTCCATATTTCCTGCTGATGATAGATAAAATGTGGAAATTATCCAGGGGGACACTTCCTCAGAAAAATGGTAACTATGTCCTACTGTTTTAGCTAAGTATCCAATGATAATCCATGATATTGGTACAGCACTCCATACAACAGAAAATACTAACTCACACTGCCATGATGAACAAAGAACTGCAGTACCTGCTGGTTAATAATAAAAGCCAGTGAAATACAAAAATAATAATGAAAATATGCTATGCTGCCTACTTTTTAAAAAAGGAAACAAAAATTCCTCCTCCGATAATATGGGCATCCTTTAAAATTTTGTATCAAAATAGACTTCTTCCCAGCAGTCTTCCAGTGCAATAGGCCAAAGTGACATAATGTAACATAATGATCCCACAAACCCCCACAGTGACATAATGACCCCACAAACTAATGTAAAATGGAATCCTTTTCAGGTAGTGCTGCAACAAATTTTGCTGATTGGTGGTTATTGATTTTTTTCTTTGAAATTACCATGTTATTTTTTTTAGTAGATGCACTTTTACCTACTATATACTGTCATGGGTAATGCCATTTTTTGCCTTTATGTTGCTAGTAGCAACAGGTGGTACTGCATGTCATCAAGTAGCAATAATTTAAGATAGCAGCACAGAACACTGAACATCCAAAAGTTTTGATTAAAATACAACAAAATAACTCATGTGATTAGCGCCAGGGACTTTGCCAGTTAGGAAAGGGTAATATTAGTAATGGTTAGGACAACTGCATTAGTTTTAAACTTTAATTTTTCTCTCTTTATCTTGTTGTTCATTTTCCTAGCAATTTTGACATGTATCAATACTCTAACTACTGTATATACTCTCAGATAACTTCTCACGCAGATAAGTCGGGATTTGATTTTACAGTACAATTTCTGGTATTTAATAATGTCGGTCGTATAAGTCGAATGCGGCAAACTCACGCTATTGGTACAAGGGATTATGATATGCTAACACCCACCTGATAGAGTAACCACGGAGCACACCGCCTTTTTTTTGCTATGTGGGTGTGGCAGTGCGCTGTATCAGCGTGTGCTCCTAACCTCTCTCTCTCTCTCTCTATTGTGCCTACGTGACCACACGGTAATACTCAAACTATTCTGAAGCAACATTTGCACTGATTTGTGTTTTTTGTATCTCACACCCTCATACACCTTTATCGTAAGAACATTCTTTATCGACGATGGAGTGTTTTATCGGAAGAAAATATGAAGCTGGTTTTAAATTAAACGTCGTTGAAGTAGCAAAAGAAATTGGTAACTGCGCTGCTGTAACAAAATTCGATGTGTCTGAGAAACTGATGCTAGATTGGAGGAGGCAAGAAGACATAAAAAAATAAAAAATTAAGTGTTGCATTTTTGAATGGCCATATAAGTCGGGGTCTGATTTTATGATCGATTTTTCAATACCTGACTTATACATGCGTATATACGGTATTCTCGTTTTGCCCCTTTCACTCTTTATTTTCTGAGTCCTTTGCAAACATAATATCAGTCTTTTGTGTTCTGATTACTACCCAAAAAAGGGTGAGAAATGATCAAAAATCCTGAACAAAAAAAATCCAATACCTAGTTATCTTTACTAAATAAATGAAGCTTAATCAAAACAAAGATGATAAAAAAATATCATTTTTCGAATTTCAATATGTAAAAAATCAATAATAATAATAATAATAAAACCAGGGAAAAGAATGGAATAATGAAATAAAGACAAATAAATTAAAACTGAACCATATTAAAAAAGACAAGTGACTAAATCCTTATTTTAAAATCTAAAAACACAGCCAAATAAAAATAAAAAATAAGTAAATCCTAAACACAACATAACATAACTAGTATGAAGGGGAGTAGAGAAAGGCATTGGAGCTAGTGGTTATACAAACACTAAACACTAACTGATTTCCCTGGAGATTTAAATTTAATTGGAGGTATTGCCGCACCTTCATCAAATACAATTAAAGAACAAGAAACTGAGGAGACATAACTAAATAAACACATAGAAGATAACATCAATGACATAATTAACATAAATAAGACTAAAACAGAATATATCAGAGAAAGAAAAGAAACAGTAAACAAGCAAACAAAAAAAAAAAAAAAACAATTACCAAGGCTACAATGAATCCTCATTTTAGCATATCTTAGTTTGTTTTATCTTTTTGAGGGAATTTTAATATGCTTTTTTCTCATTGTTTACATTACTTTGTATTATTTACTTGTAATATTACCGGTCACTGTGCAAGCAGCAGCCTTTTAGAAAAGCCCCATTATCACACTGCTTTTCTTTTTGCTTCTAAACTTCTTTTAATAGTTACTAGTCTGCACACTGACAGTAGCCACTAGAAATTGGGTAAATGGGTTTTAAATGGGTTTCAGATTTACTGGCGATCTGCAGCGCAGAAAAACCCATGCATCACCTTGTCACAACTGCACTTCAAATGGGCTGAGAACTTGGGAGAACTTGCGAAGAAGACTCGAAGGCTGCCTTATGTTTGCAACACCTGGAAAAGTAAGAAACAGAAAAAATAAAAGCGGTTTGTATTAAATATGCCTGTAATCAGCTACTTGTGCTGCAATGTCAAGTGCCTAAGCTGCTCAGTTTCACATTACCTCAGGAGCTGTTTATTCAAATACAGAGAGGAAAATGTGCTGGTGCAAGTGTAAAAGCAAGGCGAAAAGATTTTAGAACTAGTCTGCCAAACATTGTAATGGGCAACGTTATATTGCTATCAAACAAGAATGATGAACTGTCTTCTCTTATAGTGGATCCTGGAGCATACAAGTACAGTGACATTTTGTATTTTGTGGAGAGTTGGCTTAAACCTGAGGTACCTAATACTGTTTTATTGCTGGACCGATATCATCTTGTTCAAGCAGACACAGACCAACTGCAATGTGGAAAAAAATGGGAGGGGGGAAGGGGGGGGGGGGGTTCAGGCATCTATGTGAATTAAGGAATAGTGTAAAAAGGGGCATATTACAGTTAAAACTAGGCTTTGTAATTCAGACAATGAAATTCTGGGTTTTTGGAATTCATCCTTGTTATTTGCTCTGGGAGAAAAGTCACATCATCCTTATTTAGTTTTATATTCCTCCTGCGAATAGGGACTTGGCAACAGAAAATACTAAATCTGTTACCAAAACATAAATGATGACTTACTCCTGACCCAACAGTCATAATTTCAACTGTGTGACCTTAAAAGGAACTATGACATCTACATCAGTTTGTGCCATGTTCCACTTGAGGAAATAACAAGCCGGACCTGCTCTATTCAAATGTTAAAGATGTCTTTAAGCGTAAACTCCTGGCACAACTGGGCAGATCGGACTATATCTTGATTCATCTTAATCAATGCTACAGGCCTTTAATTAGACAGCATTCTGTTACCACCAGAATTGTGAATGAAGTGGACATTTTTGACACCATCTTTTAGGCTTTTAAAATATCAAATATAAAGCACTTGGACTAGTAAAGTATAGTAGATATTTGAAATAATTTATACTTGTAAGAAAAATTGACATTTAAATGGGACATTTCTGTGGAGTGATGTTCATGTTCATTATGGCTATGTACATTGTTTGGCTATTTCCTTCTGAAATGTAACCTAAAGTTAGATGCACTTGCATACCCAGATCAAACTTTTTTTGTCCAAAGTTTGAAATAAATTGTAGAACTCTGTCTAAAACTATCTCTTTGAATATATATTTATATAAATACAAATAATGTCCTTTAAAAATACTTTATGTAGTTCCTTAGAGGTGCCTAGTTTCTCAGGAGGCATAAAACAGAGAACAATTGCCTAAAGAGAATGAAAGGTCTAAAATAAAACCTGGCGATGCTAATTGTGAATGACAATGTGGTAGTGGTAATGGGGTTAGCTATAATAATCCATATGGCTAAATGGTTTGACATTATGCATGCCTGAATATATTTTTATATGTTTATTCATCGATTGTAACAAACTCTCAGATTCTAGGAGTGCAGAGGCCACTTACGTTAGATAGGCTCTGAAGGCAAAGATCAACCCAATACTAGAAATATTTGCACTAACCACCCATTCAAATAAACTTACTTACAACTGCTTGAATCCAGATATTATTGTCACAGTCACATAAAAAAATACCCCCAAAACAAACACAAACACCAAAAACATATTTAGAGAGTCCCAAACAAGTCCAGTATAGTAAAACCAGATGATCAGTCCAGATGTGAATAATATATTACTGTTACTGATGATGTTTCCCAAAATAGGTTTTTTAAAAAGAAATACCAAAAAGTCCTACTGGGAAATCCTGAAGTATGTTTATGTTTCAGAGTTGCACCTCCTCCAGGCGATGACAAACAGGTAAGGCAACAGATAAATTGTTCAATTTCTAATTTGTAGCAATAAAATAATCCTCTGGGATAATATTCTTTGCTTCATGCTCCAGATTATTGTTTTAACATTGGAGAGCGGGAGCCTACTTTTAAATTATAATGTGGTTTGAAAGTAATAACAAAGTGAAATCTGCAAAAAAATCCCACCTCAATTGTTGGACATTTTTCATTAAGTCAAATTTTTGTGATCAGTAAAACTTTAATATGGTAACTTATCTTAAAGCCAGTGCCATCAGTCACCATACAGACAGTGTTATTGCCAGTCTGGATGATTTCCAGCATCTAGCAAATTTTGAAACATTGACTTCCAATTCAATGGACAAATTAGGCTCCAGAGGATACAGAACAGGTGCAGTGGTTAACTCAATTTTTAACATATTCAAGGCTTGTTCTGCTTCACTTGTTTAAAAAATTCTTTAAATTGTTTTTCTTTGTTAGAACGGCAATTGGATCACATTATGGAACTAAACTTTGTAGTAAAACATCAATAATAATTAGAAAATCATAAGATATGATGTATATATGCAGGAAAGTATAGATAGATAGATAGATAGATAGATAGATAGATAGATAGATAGATAGATAGATAGATAGATAGATAGATAGATAGATACTTTATTAATCCCAAGGGGAAATTCACAGGATGATCACATATGGTTCATATTTTGTAAGGATCCATATCCAAGCCAATTCAACAGATTTGATATACCAGAAATACAATCAAGCTAGGATGAAACATTTTTCAAACTTTGCCAATAAATATTTCCAGACACAAAAGTACCTCATTAACAATTTTTACGGGAGTAGTGTCAGAGCTAGTTCAAGCCCTCTGGAGCCCTATGCAGGGGGATGGGGATGGTGCCTGTCAGTATCCATAATGGGTAGTAAATATTAGACTATGACGACCTTGTCCCTCTCTGTGTCCAGAATTCATGCCTCTTTACATAAACAGTGTCCGTCTGTGCACATGGCACAGGATTTACAGAGCCCCTTAACGTTCATAAACTGTGCACTTAGTGGATTAACTGGCTCAGGCTGTAGTCAACATTCCGAATTTTTTGGTGCAGGAACTCTGTGCCACCCCTGGCAAGATGCCACCGAGTGGCTGCCTATGTTACCCATGCCTAAATCCGCCATTGAGTATGATGGTCAGAAGAAAATATTAAAATGTTTTCAATGTACACCAAAACAAAGTCACTCAATACATCACAAAAGATGCCTCTGACAAAATTTTGGAAAACAGCAAAGGCAATTGCTAACCAATAGGGCATTACTAATAATTAGTAAGATTCAAATAAGCATTAATCAAACTTGTGACTTCACCATATTCACAAAACTAGACATGTGCAGCAAGTATAATTTAGTACAAATTAAAGACAGGGACTTTAATTTAACGAAAACTGCATTCAACACAATATCAGGGCATTGCTAATAGTAATTATTAATAGAAATAGTAGTGCCTACACAAATCAGTGGCTGTTTGTGTCACTACAATCTATCCATAGTGAAGATATAAACAAAATCTCAATATTTTGCTGGTAAGAATTCAATAGTATTACAGTTGTTATGCCATAATAATGCATTGTTCTTCTAGTCAATACCATGATCATGTGTTCTTAGCCAAGGATGTCCAAAATTATTAAAGTATTCTAGAAAAAGCGATCTAACCTATTTATGTAACACACCCACATTCACACCCACAGGTAGTCCAAACTGAGTAAAAAAAAATCTTGAAAATCTGTGAAAAGACAGGGGCCAGTTGATGAACACAGATTTTCAAACAGGAGGGTGAGACACTATTTGGTCTCTTTCTTTGTATTGACTCTTAATGAGATGTAGCCATCTTCAAGGAAGTTTAATGCAGATATCACAGATTAAATGGTGCAAGAAATGGGGGAGAAGCTTACATTTGTTTGTATATTGAGACGGCTGTAGCCAGCGTGGGGTGTGACCTTGGCCTTATCAAACCTGCAGTAAAACACTTTCAGCCAGATGAATGCAATATGGGGGGATGGTTTCCTATAGTTGGTGATATCTTATGTAACCTCCCTTTCAGACACCATAAATGTATTTATTGTTGTAGATGTTAGACAGAGGCCTCACAATCATTTGTTCCACTCTTCTGCAAGTTTATTTCTTTCACTGCAATACAGAATATGAACAAGTTCTCATCACCTGCATGCCCTTACAGTGGTCACCTTAGAACTGATTAAAGACACTTTTAAAACATTACATAAAATGAATACCTGCAATACAGAATATGAACAGGTTCTCATCATCTGCACAGTGAGAATATATTTACATTTAAATTAGCTCTTCTTAGCCAGTCTGATTGCTTTAGTCAGTCTGTTCCTTGTCTGCCTAAAGAGTATTCCTTCCCCACTTCTACAAACAGCCTCCTTGGCCCTATGAAGCTGACTAAGTTTAGTTGTGGATCATGGTTTGTTGATGTTAAATTTTAACCAGGTCTTGCTGAAGACACAGATGTCCACACAGAAGCCAATAAAGAATGTGACAGGGTATGTCAGCTCACCCAAGTCAGCTGTTAAATCTGTAATGGACACCATGTATGGGGTGGCGTCCATGTCAGGATGGGTTCAGATACCTTACCTGACCAGAGGTCATGGCAATGAGTGGGCATGAAGGAGGATCGGATGTTCCCTACCCTTGCCAGAAGATCAATAAAGGATGCCAATACGCAAGTGAGCACATTAGCTTCCCGGCAGAAATAGACCAAAGTCAAGTATGATGGAAGGACAGAGGGAGACAACCTGTCAGGGCTACATGCTCCTTGTGGAAGGAGACGAAAAAAGACATGGAAATAAATACTTGTGTTTATGCTACTTTTGAGTCCTTTTGTAAGGTATTTGTGTTAATAAACCATTTATTTGAACCTGGGAAATGTGTCTGGGCAGTAGTATTTGGATTTGGGGTGCTGCAATGCCCCCCATTGACCAAACATCTTAAAAACACCCCAATCACTACAATCAAAGCAGACCTACTGTTACAAATCTGCCTCATTAGTCCACCTTCTCACAGTGTTAATCACTGGCATAGACAACTTTAACTTATTCCTATAGGTTGGTAGCAGGTGAATCAAAAAGTGATCACAGAATTCCAACACTGTATGGGAGACAATTCTTTACTGTCTTTACTGAACAACAGTGGTCCAGTATTTTTCTGTTTCTGGTAGGGCACGTAATGTGCTGTATAAATGTTTGTAGTTTGTGGCTGAGATTTGCTCTGTTAAAATCCCAGAGAATAAGGGGAGATTGGGTAATTTTGCTCTGTAGTTGGTATGTGGTCAGTTACTGCAGTTGTTGCAGCACCTCATTTACACAAGCATGCAATTAACAAAAAGTGTTTTTATTTTTTTATTGAAGTTTTATTAATTTGATTGCAATCCATACAAATCAATCAATTTTTTACAAAAAGAAAAATTGAGTTAAGGACAAATCGATCCCCACCCGAGAGAGAGAGAGCAAGGCAAACGGCGTGAAATTTAAGGCTTGTAAACATACCTAAATTAATAAATTTGATAAGCCAATGGGGATGAATGCAGAAGACAAAGAGATACGGAAATAACTGCTTCCTCTGTGCTTTAAGACAAAAGGTGTTTTTAAATCACATTGTACTTAACACTCTGACATCAGTACACCAATCTTCCTACCCTTCTTTTCCCTGATATCTTTGATACGTAGTGTGCTTTATGAAGTTGAATACCTGGCAGATGTAAGCCAGTGTCAGAGATGAATTCATATAGCCTAGATTTCCTTGAAACACAAAGCAGAAGAAAGTTCAGGAATTACTGTTGAGGAGTAACAGCTTATCCATTTTATTGCCAAGAGAGCGGACGTTCGCCAAATGTAAGCTCGGGATTGCTGTCCCTCCTGTAATACATGTGTCTGTTGTTGACAACTTCTGCTCCTACAACTAAGATATCCAGCTAAAATCTGTTATCAAACCACACAAAGTGAACTGCTAAATGTTTCACATTTCTTCCTGGGTGTAAATGATTGTGGTTGAAAACTGAGTGTCAGGACAAATAGACAAAAATTATGTTACTAGAGAGCACTAAACTGAGGTTGCCATACTTGGCACAGTTTTTTCAGATTATAAGCTCATATATGTCTTCTACGTTCTTTCATCTGGCACCAAGTATTTGTGATTATGATATATTACTTCTTGCAAAGCTTTATCAGCTTCTCTCCATACTCATTTCTACTGCCTAATCCTAGAAGGTCCAATGATACCCTTGACCCTTTCACTTCCTATTTTGACTTCAAAATCTCCCATACTTATTTCATATTCTCTCCAGAATGGATCACCTTGCACTTACAACCAGATCTTGGAATTAATGTTATAAATTCTCCCTTCTCTTTACACTGTTTTTCTGCAGACCTCATAATTTCCACATTCATATTCTCCATCTCTTCTAACACATGAGCCAAATTCCCATGAACCAGTTAAGCCTCTCAAATTCCACATGGGAACATACTTATAGTTACATTTAATTACTGCATTCCTACCTATTTTCGTAGGCTCTTCTCATTTAATTCTCTGTTTATTTTGCAAATTTCTATTCTCCTTTTGCACCACTTACAGGATAATATTATGGGTTCACCTCATGCACTACAATCCCCCAACCAAGCCAGCCAGTCATTACCTTGCTCTATGACCTACCTTTAGCCATATTGTTTCCTTTGGTAGTACATCACCATTGTTAATTCTTAGGGTTTTTAGGATGTGTCAGGGGTTCCCAGTTCCATCATGTTCCCAAAAGTTCCATCTTTATCCAGAAAGTCTGTGCCAATTGTTACCTCTAAAGAATATGTGCTTGTCGCATTAGTGTTCTCCTGTTTTCTTCAGTACTTCTAGGTTGCTGCCCCCTAGCAGGTGGTAGATTCCCTTTATTCTGGCTTCTACCTTCCAACAGGTATGCCAGCATCTCAGTGCATTTTCAGGAAAATATTTGGCAAACAAGGTAACCAATGAGCACAGCATACTTGCTGTGAAAAACGCTTTGGTGAATTTCACTAATCAAAACTAGTTATTACCTTCTGAGAAAACCTAATCCTACATGGTAATGCTTTTCTTGATTGCTTTATGCAGAAACAGGATTTAACAATAATATTATTAAAGCCCCATGTAAAATAATCATTATAATTGTATAGTATTATTTGCATCTAAGTTTTAAATGGTCTTATGAAATGTATATGACAAAATTAATACTGATAACTATAGTGACCCAGATTTCTTGGCTAATACATTTTGATGCTGAATTGTATCTTCAACAACTATTTAAGGTAATTTTACAGATCTTTGTGAAAAAGGTGACACATAAATGGTGCTGTAAAAATAGTTTTCTGTAAATGTAAACTTGACTCTGCAGTGTTTTTTACTTTATATATTTATGACTCACAAGTCAATATATATATTAGGTAATCCTTTGAAAGTTAAATAATATATTATTAAATACCCATGTTCTTTCTTTTTTTAAATTTTATACCTTTTGTATCAAATACAAAATCATTTTAGGGAGTGTAAAGCCATTTGCTAGTTATTAGTGCATAGTCTATGGGAGGTTCCTACAACCCCATAAGTTAAATTGAATTGGTATATTCTAACTATTTCTAGCCTCATTATACTCAATTAGTGACCTGCCTTGCCATGTGTAAGTTATGTAATGCCTTACATGCCTAGTAACATGAAAGACAACGTGCTCTATTGAACGTACAGCATTGTAAGTTTAAAGCGTACTGAAGAAGTAAAGCATCTTTAAGTATTGAAACAACTAAAGTTTTACAAGAAAAGCTAAGTTTAGAGAAGATGCATTTTTTCTCATTTTTTGCCTTTTATTCTATGTGTGTAACAATCTTTTTTATTCTTGTGCTGACTGCTTTGAATTTTCACAAAATCTTCTAAAACAAACTTTTGGACTGAGAGATTTCTTTCGGCACATGTTTTACCGTGCTTGATCCTACCTTATGGACCCACAGCTACAGGGAGTGCTACAGTATGTGCATAGAATGCTAAATCCTATGTTAGCTTTCACTTATAAATGATTACTCGATAGTGCCACCAATGTCATTGTTACGATATACATACGGTGTAAGAGAAACGCATATTATACCTCTTTACAAGCACTAGAAAGAAACTTGCAAAAAAGATGGTACACTTAACTGCTTAGAAACTGCTAAGAGAATCGGTATGCAATCATTGTGCTTGGTCATTCCTGTCTTATAAGAGAGAGAAACTGACAGCACTATGCAGGAAATGTGATTCCTGGTGATACTGTGTCAGTAGTGTACTGTCATTACCTTGTCAAGTGCTAGGGTGTATTCTTCCAATATTTGCAAGAACTTCAAATGAAATAAACAACAGCTGTGTCTATCAAAATCTCACTGAGCCACTGCAGGAGATAAATATTACTGTAGAGAACTAACACACATCTTAGAGGAGATGCCCTGAAACTCAATCTGATTGAATTACACTAGCTTGAGCATGATATCTGGTGCCTACCAATTATTACTTATTTTTTATTTAGCTTTCGTTTACTATGGTTTTTAATAAATACTCATTCTCAAGGTGCACATTTTTATTTTAAAGAACATAATAAAACCATATTAAATCTATTTTCCATAGTCAGCCTTAACAGCATACTTTCAACTATATACCACAAACAACATGTATTATTATTTATTTCTTTAGTATTTTACAATTTTTTAACTTTTAGAATAGATTAGATTAGGATTAATTTTATTAATCCCAAATGAAAAATTAGAAGCATACAGCAACAGAAACAAAAAAAAAAAAACAAGGATACAGACTTATAAGAAAAATAATAGTAAATACATAATGTATATTGTGCAGAAATTGAAAAATTAATTTAAAATTACAAAATTAATTTACAGAGTATCAGCATTTACTTTGGGACGTCAGGATTAAGCATTGAATTACTTCATAGTATCAAATAGAAAAGAACCCCAAGATGCACTTCTTAACACATTGTGGTGGAATGTGCCTGTGGCTAAAAGTGCTCCCAGACGGTACCTCCTGGAGGGGATGGAGAGGATTTTTCATGATGACATCCAATTTTGCCACCATCCTTTTTTCCACAACCATTTCCAGTATGTCCTGTTAGTCCTGTGATGGGGCAGGCTTTCCTGATAAGTTTCTTCAGGTATTTATGCTTCTTTTGAGCTCAAGTTGCTTCCCCAGGAGACTGCACCATAGAACAATACACTGACTACTGCTGACTAATAGAATATTTCCAGGAACTTTAAGCAAACTATACATTCAAAATGAAAGCGTTGTATACTTTGTGAATATGAAATTATGTAATTATTAAGTAATTATTAATCAAGTTTTAGTTAATTTGTAGGTCAACAAATTCAGGACTTAAAGATTTACTGTATGTATCTCATATTGACAACAATTTTAAAAATGTATTTTTTGTACTTTAATTGCAAATGCTAATTATGCTATGTATTAAAATTATTAATTAAACTAGCAGAATACCCGCGCTTCGCAGCGGAGAAGTAGTGTGCTAAAGAAGTTATGAAAAAGAAAAGGAAAACTTTTAAAAATAACGTAACATGATTGTTAATGTAATTGTTTTGTCATTGATATGAGTGTTGTTGTCATATATATATATATATATATATATATA
>JANRMT010062806.1:26886570-26979070 GCA_026402145.1 Polypterus bichir lapradei
ATATATATATATATATATATATATATATATATATATATATATATATTCGCAGCAGAGAAGTAGTGTGCTCAAGAAGTTATGAAAAAGAAAAGGGAACATTTTAAAAATAACGTAACATGATTGTCAATATACAGTAATTGTTTTGTGAGTGTTATTGAGTGTTGCTGTCATCAAGGATTTGATTATCATTATTTGTTTCAATCAGGGTCGTATTTGTACGCTGTGTTGTGTTCAAGTTACATTCCGTGTTTGTCAATCGTTGTAAAGATAAGAGGTTTCATTCATCGATTCGTTTCTTACTGCATCAATAAACAGCTCGTCTTCCTCTTTATTTGAGACATCACACACTGCATGCACGGGTTTTTTTTTTACACTGTCTTCCTTTAGCGGGACATTTACTTTTTGCACCGTGTGCTTTGTTTCCGCAGTAGCTGCACTTATGAATATGCTTGTATGTATCAGACGCTTCATATTTTTTTGCTGCCTTCTCAATTGTGCAATTCGGTTTTTGTTCAGCACTCTTTGGAACTGTTGCTTTTTGTCTGTGCACTGCGTCAGTTCACGTGAGCCGCTTGGTGTTCTTGCATCGAAGGTTCCCAGCTGTGCTGGTGCAATCTCGTGTGATGTCCATGGCTGTATGTAATGTCAGCTAAGACCCGGCACTTAAAAGTTTCTCTCGCAGTTTCGCTGAGTTTGTGCCAAACACCACCCTGACCATCTCATCTTCCTCTGCATAAGCACAGTCCTTCACCCGTGAATATTTAGCGGCAGTGTTTCTATTGGATTGCCGCTGACGGACGGCCTTATATGGGCAGGCACTAAATTACAAACACCAGCGGCAGCCTGTCTATGAACTTAATTTAAACTTTAGGTTTCCACCGTGCTTTGTTTCCAAAGTAGCAGCACTCATGAATATGGTTGTATATGTCAGTCGCTCGCTTCTTATTGTTTCGCTGCCTTCTCAATTATATAATGCATGTTTTCTTCAGCGCTTTTTGGAGGTCTTCCTGGTTTTCTACACACTGTGTTGACAGTCAGTTCATGTGATTACGTGGGAGGCGTGATGATGTCACACGAAACTCTGCCCCCACGGCTTTCGAGCTCAAATCCATTACAGTATATGCAGAAAAATAGCTTCCAGTTATGACCACTACGCGTAGAATTTCGAAATGAAAGCTGTAAGGAATGAGCCTGCCAAATTTCAGCCTTATCCCTACATGGGAATTTGGAGAATTAGTGATGAGTGAGTGAGTCAGTCAGTCAGTCAGTCAGTCAGTCAGTCAGTCAGTGAGGGCTTTGCCTTTTATTAGTATAGATTCATTGTTGATATATCTGGGGAAACCAACTTTATTGCAGATAAAACGATTCCAAGTTCTCCTCTAGTGAAAATCCAGCTTGCCAAAGTATAAAGCCTCAAATATAAAGGATATGATCCTTTCAAATATAGTTTCTGGGGTGCACATAAATCCTACTAGGAAAAACTTATTTATGGCAGTCCTTGAGTTCCTAATGGATTTTGGAGAGCAGGGGCCTCATGCATAACGCCATACATAGAATTCACACTAAAACATGGCATAAGGACAAAAGTGGAAATGTGCGTACACACATAAAAATTCAGATGCACTAAACCATCCGTATGCTAACTTCCACGCACTTCCGCTAAATAAATCCCAGTCAGCGTGAAAAGTAATGTTCATGCACATGCCTGAAGCCCATACTAGACTCCTCCCAGAATTTTGCATATTTTAATATTCAAATCAATATAAATAGCCCCTTAAGTTTAGTGTTATGTGAAAAGACAATGGCAAAAGTATGGGGAAAAATAGAAGAATTTTAACAAATACCAAGCGGAGGCAAGGAAAAAGTACTATTTGTTGTTTTAAGCTGTGGTATAAACAACAAAAGGAGGTTGATTGAAAGTTCAAGTTCAGAAAGTCACACATAAAAAAGAAGTGGTCAGATATCAAAGTTGCCTTAAAAAGGCGAGTTGTTGCCCACTGTCTGAGTGTCATACGGAAGTATATTAGGGTACAGAGAAAAGAAAAAAAAATAGGGACACAGTTAAAAAGTGGTCAAAATGTCCACTTCAATCTCGTAGTTTATTTTGTCATTAATGTAGAACGTCGTAAACTTCTTCCTAAAATAGTTGAATTTACTAGTTTCTCAAATCTCATCGTAACTAAAATAGCAAGTTAAATGCTTCATATTCTATGTGTTCTTCACTCTGTGTGTGAATCACTACATGCTTCTTAAACGGGCTTTCTCTTACGCCAACTGGACAAAGAATACATTACAGTCATGATATTGCAGTTCTCTGAACAATTTAAATACTAAGATGTATACTTGATATAATTTTCAGGATGATAGGAATTAAAGCATGTATTAAACATGACTGAACGGTGGTGCAGATGCATGCGCAACTCTAGATTAAATAATTTATTGCAGCAGTACTGTCTCTTGCAAACATACTAACCCCCAATTCTTGTCATTCCTTTTATTTCTCCAAGTAACCAATCGCCACACAATCAACTCTTTAATAAATGTCAAGCCATAGAACGCCGATTCTTCAAAACTTTTAAGGAACATTGAAATATCTTCGTTGTACATGTTTAATTATTCCATCCATCTATTCATCCAGGGTCACGTCTTTCCCAGCAAGAAACAGCGCAAAGCAGGAACAATCCCTGAACGAGGCGCAAGCTCATTGCTACTGCAATGAAGTTAAAATGTATCTGTATAACGTAATATACGTACTTTATTGCATTTCATCTTAAAAATAATATCAAGAGCTCCAAGAAGATAGTGCTTGGAAATCTAAATCGACTTAGAAGCCAGTCGTTGTGATCTGTAAATACGCACTCTCTTTTTTTTTTTTTTTATAATTTATTGACTTTATTTAAATCAAATAACATTCCATACAAATAACTCAAGTTTTACAAAAAAAAAAGGCTTGAAACAAATTAACCCCCACCCCTAAGAAAGAAAGTTAGGCCAGCAATGAAAAACTTTATGCTAGTAAAAATAAGTAAATAGATAAATAAATGAATAAATAGAAATGGAGTAAAAGGGGGGAAAGAACCTGCTTCCTCAGTTTAAATGCTTATTCTACAATGTTACTGATTAGATCTTGCCAGGTTTTGAAAAAGTTTTGTACAGATCCTCTAAGTGCGAATTAGTTTTTTTCCAGTTTCAAATAGTATATAACATCAGTTACCCACTGACTTAGAATAAGTGAGTTAGGATTCTTCCAGTTGAGCAAGATAAGTCTACATGCCAGTAGTGTAACAAAGGCAATTACAGTTTGTTTGTCCTCTTCCACGTTAAGCCCATTTGGAAGTACACCAAACACAGCTGTTAGTGGATTAGGAATATACACTCTCTTCTATTGAATTGAATCGAATTTCTTTATTGTTATTGTATGGTACAATGAGATTGAATATGCAAATCCTCCATAGACTTATTTTCCTATAAAATTATAAAATAACAACAACAATAATAATAATAATACAATACAAAAAAAAACAATGAATTTACAATATGTAAGTATAAGTGGCTCAGGTTGTGCAATATTACAACTGTACTGCAAGTTTAAAGTGAGGTAGTTGTACTTATAAGTACAAACAGTTCTACCGGGAGCACTTGATGGACTGATTGAGTGTGTTTAGAGATCGATGAAACTACTTCTGAACCGCCAGGTCCCGACAGGAAAGGCTCTGAAGCATTTGATATAAGGAAGTAGTTTAAATAGACTGTGCGCATGGCTGAGGCAGTATGTGCTAGATGCTGTATCCCGATAATCCTCTTTCCGATTATCTGCAGTAAAGCTGTGATTCCATACTCAGATGCATTGGGTTAAAATACTCTGAGTAGTGCACCGAGATTAACAACGCTAAAGCAACTATAGTATTTGGAATAGTTTGGCAATTCTGTGCACCATTATATTGTTACAGATTGATCACAATCAGGTGCCTTAAACTAATAAACAATATGCAGTTAATTTCAGTGTATTTGATAAAGCTGCGTCAGGGATGTAAATCTAAAAAATAAAGGGAAACCACACAGGCAAGTGTAGTTTTTATACATCGCGATGTGAGCGTGGAAACGGGTATACACAACATTTTTGTGTGTACGTACCATTTACGCATTAGGCCCCAGGTGTTGCTAAAAGCTTAGTGGGATGTAGGAAAAATGCCAGAGTCTAGAGAGAGCGAGTGAGAGTGGGAAAGTGAGGTAAAGGTGTCCTTGGTGTTGGTTTTATAGTGAGCTTCTGGGTAAGCCATTACACCCTCATATATGTTGTTTGTTGTTTTATATTTGGTTCATCCTCAGTTTGAATTCTTCTTGTATGTATCCCTCCCTCTGTCTTCCTGTTTATTAAAGGCCCAGTTTCTGTGAACTATTTGCATGCTATGGAGACCTTCTGCATGAAGGTCTGTCAGAAGTGCCCTCTACTAGCATAATCTAAATGTGATCTGGGTGGAAATCAGTGAACGAATTGCTTAATTTAAACATTATAAACAGGACATTTTCCTTTTCCCCCCTATTGAAATTTCCGCTGTACATTTTATTTCTGGGGCTATTATATAAAAGAGCATTTATGTCATTTAGCTTTATTAATTAAGTACTAAGTGTGAAATGATGCTTTGTACAGTTGATTATACAGAAGTTGATTGTGTAGATAAAATCTCAAGGCAGATGTAAAATTACATTTTATATTACAATTAGACTAAATAGAAACTAATTCTTGAACATTTTAAATTAAATATAAACATAAAAATTAATAATTAAACTGATGCGCTAGCTTTTAATACTGACTGCAGTTAAAAGCCCTAAAAAGCATACAATATGCAGAATAAAACATCTAACACTGTATGCCTCACAAACAAAGCACTGCCACACTTAACTTTTAAATACGATCTTGGTAACTAATGTGGATTACATACAGTATGTCATGATTGACCCTAAAGGTAAGTGCATAGACCTGTAATAATTCTTACTGATGATGCTGCTGAAAGTTCAAGTTGCAGAACATGAAGTAAAACAATGTTAGTGAACTGGAAAAAAATACTGAACAGACTTTGAGTGAACTGGACTCATTAGATGAATGAATAATGAGCAAAGCTCATAGTTGCAGATAAATGTTAAATGCAAGAAACCAATGATCTGTATGCTTAAATTAACACTTCTAGTTATTCTAGATTAACACTGAATAAGTTAGAATATCTGAAATACTTCTACAGAAACATTAACTAGACCTTTGTACAATTACATTAAGGTAAACAGTTTGAGCTTGAGATTTGTTTTGACACAACAGTTTGAAAAGTGCTTGTAATTTTTATTTTTATTGATTGTGGAAAAGATGACCTGCTGTGGCAACCCCTAACGGAAGCAGCCAAAGGAAGAAAAAGTAGAACTGAAACATATGCACATAAAGGGTAATTTCAACGACTCAATGTCCATAAAAGTCCTGGTTCAGGAATTTCAGGATGTATTTATATCCTTTAGCAGACAATGAAACTGCATTTTTATTGGTATTTTAATACATCACTGACATGATGTTTGCTCCCTGTCTCCTTCCAAAAGACAATTTTCCCAGTGCCAAGAAAATAAAAATAGGACCATCTTAATTGTCACCAACTGGTAGCCCCCATTCCTTTGATACTTAGTGTTTTGACAGATTGGTGCCAGTACACATTAAAAATATTTGTTCAGATATGTTGAACTTCCTCCAGTTGTCATATCATCACAGCCAGCACAAAAATGATTCCATATCCCTTTCACTTTGTACCATCCTCACACACCAGTACAACCTGACTACTGCTTATGTACTATATTTTAGCATTTAACATTGTTGTTCTATCAAAGTTGATAACAAAACTCCTTGACTGTGGACTTAATATCACTCTTTGAAACTAGAGTTTGGACTTTCTAACTGTTAGACCCTAGCATGTGTGGACTGACAACATCACTTCTTTCACAATGACGCTGTACACAGACACTCCACAAGGTAGTACCAAGCCTCTTGTTGTAGTCCTTTTTCACCTATGACTGTTGAACTCCACCAAGAAACTTGCTGAGGAACCCACCAGAGTACGGTCCCAAGTGCCATGAACGCATTTTTCACAATCCTGGGGGAGAGGCCTATGTGTCCTGGTTAGACACACACAAGATTAAATCATTTTTCAGCTGACATTAATTCAACTAATTTTTATTATATTGTTCTACATTTGTAACACTTAGATTTGCAGTATAAATCATGTCGGGTTTTGTTGCAAGTATGGGCAGGTAAGTATTTTATTAATTGACTTACCATAAATGAGCTGAGTGTAGATGCCTATCCTAAGTATTGCATAAGCAGTAGCCTTGTCTAAACATCAAACAGCAATAGAACCAGTTCTGTATGATGGGAAAAACACCTGTTGTTGGCTTCAGATTAAGCACCACATGGACTGGTCAATTAAAGACTATTAAATAATGATCTTCTGAAAAGAGTCTCAAGCAAACCAATTCTTTCTTAAAAGATAAGCCAATGCTCAGTCTAGCCTTTGAACTTTCTCAGGTATAAGAACTGTTTGTCTCACAACACACCTGTCAAACCCTGTTCATTGTTTTCTGACATCAAAGCCATGTTTAGAACATCAGCTGCACATTCTCAGGATTCAGGGAGTTACGTCTCATTCCATCTAGTAACTATTGATCTGCAAGGGTTTAAACATTGACGTTCCAAATTGGTTGAATAACATCCTTGGGCTATAAAACAGAGAATATGGAGTCTGGACCCAATGGCCAGTTTAATTAGCGCACATGTCTTTTGTTCATAATAATAATAATACATTTTATTTATAGGCGCCTTTCAAACACTCAAGGACACCGTACACTTACACAACACCCAACACACAATACAGTACAGTGTTACATAGAGAAGGCAAGTTTAAAAAGATGAGTTTTAACTGAAGACTTAAACAGAGAGAATGAATTAATGTTTCTAATCTCAGGAGGCAGTGCATTCCAAAGTCGGGGGGCAGAACGACTGAAAGCTCTGATCCCCATTGTGGAAAGACGAGCAGAGGGAACAGTCAATTTAATTGAGGAGGATGATCTAAGAGTACGGGAAAGGGTGACAATGTGAAGAAGGTTAGACAGGTATGGGGGGGCTAAATCATGAATAGCTTTAAAGGTTAGCAGAAGGATTTTAAACTCGATGCGGAACTTGACAGGGAGCCAATGAAGTTGATGCAGTACAGGAGTGATGTGGTGAGTAGAAGGAGATCTCGTGATAATACGGGCAGCTGAGTTCTGGACTAATTGAAGTTTGTGAAGAGTTTTTTGAGGAAGACCAAAAAGAAGAGAATTACAATAGTCAAGGCGAGAGGTAACAAGGCTATGAACAAGAACTGCAGCAGAGTGAGGGGTGAGAGAGGGGCGGAGACGATTGATATTACGTAGATGGAAGTAGGCAGATCGTGTAATAGTATTGATGTGTGAAAGAAAGGAGAGGTTATTATCCAAGATGACACCAAGACTTTTGGCCTGAGAGGAGGGGGATAGAGTACAGTTATCAATTATAATAGAGAAGTTATGAGATTTGGATAATGTGGATTTTGTACCAATAAGAAGGATCTCTGTTTTATCACTGTTGAGTTTAAGAAAATTAAATGTAAACCAGTTTTTGATTTCGGCCAGACAGTCAGTAAGGGTGGTAGGTGGGAGGGTGATTGTGGGTGAAGTTGAAAAATAAAGCTGGGTGTCATCTGCATAACAGTGGAAATGGATATTATATTTCCTGAAAATATTGCCCAGAGGGAGGAGATAGATGGTGAACAGAAGGGGGCCCAGGACAGAGCCTTGAGGCACTCCTGAGGTAACGGATACAGAGTGAGATGAGAATGATTTGAGCTGTATGAATTGGGAGCGGCCAGAAAGATAGGATGTGAACCAGTTATAGACATTGTGGGTAACACCAATGGAAGATAGTCTATTGAGAAGAATGGAATGAGAAATGGAGTCAAAAGCCGCACTCAAATCAAGTAGTATGAGGATAGAGAGTAAGCCGGAGTCTGCTGCCATAAGAAGATCGTTAGTTATTTTGATTAATGCTGTTTCTGTACTATGGAGTGGGCGGAAACCAGACTGGAATTGTTCATACAGGTTATTCAGGGTTAAGTGAGAGTGGAGCTGATTGGCTACCACTTTTTCTAGAATTTTGGATAAGAAAGGTAGGTTAGAGATCGGACGCAGGTTGTTAAAATTAGATGGATCGGCGCCGATTTTTTTTAAAATTGGGGTTACTACAGCAATTTTGAATAAAGCAGGAACAATTCCAGTTGAAAGAGAAGAATGGATAATAGCAGATATAATATGGAGCAAAGATGGAAGGCAGGCTTTGACAAGTGATGTAGGTAAGGGGTCAAGCAAACAGGTGGATGACTTAGAATGAAGGATTATATCTGATATCTCTAAAGTGGAGGGAATTTGAAAGAAAGTAAAAGGGTGAGTAGATGGGAAGAATTCAGGAGGAGTAGTGTGAGCAGATTGCAAAGCAAGGTAGTGGTGGATACTCTCGATTTTGTTCATAAAAAATGACATCAGAGAATTACAAAAGGCATAAGAGTAAAAATGTGATGGCCACAAATCAGGGGGTTGGGTGACATGTTTGATGAGTGAGAACAATGATATAGTGTTGCCTTCATTCATGCTGATTATATTAGAATAGTAGGCAGATTTAGTTTGATTAATACAATCCTTATAATGTGAAAGATGGTGGAAATACATATCTTTGTGAACCGCGAGCCCAGTTTTTTTATAAAGTCGCTCTAATTGCCGGCCTTTCGCTTTCATGAGATGAAGTTCCGGCGTAAACCAGGGGGCAGAGAGGGAAAATGAAACAGACCTTGTTTTAAAAGGGGCAAGAGAATCCAGAATATGATGAAGGATGGTGTTATAATGCAAAATCAACTCATCAGCGGTAGTTAAATTAGAAGTGGCAATATATGCTTCAATACTGGATCGAACAGAGTCCAAGTTAATGTTCTTGATATTGCGAAAAGTTATTGTGCGGGGTAGCTTCGGGATAGATATAGAGAGTTGAAGATTAAAAGAGAGGAGAGAGTGGTCAGAGAAAGGCAGTTCATCAGTTGTATAATCGAGAGAAGAGACACCAGAGCAACAAATTAAGTCCAAAATGTGTCCTTTTGAATGAGTGGGGACCTTGGTGAACTGTTGGAGGCCAAAGTTCTCCAGGCAGGACATAAAGTCTCTAGTAAGAGGGTTATTTACATTGTCTATATGAATATTGAAGTCACCCAGCAAGATAATATTAGGGGAGATAATGACAAGCTGAGCAAGAAAAGCAGCAAAGTCATTTAAAAAGTCGCTATTCGGTTTAGGTGGACGATAAACAGCAGCGATGACGGTAGGCGAAGATCCAGGTAACTTGCAAACAGTACATTCAAACGAGTTGAAAGCAGGGACAGACATCGGCAAAACGTTCCACATTTCGCGGTATAACATCGCGAGACCTCCTCCGCGGCCAATGCCGCGAGGTTGACAGATGTAAACAAATCCCGGCGGAGTGGATTCATTGAGTTCGGAAAAGTCATTAGGTTTTTGCCAAGTCTCAACCAAACAAAGGAAATCAAACTTACGATCAACGAGGAGATCCTGAACAAGAGACCCCTTGTTCGTAAGTGAGCGAATGTTCAGTAATCCGAAGTTGAAGGTGGTAGTCCCATGGGTCGTAGAGGTGTTAGCCGACCTAGTTAAGCTGGCAAGCACACTATGGTCGACAACCCGATCAGCGCGGCGAGGAGGACGGCGAAAGTTGGACCAGAAAGACTTTATTGCAGACGAGGGATCCTGATGGACCGTTCGTCGGGATCCACGATGAGTGTATCTCCGACGTGGTTGGAAGATGATGTCCGAATGGAAATGCAAAAAAGCAGGAGGAGGCGTTAACATGGAGGGACGCAGCCGGAGAAGTTCAACAGCAGAATACTGGAGCAATCCCAACGCAAACCGATGAACAGGCAGTAGGAGAGCCCAGATGATCATAAACCAGGCAGTAGTCCACATATTTTGTCAGCGTCAGGGTAAGCAGACCCAAGACGATCAAACAGAGTTGCAAACAAACAAAGTTTTACCGGTGAGCAGCGGCAGCCAAACGCGCCAGCGTCCACTCAACCGGAAGTTCAGCACATGAGCCATTATCCAATGCTTATTTTTAATTATATTATTTTGGTTACTGTATATAACTTTGAATTTGCTGATTAATAAATTCTTAATTTTAGTAAAGCATGTCTGATATTTAACCTGCGAGTTTTAATTTTGAAAAGGTTTAACCCTTTTTCCCCAATGTGTACATGCTGGAAACTCGGCCTCTGAGTTTCACAGTCTGCATATCTGTAGTTTGTGAGTATTTTTTAAACAGTTGGACTTTGAACTAAATATAACACACATTAAGTTAAGCTGCCTTGCCTATGCGGTTTTATTCTGGAACACATGCTAAGGAATAGCGCTTAGCCTTTCAGGTTTCATATAAACTATAATTCATATAACACATGCTAAGAAAGCTACTTAGTCCCTTAAGTTTCATTATAAAGAACATAGTAGATAAATAGTGCATAACCTCTGAGGTTATATATAAAAGGTAACTATTAGCCTTAGTTGTATTTCTTTCTAAGGGTATATAACCAGAAGCTTTGCAAAGGATAGGATGTCGATGCTAACTCAAATATTACAGTAACTTATAATCAATTCATAACAGCCAAGACCACAACAAATAAATAAAAAACAAAAGTATTAGCCCTTATAATATCTGGTGTCATAGTGATACACTGACTCTTCTTTATCAGTTAAACAGATGCATTGGAAATATGTAATTGGACTGAAAATAAAAAAAGCTAACATTTTCTGCCAGTTACTAGGTTTCTTAAATGAAAAATAATCTTAGAGATACCTCATCTTCTTTAAGAGTACATCATCTATGGATGTCCATACAACTCAACACTTCCTCTTTATTTTCTAATCATCTTAGAAAAATATATTTTTAACAAAATAGCTTGGGTCATAAAATCTTTCCAGTTCCCTCTCCTGTCCCTTTGCTCACAAGTCTTATATGTATTTCCCAGTCATGTGACTTTATAAGAGCAGCCATTCTGGGTCCTACTACAGCAGCTTAGAAGGTGAAAAAAGTATATGTAATGTAAAGTGTTTACATTTTATAGGATTCATGATACTCAAACAAAAGCAAGTAAACAAAAAAGTGGCTCCAAAAGATATGTTAGCATAAAGAATAAATACAAGAGATGTACAATAATTGGAAGAACTTAAAGTAGCAAAAAGAACAAGAAAACAAATATGTTGACCCTGTAGGCTCTTACTAGTAGGTATTGTCCCCTGTCTACAAGGTGGGTTGCGTAATGTGCATTCTTCCTCAGTATATATGCGCATTATCATCCTTTTTATTTGCCTCTCAATTTCTTCCATCTCTGTCTTTTTATGGCATTGAAGCTAAAATTCAGTGGCCTTTCAATTTTATATATCCTGAATATTTGGCACAAAGTTGAAAAACTCCTAGGTTCTTCACAGCACTTTCATACTCTAATCTTTAATAATTCAGCTTTATTCATCAAAGGCAAACCTATTACCTTTTCTGCTTAGGCATCACAGATCTCTGGGAAATTCTAACAACTTAGGACTTTGTATCTTCCAATTGAAAAGGTGCAGTTTCTCTACATCTAATAACTAATAATGCTAACCTTTATAAGTACCATACATTTACACTGGCTGTTACAGACTGAAATCAAATGTATGTTTTATTGCATAACAGTGACAATAAGAGCAGCTTACTACTCAAAACGTTTTTTTGTGACACGGCAAGGCTCAAACCCACGACCTCTAGATTATGCGTCAGCAGTTCTTACCATTGTACTACCAAAGCAGTCATAACAACGGAGTACACTAACCCAATTTCTTTTTATTCGGTTATAGTCTTGAATAAAAGCACACTTGTTTTGTTATACTTGTACCTTTTGTGAAAGTGCTTATTTAATATTTGGAATTCAGTCTTCACATTATTATACTCTTCATGTCAAAATTTTGTCGTTAGTACTAAAACATGAAAAAAGTTTGTCTTTTAGTTATGTGTTCAACATTTCTGTCATGCTACACTTACATAGATCTTTGTAGACACGGAACACACATGAAATGCATGTGTTCCAAATGACGATATATTATTTACCCTATACAGCTCCCGGTATCTCACTCCCAGATAAACAAGGCTTGAGCTGGGAGAGTGATTTTTACTGTTTCTGTGGCGGTGGGAGGATGGGATAGCTGGCTGCTTGCTGCTTGTGCTTATTTACACAAAAGACGCTGATGGAGAGGTGAGAACCGAGTTTTTTCGTAGTGTTAAACTGACATTTCTGTCAGGTTAATGTCCCTGGTATATTTATGTTTCTATTTTCTGACACCTGCCCTTTCTATTAAAGTCTCATTTTATCTACTAATCTACCTTTTGTTGGTCCTCCACTTTCTATTATTCTCTCTCCACCCCAGCAAGACTTAGTATCTCTATGCAAAATTGCTTCCAAGTCCATTCTTGCTCCTCTCTAGAAATTGTCTCATCCACCCTCTTTTTCCCCTTGGAAATCATCTCTACTCAGTCCTGCTCTTCTCAGACTCTTAGTGGTGAGGATTAGTGGGTATTTTGACACTAAATTTGTTAAATAGTAGCTCATGGTGCAGTTAATCAATCCATGTGTGGGTGTGTCCTGTGATCCTTGTTGTAAGTCTCCTTTTTAAACTTTTCATTCTCAAAATTAACTGTTTAGACACCCACACAAGTGAATGCAGGCATTTTTGGTGCATATATTTTCTATCTCCTCTGTTCAAGGCTGCCATGTTGTATGGTGGGGCAGGGGATTCTATTCTTATTGATTTTTTTTTTTACTTTTCACTTATTGACAGTCATTTTTGATACAGGCCATTACAGGAAAATATATTAATCTTTATACTTCTTTGCCTGTTGTGCTCTTATTCAGCTCTGCTTCTGACCTCAAGTTCCCACCCTATGGCCAAAAGACCATTTTGCACTTAACCACCTCAAAAGTTAAGGTTAAGTCAAATGCTAATCTGTTTTTAGACCAGTATTAACAGATCAGAGCTCCATCTAGTGATACACATCCTGCCCTTAAATGGACTGAAACTCACTATATATATATATATATTGTGAACGTAACCCGGGCACAGACAGGCAGACATGTTGTTTTCACCCACAAACACGTTTATTTACAATAGTATTATTTACAAAGTCCAAAAAGTGCACACAAACCCCAAGTCCCCAAAGTCCTGGCCAACACACAATGCCTCCACTCTTCAGGCCGCCTCCACTCTCCTCTGCTTAGTCCTTCTTCCACCCGACTCCAGTCTCGAATGAAGGGAGGCGGCCCCTTTTATCCTCACCTGGATATGCTCCAGGTGCTCCCCGGCAATCACCCGCCGACACACCCCTGTGTGGCGGAAGTGCCGGATGTACTCCCGGAAGCATTCCGGGTGTCCCTGCTTCTCTTCCCCCCAGCACTTCCTGGTGTGGCGGAAGTACTGAGGTCCAGGATTCCCAAGGCATTGGGGCAGCCCCTGGCGGTGACCACGGGCCCCTACAGGGTTGGGCTTCCATGCCTTCAACCCGTGGCCCCCAAAGCAACCAGGGTGGCGGCCCCCACCTGTTCCAAGGCGGGCGCACGCCCTCTTCCGGTCCTTTATGGCTTCCCGGCCGGGTCATCGCCCCGGCACCTCTGACAGTATATATATATATATATATAGTAAAACAGTTACAAAATAATAAAATGTGGGGGTGGGTATCTGGCCTGGTGTTCTTCAAGCCAGTGATTGTCATCCTTTGACCCAATGCTTATGTACTGGGTCCGGGGGAGCAGCCATGGGGTGCACACTATGTCCCCCGGAACACGTGGTGGCAGCCCTCCTGGGTTACATTGGAGTCACAGGCGTGGGACTTCAGGGCTCAGTGGCCACCACCGGGAGGAGCTGCATGGCTTAATGGGCTTGTATGGGCTGGAATGCAGCCACACCCGGAAGTGCAGCCTGAATTAATTTAGTTATCACCTGAAGCACTTCTGGGTGGGCTATAAGAAGAGCCTGCAGCCACTACTCGAGGCTCCACAGTCAAAAGAGACAAAGCTGTTGGGAGGAGTGGAGGAAGAAGAGAGTGACTTTTGTGGGTGTTTTTCTTTGGTTGTGCGTTTTGGGACTGTGTGGGGCCTGTGGGATATGGGGAAGACGTGCCCCATGGCTGAAGAACAAATAAATCTTTTATTTTCATTTTCACGTGCTTCTGGTGTCAGTCTGTGTTGGGTCGGTGCCAACCAAGCGCTTCTGCCACAGTACATATAAAGTGCTCTGAGCATTGGAAAGGCACTAATAAATGTAATTACTATTTTTAATACCATATATATGAAAAAGCAATTGTTTTGTGTAACAAAGAAATCTGTAGATTTACTTTATATCTTTACATATGAAACCCAGACTTTTTAAAAAAATTATGTTTATACAGTAAAATATTTTAAAAAACAAATAATTTATTTCTTTTACAGCCCAAAATCACAAAAGAAATATCTCAATGTGCTTCAACAAACCCTGTTTTTGATAACCCCACAACCTTAACTACTTAAGAAGACAAGAGAAAAAAAACAACTTCAGAACTAATTCAGAAAGCGACCCTCTTCCAGGTAGGCTGGGCATGCAATGGGTGTCACAAAATGGGATAAATACAATATCATTGTCAACTCAGAAATGCAATACAATAGTACAAAATACTTTGTTCTTGCACAGCACTCCTCACTAAGAGCAGACCCAAAGCACCACGACAACTCTCAACGCAAAATGCAAGAATAGATTATACTACTCACTAAACACAGAACAATTGCAAAGCAACATCAAAACTAATTAACATAAATGAAAAACAACAATATTTATCTATTAGCTAATTGTAGAAATGTGGTTAGATTGTAGTAAAGGAGTCAGACAAGCCAGACACAGTCAGAGCCTTGGAGACCTTGGCTGTCTGATGATTCCAGTATTCCTTTATCTGAGATGACTTTTTTATGGCTGGCGAACATCTTGGAAGTAGAGCAGTGGCACCAAGTGCCACATGAGGAAACCAAGAAGATAAACAGAATAGGGGAGGATTAATAGTAGTTTATAAAAATCATATTACTTATATTTTAGTATTAATTACTAACAATAGAGATTCAGTATCAGGTCTACTCAATGCTATGCTATACCAATGTAGTGAGTATTCAGCTGAGATTTAAAGTGCACCTCTTATAATAGCAGACAGACCATTCCACAGCTTTGGGACCATGCAACAAAAAGCTCGACTTCCCACTGTTATTTTGTTAATCCTTGGGTTCATAAGCAGGCCAGCATCTTGAGATCTTAATGTGCTCTCTGGTTTGTAAGTAATGATAAGTTCAGATAAGTAAGCAGGAACTTGGACATTTAAGGCTTTAAATGTTTAAAGGAGGACTTTGAAATCCACCCTAAACTTAACTGAGAGCCAGTGTAACGATTTAAGAATTGGAGTTATATGTTTGTATTTTCTTGTTCTTGCAATATTTCATGCAGCAGTATTTTGAATTAACTGAAAGCTGTATAAAGAACAATTTGAGCAGCCAGTGAACACCGCATTGCAGAAGTCAATCCTACTAGAACTACATGCATGAATTAATTTCTCAATAGTCCTCATATTTAGAAAACACCTTGATTTTCCAACATTTTTATGATAGAAAAAATATGTTTTGGATAGTTTAGTAAGGTGTGCTTTAAAGGATGCTACTGTCAAAGATAAAGGCTAAATTACGGGCTGATTCACTAAAACTAATAGTGATTCCGAATTAAATAATGACAAAGTAATTAACATTTCTGATTTATCTGAAATAAAATAACATGTCCTTATCCACATCTGCCTCATTAGTTACTGTCAAATGCTAAGGTATTAGACCACCTCTATGCTTTATCTTTATTTCCTTTAGTTTAAATTACTACTTACTTATATTGCCTTCGTTAGACGCCTAAAGAATATAAACATTGTCATGCATGTGATTCTGAGGATCACCATCCAAGCTTTTCCCAGGTATGTGAAACCACCCCAGACAAAAAGGGGAGCTGCTCTTAATGGTCTTGTCATTTTCTTCCTCCACAGTTTTATGAAATTTCCCAGTGAGGGTAACTGACCCCGCTTCTTCCTGTCCCAGAACTTAAAAAAGATGACTACCTAGCAGGTGGGGTCTTTTATCACAGAGACGACCTGATAGAGTTAGCTCCAACTCAGAGGACCCATCAGCAAAGCCGAATGATTACTTAACTATATTGCAGTTACTTTTGTTATTTTTCTCACACCATTGAGCGTTGTTTTTTTGTTTGAACATTGTCAGTAAATGGTGAGGGCTGTGTTGGCACCCCAAAATATTCCTCTCTTTGAACCTCCTTCTCTCACATGACCACAACATCTACAAAAAATTTCATACTTAAGCATGGATTTTTAACATTAATTATATATATATATTTTAAACATATACAGTATATAGTACAGTATTAGGTTTTTGGCTTCTTCAATAGCATATTTAAAATGTGTATTTTGCAGTAAGCCTGTTTACTGGGAAATACATTATATAAGACAAAATTGAACTGAATAAGAATTAAAACTGTAGCCTAGCTTGGAAAACTCACCAGGGACATCTGCTAAATGTTATTTTTTTTAAAAGGAATTAAATGGCTTCTTTTAGCACTCAAGCCTAAGAGGTTTCCTGGTATATGTTTATTATTTCAAACAGTGATCCTGTTGTGCATTGACTTTTTTCTGATGATCACAAAGATGACCTCTTTTTGTTACCTCTCATTAAACTTTGAGAAAACAGATGTTCTATTAGTGGGTGGAAATTCTGTACATAACAAAGAAATGCCGTTAGCTAAAAAATCAAAAGATCCAATATTGCAAAGTCTTTTATTCATTTAGGCAGAATCTGTTGCACAATATTCATTATCACATAAACCCCTACTAAATTCTTTTTTCATCAAATTAGCACAGAAAAATTTACTTTTTACTAATTTAAGACCCATAGAAACAAATTAATTCTTTTATCCATCTATCTATAGAGCTATCCATTTTCTTAACTGATTTGTCTTCAGTGGGCGTCTGTGGAAACCTGCTAAGCAAGGAACGACAGATTCTCTTTTCCTTAGGGATTGTCATGACGTTCTTTTAAATAAATGTTCTGGGGTCACTTTGTAAAAGGTTCTACATATATACTGTGTGTGTGTGTGTGTGTGTGTGTATATATATGTATATTGTGGTACACGGCCGGCTGTTCGTCCCGGCCAATACCACCAGGCCGCCAGATGGAGCCCTCCTTGCAGCATGGAGATGCCCCGAATGCCAGCAGGGAACTATGGACAGTGGACTTTTAATGCACAGCCCTGCTGGATACCTTGGGGCCCGCCAGGAGTCGCTGCAGGGAGGCCCAGGGATTATTTTCCCTACACCCGGAAGTACGTCCCAGTCACATGGACATAAGAAATGACGTGCTTCCGGGATGAAGAAAAGGGGTTTTTACCTGACCCGGAAGTGATAGAAAGTCACATGGACTGAGGGACAAACACTTCCGGGTCAAGGACTATAAAGGACTCTGGGAAATCCCAGACGGACGAGCTGAGTTGGGAGGCAGGGTGGCTAAGCGTCTGGGAGAGTGGAGGATTGGTTATTGTTTATTTGATTATTGGTTACTGTTATTGGAGTATTGTGGAGAGGAGTGTGCTTTGTGCACTTTATTATTATAATAAATATTCATCTTTGGACTTTTACCTGGTGTCTGGCGTGTGGTCTGAGGGTTCAAGGGAGCGAGAGAGACCTAATCTGTTACAATATATATATACTGTATATATATATATTAGGGCTGAGAACTGATTAAAAAAATGGACTAATTAATCACATATATGTGTATAATTATTATGCTCTACACAAGTGTTTTTTTGGTCGAAACCTGACTGAGGTATAAAAGCAGCTTTGTGATTGCCTTAACTTTAATCACACTCAGACTATTCTATCCCATCTATACTGTCTTCTGCTTCAGTGTCGCAACCCAGAAGCACACTGCTCTTTTCACTCTGGCTTCCCTCTACTCAATTGTTCACTCCGTGCTTTTAGAGAGCACGCTGCACTACTCCTTCTCATCTGCACCTGTGCCACAACTGCCCTGTGTGACTTCTTTGCTTCGTCACAAATGATAAGCAAAAGCACTTCTGTTCCAGCATCTTCCACACTCAAAACTCGTCCGTTGCGCCCTTTTTCCCCAGAACTTCCTTCTCTTGCTCAGATGTTTCATTTGTATAATGCACTGTTCCTTCTGAAAGAGCTCAGTACCTGTCCAGCCACATGGCCCTCTGCATCTCCATCCCAATCATTACAATATTATTGTTTCATAATGTTAAAAAAAAAAAAGAACATGAAAATGCCATTGACAGCTTATTGTGTCCCTGCCTCAAAGGATAAGGTCTGTATCAGGGTTGGCTTGCATTACTTGTTCCTAAATCTTCCTGGCTGTGTGGGTCAATGCACCACCAAGTTGTGATCAGATAACAGTTCATCACAAAATTGTAGATCAAGAGTAAAATGTCAGTCATTGTGCATTTAGCAGAAGGCATTCTGGTATAAAGTTCACTTGCATTACGAGTACCTTAGTATTAACATTGTGAAGCCCAAGGTTTGAAGTGTGCCACTGTTATCTGTGAAGTTTAAACACATTATTTTATTAAAACTGGGTAACTGAGGCCATAAATAAATACAGCTTAAACTATGCAAATCAGTTTACAAAGAGAACCTGGTAGGGAAATCGGAAGAAACAAGTGGAACACAACTCTGCAAGAATATTTAAAAGTACTGATGTGCTCTGTTTGTTGGTGATCAGTATATGGCCAGGGTCCACCGTCCATTGTTTTGAGTTTCCCTGTGAACTGTTCCATGTTGTTTGGTAAATGCTTGTTCTTATTTTGGAACCAGAGAGAGAGGACGTGGCAGATGTTTGCCATCTGGGTGATCAACCACAAGTGTTGCCTGGTAGGTAACCACCTAACAATCAGATTTCGACCCAGACTTAAAGAAGGAATTATGTATATATCTATATATATATATATATATATATATATATATTTATATTTTTATATATATATGTATATATATATTGTAAGATATGGCCGGCTATGTATCCTGGCCAATACCCCCAAGCCGCCAGGTGGAGCCCTCCTTGCAGCATGGAGGTCCCCAGAAGACCAGCAGGGCATCATGGACAATGGAGTTTTTATGCACCGCCCTGCTGGATGCCATGGGGGCCACGAGAGGGAGCTGCAGGGAGGACCGAAGAGTTCTTCGTGCCCTATGACCCGGAAGTTCGTCATAGGAAGAGCGACGGGCTTCCGGGGTGAGAAAAAACATGGTTTACCCTGACCCGGAAGGAATAAGGATTTGTGGACTGTTGGGCAGAAACACTTCCGGGTCAGGGGATATAAAAGGACTGTGGGAGCTCCCAGATGGCGAGCTGAGCTGGGTGGAAGGGTGGCAACGCGTCTGGGAGCTGGAGGATTGTTTATTGTATTTTTGTGATTCATTATTGGAGTATTTGGGAGTGGAGCGTGCTTTGTGCACGTTATTATTATAATAAATAATATTTGGACTTTTATCTGGTGTCTGACGTGTAGTCTGAGGGTACAAGGGTGCGAGCGAACCCTAATTCTGTCACTATATATATATATATATATATATATATATATATATATATATTTTTTTTTTTTTTTTTATATATATGTGTATATATATTTATATTTTTATATATATATGTGTATATATATAGGGGCAACAATGAGACGGCTCCCAAAACAGGAATAATTTAACAGGTGGAGGCCACTGAGATTTTTCCCTCCTCAACTGTTCTGACTGTTTTTTCACTAGTTTTGCATTTGGCTATGGTCAGTGTCACTACTGGTAGCATGAGGTGATACCTGGACCCTACAGAGGTTACACAGGTAGTCCAACTTCTTCAAGATGGCACATCAATACGTGCCATTTCCAGTAGGTTTTCTGTGTCTCCCAGCACAGTCTGAAGGGCATGGAGGAGATTCCAGGAGACAGGCAGTTACTCTAGGAGAGCTGAACAGGGCCGTAGAAGGTCCGTAACCCATCAGCAGAAATGGTATCTGCTCTTTTGAGCAAGAAGGAACAGGATGAGCACTGCCAGATCCCTACAAAATGACCTCCAGCAGGCCACTGGTGTGAATGTCTCTGAGCAAACAAACAGACTTCATGAGGGTGGCCTGAGGGCCCGACAATGAGGTTCTTGTGCAGAGATTTTATCTGAAGCTTGGTGCCATTACAAAGTTTTGGTGGTTGTAAATTTCATAGTAACATAATTGTTGCGCTGACCTTCAAAAGTGGAGTATGCGGAGGCATGCCCGGAGGATTAAGAGTGTGAAGAAACTCTACCGGATAGTGCATCGCGTCCTCTAGATAGATAGATAGATAGATACTTTATTAATCCCAAGGGGAAATTCACATACAGTACTCCAGCAGCAGCATACAACAGAGTCACAATAACAGGCTTGAAGCGGTGGAGTAAAGAAGAAGGGAGCAGTGAGCACGACGAACAGCTGAGGAAAGGAAGCGAGTGAGGAGGCACATGAGCACGGTATGTTGTTAATTTATATAGGCAGAGAGCCAACCACGTGGTAGGTGCGCGGACAGTGGCCTTGCGGAAAAAGGAAGGGGGACTGGGGCGGCCCTTGTGCATCTCTGCCGTGAAATAAATTGTCTGTTAATGGAAGTAAGGAATGAAACTGCCAAAAGGAGAGGTCAGTTCTGAAAGTTTCTTGGTTGGTGAGAACTGCCAAAAAGAAGACGTTATTTTTGAAAGTTCATTTTGGGGCACGGCACAAAATGAAACATACTTAAAGTTTGTAAATACAGTGTAAAGGATGAGCATGGGAAATTTGGGCTTCTTGCGTATATTGGAAGTTGCAGAAATAGTGAGGAGGGGTTTCCCCTATCTATACATACAGTTTAGGGGGTACACCCATATCCCCCCTTGGGTGCTGCAAAAGGACATGAAACATGCCTAACTTTTGTAAGTACACTGCAAGGAATGAGCAAGTGAAATTTCAGCTTCCCACCTATATAGAAAGTGGGAGAATTAGTGATGAGTCAGTGAGGACTTTGCCTTTTATATGTATAGATTTTTGCTACTGAAGGCTGCAATCTCTAATGAACCTATTCCAAGAGAGCATGCACCCCATGCTGGGTACAAATGGCAAGTTCATGACTGACAAATAAATTTCAAACAATTCACTGATTTGGTTCAGTTAAACTTTTTTTCAGTCAATGTCCTTCTTATTTGCAAAAGCGCAGTTCTGTAAAAATTGATAAAATCTATAATAAAAAAGTAATCTCTCTATTATAATAAAAAAAATCCTGGGAAGAGACATGACTTTCTCAGAGAGATACTTTCACGTCCTGCGAGACGAGACTTTGTGCCAAGAGATTTAACCACGCCTGGGGCTGAAAATAAAAGACAAAGAGTAGATGACAAAGTAGAACGTCGTGAAGAATTCAAAAATGTTGGCGCAATACACATACAGAGCAGGTTAGAGATAATGAAAGTACTAAAATTCGAAAGTCTCAAAAAAAAAATAGCAAAGATCGCATTAGCGCAAACAAACGGAAATTATTACTCGGAAAAATAGCAGAACAGCGAAAAGAGATCGAATATATTGTTCAGATTTAAACTTTACAATGGAGATCCACTTCAGACGTCCATCTCCCGTAATGGACAAGACCAAAATCCTATGTTCTTGCCCTTTGCAATATGTGTTGAAATATTTTTCCATGTAAAGCTCTGACAACTCCCAACCAGATGTTTTACCAATGTAATTAACAATCTTTTGCAATGTTAACACTGGATAAACTATGTTTCATTTAATAATATGAAATGGCCATCTTTGAATCAGTAAAACAGTCACAGGAGAATTTTTGAATACTATGTACATCATTTTGAAGCATATTATTCTTAACACTTCAGTTTAAAATACAGTGGATCAATGTTCAAAAGTCAACACAGCATATGTTGGGGTTTAATTTTTATTTTTCAGCCAATAATCAAAGTTCATCTATTTTTTTTCTGAAAAAGGTATGTGCAGTTCATTTCAAATCAACCTTTTCCAAACCCTGCAATTCTGTATCCCACATTTGGCACCACAGTTTGGTCAGTAGGCTTCAAGATTTCATTATGAGATGTCGTCAAGGTGGGATTATCACCTTTCTCATAGATTCTTCTTTTGATAAGAAGAATTCATTCAGTCTTGCTGAAGCTATTTTAAGCAACCTTTCATTATGTGATATAGTTTTTCAAAACATCGGCACTCAGGCAGCACTCATATAGAAACACAATGTAAATAATACATGAAATGAATATACTTATGTACAATGTTAACTACAACTAGGCAAAATAGTCTGCTGCAATAGGAAAAATTATTGTTGCATTGTTCCTCTAAACTAAAGTTATTTTGGTCAGTTATTTGAAATTATTAAATACATTTTTAGAATCTAAAGAAATGTAAAGATATACACAGAGGAATACATTTTTTAGAAACTATTACACAATGGAATGTTTGAGCAAGAAAATACACCTAATAATGCTAGCTTGCCAGTTTCTGAGGACTTAGACATGAAACAGCAGTCAAAGAGGGGCTTTGCTCAAGTAGGAATAATGCAATTCCGAAACTGCATCTGAAATACTGTGTACAGGTCTGTTATGATTATGTTATGAGAAGGATATAACAAAATGCAGCAATAGCTACTGTACTACAGAACATGAGCAAAGAGTAGTTGCCTGCTTTCAGCCTAATCAAACTGAGATTAAAACTTGCCGGTCAGGATTTTGCTGAGTTTGACTTTGGCCCCCCATTTTACTGTGTGCTAGAATATCAACATCAGTTAGGAGGTAGTCATGTGATGAAAGCAAAAAGTGAAATAAAATAGGGTGCTTGACTGAGGTGCTTGCCTTGTCTCATACCTTTGAGAGGGTTTCTGTCAATTGCTTAGCGATTCTAATGTTTTTGTACTGTTGATATTATGACCATTTTTGCCTGCTTTTTATTCTTTTTTTGTCTCATGTTTTTAGTACTTTTTCTTCTTTTTGTTTTGCTGTAATAGATCATTATTATGTTTTACTATGTGATATCTTGACATTTTGTTGGTCAGTCCTAGTCTGCACACGAACCAAGGTGTGTGCTAGAAATCCATGTGGGTTTTTCTATGGCCACTTTAGTTTTATACACACATCCCTAAAGAGGTACATGTTTAATTTGCTGGCAATTCTGGATTTGTTCCTTGTGAGTGTGAGTATGGGTGTGTGTGAATGGATTCTGCAACAAACTTGTCCCTATCCCGAGGTAATTCCTGCCTTGCTCCCAGTATTTCTATGAGGGGCTCTGGCCCCTTGCAACCTGAATTGGATTTAGGATGTTTGTGAAGGTTATTGTGGTGCAGTGTTAGCACTGCTAACCATGCATTAAGGGGATGAGTTTGCATACTGGTTGCTCCATGTGTGGTGTTTATATGTTCTCCCCGTGTCTGGGTGGGCTTCTCCCAGATGATCTGCTTTCCTTCAAAGACCTGCAGATTAGGTGAACTGGTTTTGCTAAATTGGCCTGTGTGTATGTGTGTGTTTTCACCCTGCAATAGATTAGTGGCCTGTCCAGGGATTGTTCCTGCCTTGATGAGATAGCCTCCAGCGTCCCTGCAATTCCCACTCAGGATTAGCAGGTTTGGAAATGGATGTAAGGATGTTTAAAATATTTCTTCACACAAAAAATTATATATATATCGAGTATGTTATTTCATACAGTAGAATGTGATTTATCCAAACTAATTAGGACCAAGGTTGGTTTGGTTAATCAAATCGTTTTGATAATCAAACATGCATGAGAATACCCCATTTAATTGAAACAAAGTGCAATTAGGTCTGCAGTAAAATTATTGTAGGGAAGTTTATTACCACTGTATTTTGAAATATGAAGTACTATAAAAAATGTGGAAATAGTTTGTAAATAATAACCGAACCAATGGAAAAACAATGTGCACTGTATTATATTCATTTTGAACTTAATTGTTTTACATGGTTTCAACTATAAATCAAATTGTTTTACATAAAAAAATACAAGCACAAGTAATTCCACGGAAATAAGAGTTTTGTAAAGTACTATGTATATTCTTGATTCTGTTTCTCTGAACCATGTGAGATTGTTCTGTTGCAGTGAGGTCTCTCATCCTTTTGAATACCAGCATCTCTGAGAACTGCATTGAGACCGTTGCTCACATCATGCCACTGCAGTTTCTAAATATTATCACATATATTTTTTATCTTGGATGGCACAGTGGCACAGTGGGTATCGCTACTGCCTCACAGTCAGTAGACCCGGGTTCGCTTCCCAGGTCCTCCCTGCGTGGAGTTTGCATGCTCTCCCTGTGTCTGCATGGGTTTCCTCCAGGTGCTCTGGTTTCCTCCCACAGTCCAAAGACAAGTAGGTTTGGTGCATTGGTGATTCTAAATTGTCCCTAGGGTGTGTGTGTGTGCCCTGTGGTGGGCTGGCACCCTGCCTGGGGTTTGTTTCCTGCCTTGCGCCCTGGGATTGGCTCCAGCAGAGCCCCATGACCCTTTAGTTAGGATATAGCGGGTTGGATGATGGATGGATGGATTAATTTTTCATCTCATCTGCAGCCATTTTGTCCAGGTGCAAAAGCATGAGGAATTATATTCTCTTGTAGAGTGTTTAAAGAAGGAATGAGATAGAAAGCATAAACCTGCATGCCCTTCAGGGCACTTCTTCTCTGCTAAAATCCATTGGTCTGGGTTGGTGACCACCAATGAGCCTGCAGAAGGAACCCAGCTTGGATCAGCTTACAGAGTTGGGAGAGAGACAGCAGACGATATTATCTCTGACCCAAAATGAGCAGATGGAATCAGCAGCATGAATGTGCAGGCAGGCAGTGCTTAATGCAGATGACTTGTGAACTTGTGAAGTTGCATTGAAATATGGAAGATTGGGTGGTGTTGTAATAATCTTTACAGAGCAATATTCCTTGTTTTGCTGAATAATTTGTTGGCTGAAAGTACTCAAAGTACATCACATTATGCAGCATTGTTCATAATGACACTCAGTTTTGTTTTAATTCTCTCCTTTGCTACTACCTTCATGGCATCCTGAGTGTGTCCAAAAACTGAGTCCGTCCTTTTAATTAGTTTGTTGATTCAGTGGGCCTCTCTTGAAGTGTTATTACTAGCCCAGCATACTACAGCGTAGAAAATTCCACTGGCCATCACAGAGTTATAGAAGTTGTGAAAGATATCACTTCCCACATTAAAGGAATGCCATCTCTTAAGGAAAAAGAGCCTGCTCTGCCCTTTCTTATGTTAATGTAGACCCCAAGTACTTGTAGGAGTGGACCACCTCTACATTCATTCTTTGAATCACTGGACACAGAGTCTCTTTGGTGCATCCAAACTCAGTATAACCTGTTCCTTCATTTTGCTGGTGTTAAGATGCAAACAGTTCTCTTTGCATCATGAAACAAAGATCTCCACCTGCCTCCTATACTATATGTCTCATCCCCATGGGTGTCATAGTGGGGGGAAAAAGGGTAATGATTACCCAGGACTCTCTGGGTGGGGGGGGGGGGTCTTTGAAGCCTGGAATGAAAAGTTTTTGTCTGTATTTTTTTATTATTGCTAAGTAATTGGTATCATAAGCATACATATGTTGTCTGGAAATATTGGATGAGTTACTAACCTTTGTTTACAAATATAGTAGAAGTTCTCCGAATCCACTCTCAACCCTTGCAAAAGGCATAAAATAGTTTAATTCACCTGTGTACTAGATTGGTCTCCAATTATACTAAATGAGCAGAGTGACTAGTTATGCTAGAGTGCTGATTTCAGAAAGAAAAAGAAAGACAGGAAAAAGAAAGAAAACAAAATGAGGGAAAACAGCCTCTGACTCATTTCTTTCACAAGAAAGTGCAGCAAACACAGGGAAAGTCCATGTTTAGTTTCTCTAGTTTAAGTATCAGTTTCTACAGTCGTTTATCATTTCTAAATAATTCAGGCATAAGATTTTTCTGACTTTTTTTCTCCCAAAATATCATTTTTGAGATCAGTGAAAATCCCTTGATTTCCATTGAAATCTAGGGGTATAGGGTAGGGATGCTGTAAACTGTCTCTACAAAACGTTGTGGTAAAGATGGCATGGCTATAAATGTTCTTAGTAAACTTCACCAACAACTAGATGAAAGTGTTAGGAAAATTGATAATCGATAAAGCAATCAAGAATAAATTTAAGTACAGAGGGTCCTCGGGTTACGACACAGTTCCGTTCCTACAACAGTGATGTAACCCGAATTTTGGTGTAAATCGAAACACACCCTAGCCTGTTATTTACCTATCCTAACACATTTGCAAAATCATAATCTAGAACATAAAAACACAACTAAGCCGCAGAAAAAGGAAAAGGACATAAATATACTGTACTCTACACTGTAGTGTAGTAACAGAAAAAATGAGTGTTAACAAAAATCCTTAAATTTATTCCTTCTTTTTATGGGAGTGAGTGTTGTAAACTCGACACGTTGTATGTCGAAACGTTGTAACCCGAGGACCCCCTGTAAGTGAGCACTAGATAATGATGAATGAATAAACCTGTTTGAATGTCTGTTGCGTATATGCAACAGTTAGTAAAGTGATTTTTTATAAATTTTATACATTAAATCGCACTGTTTAAAAGTTCCGATTTAAAACTGAGGTTATTTACATCAGTTATAATATTCTAATTTTCAGGGTTAGCACTGCATAGAAAGACTCCACAGACAATGGTAGTGATTCAGTGTCTCTTTCAAGCGATACCCGCATCCACAGCGACATTGAAAAACACCAGATTTGGAGCTGATGGCTTCCAGACTCCAAACCTATAAAGTATACAAGTTGTTTTATTCAGAATCAATGTTTGGCAGTATAATCCATCATTTTTAGGACCATAATAAAACTAGAATCCATGTTTGTATGCTATGTTATTTTTAAATGGAGGCTGTTATTTTATACTATATAGACAGAATGAATGTGAGGTGCCACAGTGATCATTAAAAAGAATAAAATCACATCAAATCTTTCAGCAAGTAATTTAAAATGAGCTACATCGATATTCAGCTGAAACTTTTATCCAAAGTGACCTATGTTTCTTACTAAGTATAGTTACAGTATTTCTGGAGCAATTGAGGATTAAGTGTCTTCCTCATGGGCACAGTGGTAGTATTTGCACAAGGATTCAAACCCACACCCTGAAACCCAATGTTATACTTAGCTCACCAAATGTCAATTAGAACATGTTTCTTTACTGAGAACTGAGATAAAGGGAATGAAAAAAATTAAATATGTTCAATATTCTATCATATCTATCATATTTTGCATTCTGACTTAAGTTTGTATTCCCAACTTTCCATCTGTATAAGGAATTAGTTTTGTAATGTTCACACAGTTGAATTCCAAGGTGATTTTAATGGCAAAATACAGAAAAATACTTAATGTCAATGTTCAATAGTTTGTTAGCTAATATCAGCAGTTGTTATTTGGACTGAAGGTATTCAGTCAGGAATCAAGCTTGGAACATATTTTCATTGTAGGCTATAACAGGAATTCATCCATCCATCCATCTATTATCCAACCCGCTATATCCTAACTACAGGGTCACGGGGATCTGCTGGAGCCAATCCCAGCCAACACAGGGTGCAAGGCAGGAAACAAACCCTGGGCAGAGCATCAGCCCACTGCAGCATATGACATCATATCTATCAAAATTACCTTACAAAGCTAAAAACATAATGAAACACATGGTCTTTAGTTTCAGAAACAGCAACAGAAGGTCAAGTAGCAGGTCCCTCATCATCACCTGATGACATCAGTGAAATTATCACTTGTTGAAATGTGGTATGAACATGGCACTAGAATACCATAATAGTCACTAAAGTTTAGCACAGTTGTTGATTCATTTTTTAAAAACAATTCAAAGGATGTATGACAGACAAGGATCGAGAGGAAGGGGCCCAAAGAGACTGCTTGTGTATAGTACCCTGTGCTACACTCCTGCTCATCTGCTTTATCAACACACCCCATAATTGTAGAATCATCAGAGAATTTCTGCTGGTGACATGACCTGCTATTATATTTATAGTATGAGGTGTACAGAGTGAAGAGAACAAGAGACAGGACTATTCCTTGTGGTGGTCCAGTGTTGCACACATCCATATCACAAAGATAGTCCTTGAAACTCAACAACTGCTGTCTGCCCAACAGTTAGTCCATTATCCAGGACACCACAGGCTCATTCACCTGCATATCTCTGAGTTTACCCCTTAACATTGATGGCTGGGTGGTACTGCACAGGCTAGAAAATGATGTTGGTCTTACAGGCCACGTGCTCGCTTGGTTCAGTTCTTATTTATCAAATCGATTCCAATATGTACAGAAATGTGCTGACAGTACTCCATCATTATACACAGAAGTTCAATATGGTGTCCCACAGGGCTCAGTACTGGGACCTTTACTGTTTTCACTTTACATGCTTCCACTGGGATCTCTCATTAGGAAACATAATGTTAATTTTCACTCGTATGCAGATGACACCCAGTTATACCTTTCATTTAAATCAAATGAAGTTTCTCCGATGTTGTCTTTAATTAGTTGTGTTAGTGAATTAAAGGAATGGATGAATGAGAACTACTTGTCTTTAAATACAGATAAAACAGAGATGTTAATTGTTGGAGGGAATGACGCTGATCACAGCAATATTTTGTCGACATTTAACTCAGTTGGAATCCCAATTAATTTTACTGAATCAGCCCGCAATCTAGGAGTTATCTTTGATTCTAGCATGTCATTTAAAGCACATATTACAAAGTTGTCCAAAACATGTTTCTTCCATCTTAAAAATGTTAGGAAATTAAGGCGCTTTCTAAATAAACAGGATTGTGAGAAATTAATTCATGCATTTATCTCTAGTAGGATTGACTACTGTAATGCGGTGTTCACTGGCTGTTCAAACTGTTCTTTATACAGCCTCCAGTTAATCCAAAATGCGGCTGCAAGAATTATTACAAGAACAAGAAAATATGAACACATAACTCCAGTTCTTAAATCCTTACACTGGCTCCCGGTTAAGTTTAGGGCAGATTTCAAAATCCTCCTTTTAACATATAAAGCATTAAATGGCCAAGGTCCGGCTTACTTGTCTGAACTTATCATGACTTACAAACCTGAGCGCACATTAAGATCTCAAGATGCTGGTCTGCTTATGATTCCAAGGATTAATAAAATAACAGTGGGAGGTCGAGCTTTTAGTTACAGGGCCCCTAAACTGTGGAATGGTCTTCCTGCTTCTATAAGAGATGCCCCCTTCGGTCCCAGCCTTTAAATCCCGGCTGAAGACTTACTACTTCAGTTTAGCATATCCTGACTAGAGCTGCTGATTAACTGTACATACTGCATCTCTGTTGTTAGTCATTAGCACTAAAACATAAGTAACATGATAAGTATAATTGAATACTAACCCTCACCTATTCTGTTTCTGTTCTCGGTACTCAAATGTGGCAATTGGTGCCACGGCCCACCTGCCAAGTTGTTTGCCTGCCTATGGTAAAGTCATCCCTGGTGGAGGATCACAGGAATCATGGGAAAGAGGGGCCCTTTCATCGGATTGGCTGGCCGAGCAACATTTCAGCCGTGGAATGGCCAAATGGGGAGGCAGCTTGACGGATGAGGTCTCCAGCACTCTAAAAATATCAAAATCTTATTATATGATATCATCTACTGTTAAATTCTGCTCTGTACTTCTAAAATTTGTATTATTATGCTTTATTAAGGATTTGTTCTGTTCTGTGTATTGTATTGTATTGAACCCCTTCTTTTGACACCCACTGCACGCCCAACCTACCTGGAAAGGGGTCTCTCTTTGAACTGCCTTTCCCGAGGTTTCTTCCATTTTTCCCTACAAGGTTTTTTTGGGAGTTTTTCCTTGTCTTCTTAGAGAGTCAAGGCTGGGGGGTTGTCAAGAGGCAGGGCCTGTTAAAGCCCATTGTGGCACTTCCTGTGTGATTTTGGGCTATACAAAAATAAACTGTATTGTATTGTATTGTACTGAAGGAAATGGAGAAATCAAAAAACATAATCCTCACAGGGCTGCCAGCTTTGCCCATGTGAGAATACGCCGTGTGGAGCAGATAGATAATTGCATCCCTCACTCTAATCTTTGCCTGATAGGCAAAGTGCTGTTGGACCAGGTGGCCTACCACAAGAAGACTCATATAGTCCCGGACCAGTCTCACAAAGGTGAAGAATATCAATATCAATAGCTATAATGAACATATATTCAAATAAATAACTGGGCAAAAATGCATTAACTGACAGGAGTTATATGGAAGAATATTTTGGACAAAACGAAAAAATAAAGAGATATATGCATTGGGAAAAGTGAAAATAAATAAATAAAAAATACAATGATAGGTGAACAGAAATAATAAAATGTGTCATAAAATACATGTATATTTTTGTTGCAATTATTTAACTTTTTTCTTCATTTATTTATTTTAGTGCAACATGAAACACGGTTTGAAATTAAAACTGTCGCTTTCACCAATCAAAGTTCAGACAAGTTTAATTATTTATGCTCAAATATAATTGTGTTTTTATTTATTTATTGCACATTTCACAATACATTGTACAGATCATAGAGCTATTCTTAAACACAGAGCACTAAAAGTAGATATTGTAATTGTTTTTGGGTGGGTGTGGAGGTGGTTGGGATTATTGACAGTTCAAATGATTGACGTTTGGATAGTCAACATTCTACTGCAGTTTGAAATTAGTCTCCTGAGGACCATCAAATCTCAACTTGAAAATTATTTTTGACTGATAATGTGAATTGAAAAATTATACTTTTTGTTGATCTGAATGTTCTCTCTTGTCAGAATATTTTTTCTTTTTTTATCAAAATCATTAATTTACTGTACATCTGTATTTCCTGACTATTGTTAAATATATCAATGCATTTTAGACTAAATGGCTGAGTTATTTTACTAAAGCATAATGAGTAATTTTGTTAGAAGTGTTCTATTTCATCTTTTGGCAAATTCCCAACTCAGAAATTTACTCCTAACTTCTCTTTAATGTTCAAAATGTTATTTAGTTTGCTGTCCCTTAGCTCAAGGTTTATTAGGTTTTATAGAAGAAAATTGTTCAAAAAAAATTAACCAGGTCTTTCTTAAATTATTATAAATTTCCAGACACAATTTCCTGTTAAAGGCAGATTTAATATTCACCTTCGACTAGTGGCTTGTATGAATTTTTTCATTCTACCCCCGTATCTTGCCAGAGAACGTCTGGTGTTTTTTGTAAATTTCCATAGTCTTTGAGAATGTATACTTTTTATGTTGGCAGGAATTGTGGCTTTGTGGCTAAAATGTTAGTTTTTAACTATAAGCTCACCAGTTTAGTCCGCCCCCACCCTCTTTCCCCTTTCTAGCCGTAAGGGAAATTGTCTTTTCGCATGACCGTTGGGGGTCAGAGTCCAGGGTCAGCCATTGTAAAGCACTCCAGAGCAATTTTCAAGTTAAGGGTATTGCTCAAGGGCCCAACAGAGTAGGATGTCTTCTTGTTGTAATGGGATTTGAACCGGCAACCTTCCAGATACCAGCATATAACCTTACCCTCAGAGTCACCACTATATATATATTTTAGTAAAATGCTTTGACATAGTCTTTACTATAGAAAGGTATTTACCTGTTTATTACAGAATATTAAAAACAAAACACTTTTTTAGAATTTTCCCCAATAAATTGTTGCAGAATGATCTGTGACCAATACCATAGTGATTTCCATTTCTGTTTTTTAAAAGCAGTTCCCAGGACTTTTATAATGTATAAAATGTACAGATGTATTTTACTTTAGTTTTATAGCTTTTATTGCTCTGAGAGTTTTTTTAAACAGTGAATTGTTTACACTGTCTTCACATACTTGGATTCCTTTCTTGCTAATTTGCTCAATTATAAAGCTGAATTTGTTACCAAGTAGTGAGCTATTTTAAATACATGATTCCTTCATCTTATTTCAAAGATCATTCAGTTGGAAATCGTCATTATTCATTGAAAAATTTGTTTTGTGTAAGGTTATTTTCATAATATTTATGATACTTACAAAACTAAATGTTTAATCAAGAATAAACCATGTTCATTATCCATGGAAAGAAATAGTTTGATAGATATGATTAAGTTTACAAGACCAAGTTTTAATCAATCATTCAGTATACTCCAACACAGAATGAATGCAGAAAAGGGTAACACAGGGCTGATGTAGGACCCAACAAGGTCCTTTGCATAATCGAAAAGCTGCCACTTGCAGTGACAGAGAGTGCTACTGTATATGCCTTATAAATGCACAAACCAACACTGGCAATGCTTCCCTAAAAGGTAGAGGGCACGTAATCCAAGGTGCCAGTGATGAGTAAACATCCTTATAGGGAGAAATCACAGCCAAGGAGGGCTGTCATAATGCTAAAATACCTCCTGACCAATGAAGAGAAGCACGCAGTACCAGAATGTTACGTTCTGCTTTTGGGCCAGTGGATGTCTCATTGCACCCAATAGGCTGAGTCAATATCCTATATAGGGTGTCTATAGAGGCTGTAGATTTTTGTTGCTTTTTCCTGTTTACCTGCTGATTGTTATCTTTGTTCATCATGCCCTTCTGTTTAGTTATTTATGTAGGCCACATTTATGAACATACCCACACTCACTCAATACCGGGCCAATTAAAAATTGCTTACCAACCTTGGTAATGCAACTTCAGGATGTGGAAAGAAAACCTGAGAACCCGCAGAAAAATCCTCACAAATGTGAAGAGACGATGAAAATTCCATGTGCATTGACCAGGGTTTGGTCCCATTTATATATGAAGCAGCCATACCACATGCACTTCAGAACAGGTCATCCACCTAAAGCTAAGCATGTTCAGACCTGGCCAATACTTGTATGGGAAACCATCTAGGGGAAAGCCTGAGTTGCTGCTGAAAGAAGTGTTAGTGAGGCCAGCAGGGGGTGCTTAACCTGTGGTCTGAATGTGGATCCCAATGCCCCAATGCAGTGATAGGGACACTATGCTGTAAAAATGGCACCATCCTTTGGATGAGACATAAAACCAAGGTCCTGACTCCCTGTGATCATAAAAGATCCTTGGACATCCTTCATAAAGACTACGGCGTATCCTGATGGCCAGGCTAAATTGCCCACCACGGCCTAGTAATTCTGGGTCCCTAATCATCCTCTGTCCCAAATTGGCTATCTCTCTCACCACTTCACCACCTAACAGCTAATGTGTGGTGAGCGTACTGATGGAAAAATAGCTGCCATCGCATCATTCAAGTGGATGCTATGTATCAGTGGTGGTTGAAGTGGCTCCCCACTCACTGAAGCAGTTCTGAGTAGTCAGAAAAGCGCTATATAAATTTAAAGAATTACTCTTATTTATTATTTTTAAAATTATGGTATCTCTTGACTTACATGTGCCCCTTCTCGATCACGTTCCCATAAAGGGTGCTCATCAGACTCTATCAATTCAGGCACCTTGCTTGTCTCCTGTCTGATTTTTGGCTACACCAAATGGTAAATGGGCCCTCATTTACAACTGTAAAAGCATCATTCATATTCTTGCAGACACTTCCCATGTTTGAAGATGATTCTGAGCATTCTATATATGCCTTTCCTTGGTGTCCTTCTGTGTGTCGGCCTCCCTTGTCTGGCACTTTGACATAGTGAAACTGACCAAATCATATTGCTCTGAGGGACCAGACACACAGACATTAGCATTTATTATATAGATAGATATACAGTAGACTACATATTTATATGTATGTATGTGTTTGTGACTGACGCAAACGGTGAATTACTGATAATATTTTCAGCATTTCTGAATAGCATAGATTAAGATACCTATAATAGAAACCGTTACTTTGAGACAAGCCTAAGTCAGCAAGCCTTCGTAAAAGGTTAAACAAGAAATCATAATTTTGAGCACTTATTTGGAAGTCTGTAATTCTTAACAAAACCTACCTTTTGAACTCTTTTAGTTGAGAATGCTAGGTCAATGACAAGATTCACCCTTTAAACTGTCATGTAATAGGTGGGCTGTTATGGCTTTCTTAATGTAACTGAAGAATTAGGTAGATGCAGGGACACCTTGGCTTGCTAAAGGTAAATCGAGCCTAATGTCACTGTTGCAAAAATACGTCCAACTGATCCAAGAACTGTTTTAAGGGCTTGGCTAGGTCTTGTCTTAAAGACCCCTTGAGCAAAAGGCTCACTGAGTTTAGAGTTAGGAGGTGAGATGGGAAAAAGACTGAACTGGCAGAAGGTACAGGAATGTGAAAGAGGGCTTGATTGGTTCTACTTTAATAAAGCCTACTTTTTGAATTCTTTTTTTGAGAGTCTTTCCCTTATATTTTAAAGTACAAGGAACATTTATAGACATTGGTGCATGAGCAGCAACGTGCCGCATTGAGACTATGTCCATGCTTGACTCCAAAGAACAAAACAAACAAATTAAGTTAATATTCTAAGAAAAAAGGTGAAAAATAATTCTGAAGGAATTAAATACATTTAATATACAGAGGACTGTTTCAATATGTTGTTTGAAGCAAGTTTCTGCACAAAGCCATAGTAAACAACAAAACAAAAAGAGGAAAGACATTTTTCAGAGGTTTAACAGGGATTTCTATTATTTTAGGCATGAACTGGACTATGGTTATCTTTGCACTCTCATAATTTAAAATATATTCAGAGTTTAGTATAACAAACATTTTGAATATAATAAACATAATTAAAAACTTAGAAGTACTTACTAGACTTGGCATTGCATTATTTATACTAATACTCCTTAGGAATATGGCAGTTAAAATTATGTCCACTACTTTGTGTTGATTAACTGTATTTCAATTTGATTTTATCAGATTCATTTCTAAACCTGGCACTCTTGCCATTATATGAAACTTCTTTTGATAACCATTTTTTTCAACAGAACAAAAGTGTTGCTATGGGAGCAGGTTTTAGATATGATATTTTTTGTGTTCTGATAACAGATACTTTCTCATTTCATCTATAAATAGCTTTGTTCATCATGTGCTTTTTTGCATCATATATATTTACAAATTTATTGATATGGAAAAAGAGATTTACAGTCAACTAATGTTTTTTTTTCTTTACTCAATAAATATGATAGAAAACTGAAGACACTTTAAAAGCAAGGATTACACTTGAGCTGCATGTATAAGTTGTTTTATCTTGTATTAGTGTCTAAAGATTTGTCCCTAGTAAATGTGGATGTGCAGACAGCCTGGCTGCAACTGATAGAGAAAGCCTGCACCTTAAAACAGTTTGTTCTCAGCAAGTGAATGGTGAGGACCGTTTTAAGAAATGCCTTCTGACTGATTAGTGAAGAGGCAGAAACAGATCTCTATAATACCTAATGAATAAGTCAGTGGAGGAGTGGCAGCGTGCAGAGAATAGCAGCAGGAAAACAATACCCAACCTAGTAGATAGGTGCTTGCGTGCTATTGCTGGATTATTGGGTCAGTGACTGAGGTAGATGAAGAGCAGAATCTCAGGAAAGACGAGCAGATTAGTTGTCTGGGAACATTGCTGGTACAACTATTCTCTTTATTTCCCTTTGTGGAGATATGTTTAAAACCATTCTTCTGATATTCTGGATAGTGAATCTTTCCAGAAAACTATCTGCCATTATTGCAGAGTGAACCAATACAGCAAGTTATTTCTGGACTGTACATAGATAATGATGCTCATATTAGAGTAAAATCATCATTACTGGTGTGGGGTGGCACTGCTATACATTCTTGTTTGTGTTTACTGTTATATTATTTGCTGTAATCATTCTAGACATTAGATTGATAGATTAATTTCATGTTTTAGTGTAGTCTCCCATTGTGAACTTGAATTGGTTTGTAGGAGGGCAAACTGTTGGGCTTGATGTAGGCATTTGTCCTGAAATACCTCTTCGTGAAATCATACCTGCCTAGTGCAAGGTTTTGTAAATCTTGGTGGTTCAAAATCTGGAATTTTTCTAAATTTTCTGGTTACTATTAAAAAAGATTAACTCCTCTCTGTTCCCTAAACCTTAAGAATAATTTAACAAAAGCTTCACTGTAGTTTACATTCAAGTTCAGTTTTTCATGTTATTTTTTATGTACACAGAATTAGTTGAGATTGTTGTGATTTTACTTCACAAGCTTACCCCATATATTTTGTAGTGATGGTCAAGAAAAATTTTAATTTCATGCAGAATGGAGAGAAAGAAGTTTAAGGCATAATAAAACACAATAGTGACCAGTGTTGTACAATAGGAAATGTGAAAAATGTCCAAGGAAAAATGATAAAAATCTCACACTACTCATGTTGCATATACCACATGTCTCTTATCCAGTCCAAAATGTATGGGTTTTTTTTTTTTTTACTAAAATATGTTATATAGTTACTTCCTAAATTATTAGCACGTGCATAAACCTAAAGCCTCATACGATTTAGTTTTCTATTTGAAAATAGAAGAATGAGGACATAGGTACGTCTTTAGTTCCAAAACCTCCATCTCATGAGGCTTTAGGATTTTGTGTGCTGTTAAGTGAAAAAGAGACAAAGAGATCATAAATCTTTAAGGTCAGAATGTTTACTCTGGATTTCCAATGTCGCAGAAGCACGTAATAGTGACAAAAAATTGATATGCACTGCTAGAATCAATAAGTGGCCTTGTGCCCATTTATTACCACCACCTTGGTGAAAAGAAGAGATGGTGGGTCGGCCATAAGACACTACCTTTCTCCTCATCCCCAACTGCAATTCATCGGCTCACCAAAAGAGGGGCATTGGGTGATGGTGTGGCCATCTCCCCACACTTGTAGCAGCATGGAAAGTCTCTGTGCCTCTCCTGTGGCAAGACTGCTGGAACTGTGGTTCTGCAGGCAGACTTAGGAATAGAGTCACAGTCTGTTGGAGATTTGTGATCAGCAGACTCGAATTGTAAGGCTGTTTGGTGCCACTCAAAGGCTCTCACTAGGTCTTCCAATTTGTTTACTTCTACCCTACAGACTGGCTGGACAAGAAATTTGGAGAGGGCATTCTTCAAGTAGTCACAGGCTACTTTTTTGGTGTATTTGTGTCTGGTCTCAGCCAGTGCCTGACTCAGCCCCATATGTCAAAAGCCTGGAAGCGCGCTGGCTGCTCAGGGTCAAAACGTCATTCCAAACCTGGCCTGCTGGTCGTGCTAATGCCATATCGTAGCAACACCTCTACTTACAGTCGGTCATACTTACTGGTGTGTGTGCCCATTCCACATGATTCCAGTGATGATAAGTAGTGGTGCATTCAAACACCAGAAAGAAATTCTCAATACCATCATCAAATTGTAACAGCAGTAATAACTGGGATGGACCCAACAATTTTTCCTGTTGGAGAGAGGCACAGGTTTGATTACGTACCTCCGTCTCAGCGAGCCACATCCATTGCTCCCCAATCTGGGCTTTTAGAGCCTGGATTTTTGCAGTCATGACATGGAAATTAATTATCTCCTCCTGTTACTCTATCTTCAGCAACTTTCGATAAATCCTATGCCACTGTAATGAAAGACACAAAGAGATCTTTGAAGCACCCAAAGGCTAACTCCATACAATGAAAACAAATTGTGGGTTCAAAATGCGTGAAAAAGCAAAAGAATTGTATTGATGTGAGTTTCAAAGTAGACTGCTCAAGATGGTGGAACTTCCGGGCTTATGGGCTTCTGACAGGAAGAGGCAGGTCCAGACAGGCAGACACCAGAAGTGATGTCAGAGAGGTTATGGCCGTCAGTCTTCTGATCTACAGAGAAAGGAAGAGAAAAGGCATCAGTCAACAGCACCAGTGGGAAATTGCAGTTATCTGAGCCCTTAGCACTAGAATCCCTGAAGCCTACAAAAAAACTTGTAATCCCGGCCCACCTTAAATTCCTTCGCACCTCTCCATCATCATCTTTTGTTTTGTAAATGTGTTGATCAGCATAAGCAGCAAGCAGCCTGCTATCCCCACCCTCCCCACCCCCTTCCTTGCCAGAACTCAACTTTGGGAAAAATTTCTCCCAGCTCAAGCCAAGGCTACTTATCTGCGTGTTTGGTGCCTGGAGTTGATATAGGGTAAATAATACAGTAAATCTTTATATGGAATACATGCATTTCATGTGTATTCCATGTCTACAAAGAGCTGGGAAATTGTAAGATGAAAAAAAATGTGAGAAATATATATTAGCTTTCTGTCGATTGACATTTGAGCTCAGGTTTGTAACTCATTGACTGCAACATGTAAATTGAATGCTTTTTTTTTTTTGGTTATATTCTTGAATAAAAGCGCACATGTTTATTTGATATTTGGACTAAAGTCTTCACACATTATACACTTCATATCATTATTAGTATAATATGAAAATAGCTTCTGCTTTAGGCATATCTTCAGCATTTATTGCCTCACAGTTCCTTTCATCCTACACTTACCCAGATCTTTATAGACACAGAGCACACATGAAATGCATGTACAGTAATCCCTCCTCGATCGCGGGGGTTGCGTTCCAGACCCCCCCGCGATAGGTGAAAATCCGCGAAGTAGAAACCATAAGTTTGTATGGTTATTTTTATATATTTTAAGCCCTTATAAACTCTCCCACACTGTTAACATTATTAGAGCCCTCTAGACATGAAATAACACCCTTTAGTCAAAAGTTTAAACTGTGCTCCATGACAAGACTGAGATGGCAGTTCTTTCTCACAATTAAAAGAATGCAAAGGAGCGCAGTCAGGAGCAGAGAATGTCAGAGAGAGTGCTCGCTAAGAAAAGCAAACAATCAAAAAATCAATACGTGCTTTTAAGTATGCAGAAGCACCGCGATAAAGTGGCATTTTGTAAAGGAGCATCCGTATCTTCTAGGCAAACAGCCCCTCTGCTCACACCCCCTCCGTCAGGCAGAGAGAGTGAGAGAGATAGAGAGAAGCAAACAATCAAGCACCGCGCGGGAAACATATCTTATATCATTGAGGAGTTTTAGTTAATATGTAATACATGCTCTGATTGGGTAGCTTCTAAGCCATCCGCCAATAGCGTCCCTTGTATGAAATCAACTGGGCAAACAAACTGAGGAAGCATGTACCATAAATTAAAAGACCCATTGTCCACAGAAAGCCGCGAAACAGCGAAAAATCCGTGATATATATTTAGATGTGCTTACATTTAAAATCTGCGATAGAGTGAAGCCGCGAAAGTCGAAGTGCGATATAGCGAGGGATTACTGTATTCCAAATAACGATATACTGTATTATCTATACTAATAAAAGGCAAAGCCCTCACTGACTCACTCACTTACTAATTCTCCAACTTCCCGTGTGGGTGGAAGGCTGAAATTTGGCAGGTTCATTCCTTACAGCTTCCTTACAAAAGTTGGGTAGGTTTCATTTCGAAATTCTACGCGTAATGGTAATAACTGGAAGCTGTTTTTCTCCATTTACTGTAATGGAGATGAGCTTGAAAGCCGTGGGGGCGGAGTTTCGTGTGACATCATCACACCTCCCACGTAATCACGCAGTACGTAGAAAACCAGGAAGAGCCCCAAAAAGCGCTGAAGAAAACATGCATTATATAATTGAGAAGGCAGCGAAACAATAAGAAGCGAGCGAGTGACATATACAATCATATTCATGAGTTCTGCTACTTCGGAAACAAAGCACGATGTAAACCTAAACTTTAAATTAAGTTCATAGACAGGCTGCCGCTGGCGTTTGTAATTTAGTGCCTGCCCATATAAGGCCGTCCGTCAGCGGCAATCCAATAGAAACGCTGCCACTAAATATTCACGGGTGAAGGACTGTGCTTATGCAGAGGAAGATGAGATGGTCAGGGTGGTGTTTGGCACAAACTCAGTGAAACTGTGAGAGAAAGTTTTAAGTGCCGGGACTTAGGTAACATTAGATACAGCCATGGACATAGCACGACATGGCACCAGCACAGCTGGGAAAGTTCGATGCATGTACACCGAGCGGCTCATGTGAACTGACGCAGTGCACAGACAAAAAGCAACAGTTCCAAAGAGCGCTGAACAAAAACCGAATTACACAATTGAAAAGGCAGCAAAAAAATATGAAGCGTCTGATACATACAAGCGTATTCATAAGTGCAGCTACTGCGGAAACAAAGCACACGGTGCAAAAAGTGAATGTCCCGCTAAAGGAAGACAGTGTAAAAAAAAACCGTGCATGCAGTGTGTCAGGTCTCAGATAAAGAAGAAGATGAGCTGTTTATTGATGCAGTAAGAAACGAATCGATGAATGAAACCTGTCATCTTTACAACGATTGACAAACACGGAATGTAACTTGAACATAACACATCGTACAAATACAACCCTGATTGAAACAAATAATGATAATCGAATCCTTGATCACAGCAACACTCAATAACACTCACAAAACAATTACTGTATATTGACAATCATGTTACGTTATTTTTAAAATGTTCCATTTTCTTTTTCATAGCTTCTTTAACACACTACATCTCCGCTGCGAATATATATATATACCCCGATCTACATACTCTCAAATAGATAAGCCACACACCGTGGCGCAATTGTAGAGGCTTCCCCTCTATCGCCTACATCCGAGGTTCGATTCCCGAGAGGGGGATGTACTGAGTATGTACGCGCGCTTCTCGGTTCATTTTAACCTCACATCTCCTTGGTTTGAGACGTATGAAAAAATATGCGGTTAACGCAGAATCATGTTACCTTATTTGTAAAATCTTTCCTTTTCTTAGCACAAGCACAGCTGAGAAGCTTCAATGCATGTACTCCATAACAAAAAATAACGCATTTAATCACACTTTCAATTTCAAGCAAAGGGGAACTTTTGTCAATGCATGATTTCCTGGTACATCGATGCACACCTCACAGTTACAAAAATGTTAGAGTCGGAATGAAGCGCGTTCCTAATTGAGAAGGCAGCGAAACAATAAGAAGCGAGCGAGTGACATATAATACCATATTCATGAGTGTTGCTACTTCGGAAACAAAGCAAGGTGTAAACCTAAACTTTAAATTAAGTTAATAGACAGGCTGCCGCTGGCGTTTTTCATGCCCACGGGTAATGCGGGATACAAGTTTAATGAGAGGACGCAGGATATAAACGAGAGTTAAAACTAAGTTAAAATTGCAGGTGAAGGGGTGTGCTTATGCAAATTCCGAGAGACTGTGTTTGTGGGGGATTGACAGTTAAGGCGGGTGGGGGAGTCACGTCATCATATCCCCTCCCATTTACCTCATTTCGCTCTGAGCTGAGCTCCGCGGCTAACGCCATCTTCCGAATCAACTTCGTCACACTGCCACCAAATACACACAGAAAAATCCACAAGTTAATACACACGCTGTCTGTAGAGTTTCTCCACACTGAATCCTCCAGGCACTACTTACAAAAGGTTACATTGACAATCGCACAGCTGAGAAGCTTCGATGCATGTGCTCCATAACGTGTTAAAAATATAAAGTCACTGTCGGAATAAATAAAGTCAAAACTTAAAGTCAAAACTTGTTTCTGAATATATAAAGTCAAAACTTTAATATATAAACTCAGCGCTGGAATATATAAAGTCAAATCTTGAATATATAAAGTCAGCATCGGAATATATTGTCACGCTTGGGTCACAGATTTGCACAGAGACACAGGAGGTCGTAGAAACAAGAAGGGTTTTTATTCAAACACTGCAAACACATGAGCTTAAACGTGCTCCATGACAAGTCAGAGATGACAGTTCCGCTAGGAGCAGAGAGAGAGAGCGATAAAAGCAAGCAAACAATCAATTTTCAACTGACAGGCGCTGCACAAGGCTTTTAAGTTAGCGGAGTATCGCGCGAGGTTTGCATTACGCGTTATAGCGCAAGTGAGAAAGTAAGGAGCAATGTGAGGGTAGTCTGTGTTTCAGGGGTTGTGGTTTTCCCAGAGGCGTCTGTATCTTCTTGGGGTGCGATCAGCCCTCCAGCTCACACCCTCCCCCTCAGCTTTATTCACATTTCCGTGAATCAAGCGACTCTCTGTACCAGGTTCATTTAGTCTTGATAATACGTCTGCGTTGACGTGTTCAGAACCTGGTCGATGTTTTACTGTGAAACGGTAAGGTTGTAAGCCCAGAAACCATCTCATGAGGCGAGAGTTTGTATCTTTCTGTCGGTATGACCATTGAAGTGGAGCATGATCAGTTACCAAAGTGAAGTTTCGTCCCCACACGTAATAGCGAAGCCCTCCAGCTCACAATATAAAGTAAGTGCTGGAATATATAAAGTCAAAACTTCAATATATAAAGTCATCGTCGGAATATACAGTCAGTGCTGCAATATCCATCCATTTCCCAACCCATTGAATCCGACCACAGGGTCACGGGGGTCTGCTGGAGCCAATCCCAGCCAACACTGGGTGCAAGGCAGGAACCAATCCTGGGCAGGGCAAATGCATCATTTTCAAAACATTAACCGAAAAGTGTTTTTTTAATTTATTTATCTGAATACGTTTTTGTTAACTTACTTCAGTTCAGAGCCGTTTCAATCAATATATTTTGACTTTGACTTTATATAATCAGGAATGACTTTATAAATTCCGACGCTGACTTTATATATTCAGGTTTTCACTTTATATATTCCAGCGCTGACTTTATATATTCTGACGCTGACTTTATATATTCAAGTTTTGAATTTATATATTCCAGCGATGACTTTATATATTCAAGTTTTGACTTTATATATTCCAGCGGTGACTTTATTTATTCAAGTTTTGACTTTATATATTTAGAAAAAAGTTTTGACTTTATATATACCGACGCTGACTTTATGTATTCAAGTTTTGATTTTATATATTCCAACAGTGACTTTATATATTCGGGAATGACTTTATATATTCAAGTTTTGACTTTATATATTCTGACGCCGACTTTATATATTCAGAAAATCAATGTATTTGCCTGTTTCGCACCCCATAGTATATGTGTGTGTGTATATATGTACATATGTATGTATATATATATATATATATGCTTGCAGCACTCATGACAATGACAAAACAATTACGTTGTCAATCATGTTACGTTATTATTAAAATGTTTCCTTTTCTTTTTACTTCTCTGCTGCCAAGCGTGGGTATTTTACTATATATATATATACATATATATATATATATATATATATATATATATATATATATATATATAGATATAGATATAGATATATATAAATATGACAACAACACTCATATCAATGACAAAACAATTACATTAACAATCATGTTACGTTATTTTTAAAATTTTTCATTTTCTTTTTCATGACTTCTTTTATACACTACTTCTCCGCTGCGAAGCGCGGGTATTCTGCTAGTTTACCCTATACAACTCCAGGCACATCAGATGCAGATAAGGAGCCTTGGCTTGAGCTGAGAGAACATTTTGCCCGAGTTGAGTTCTTTCTCTTTGGAATGGGACAGCAGTCTGCTTGCTGCTTGTGCTAGTCGACACATTTACAAAACAAAAGATGCTGATGGAGAGGTGAGAAGGAATTTAAGGTTGGCCGGGATTACAAGTTTTTTCATAGGCTTCAGGGATTCTAGTGTTAAGCTGTCCTCCAAGTGCATGCATTTTATAGCTGATATTTCAGGAAGTACAGTAACTATCTATATATATAATTGACTAAGTTGCCCGACCATGGGGTACGTACGACAGAGACCATGGGATATGCATGACAGAGCCACGCCCGCCAACTCACAGTGCCCCGCCCACCAACTCTAAGACCATGGGATACACACGACAGAACCCCACCCGCCAACTCTAACCCTCCTCCCGCGTCATGGGATACGCACGACAAAGCCCCGCCCGCCAACTCTAACCCTCCTCCCGTGTCCACCCTCGCTCTCGAGGCATGCGCACTGCCTGCTCATGTGCCAGCACGCAACACCTCACCAAACACAGCCTCAGTCGCTTTCATCTCTGCTACAGTCCACATGCACCTCTGAGCCACGTTGACTTTTCATTGTTCTTTTCGGTTCCGGCTGCTTTTCTATATATATATAATCGACCAAGTTGCCTGACCATGGGTTACACATGACAGAGCCCCGCCCGCCCACTCTAACCATCCTCCCGCGTCATGGGAAACGCATGACAGAGCCCCACCCGCCAACTCTAACCCTCCTCCCGCGTCCACCCTTGCTCTCGAGGACTTATCCCTACTGACGAAGTAACTTTCACCAGCATTGACTCCATCGTCACAGATGATCCTGCAGATCAACTTTCATTCCCCAAAGAATTTCTTAACAGTCTTACTCCCACTGGCATGCCTCCGCATAAACTCAACATTAAAATTGGTTCCGTCGTTATGCTTCTCATGCCAGCAAAAGGTCTCTATAATGGCACTAGGCTTTGTTACCAGCATTCACCGCAATGTACTGGAGTGTAAAACTATCGCAGCTGCTACCTCACAAACTGTCCTTATTCCCCGGATTTCCCTGACCCCATCAGATTCAAATTTGCCTTTTACTTTTACACACAGACAATTTCCTGTTAGATTGGCCTTTGCAATGACAATTAATGACAAGGCACAGGGCCAAACTTTCAAAAATATATGCCTGTATCTGCCGAAACCAGTTTTCAGTCACAGACAATTGTATGTTGCTCTCTCCAGAGTTCCATCTTTTCATTCACTCACAGTCGTATCCTCAAACCCACCCCATTTGGACAACTGTGTCTTTCAGGATGTGTCCACCCATCAACAAATAATTATGCGGTGTATACTACGCCATGGGTTGGCTAGTATTACAATATTTTAGCAAAAAAGCATGCAATATGAGAATGGCTGGTCTATGTCCTCCTAACCTCTTACTACTTATCAGCAACAAAAATCCCATTTTGATGACTGCAGAAAACAAATTTAGAAGTCCACATTCTAATTGTGGCACAGCATTTCATTTAGCTTTAGCATTCCAGCTTATATAGAACGGGTCTCATTCCAACCCCATGTTGTTTGTTTTTGATTTTTTGCTTTTGTTATCTTTCAAATCTGTGGAATTTCATTTCTTCCATTAAGTAGAGTAAACCAATATAAACTGATCAATTGCTTCTGTATACAAGTAGGTGTTAGTAGCTTCATCTAAGCTAAACAGGTTTTTGAGTTGAAATACTTGCTAAATCATTCACAAACAAGGTTGTTTACTTCCATGATTGTTTTCAATGTTCTGAACCCCATGAGGCAAGACAAGTATTCAAAGTAAAATTTAAGCCAGAAAATGCTGGAGAATGGAGGAAAGCATTTAGGCACGCACTTAATTTGTTAAGTGAAAAACCAAAATCTATATAATCAGAAAAAGCTGCCAAAATCAACACCGACATTCAGAACACATAATAAAGTCAAGAACCATTGCAAAAAATACAGTGACTAGCTAGATATAATTTGTACTTAACTAGAACTAGAAAGTTTGTTTCTAAATAGAATTCAATACTCAGATAACACACTGCTGGGTGCCAATGTCCTAAATATGAGGTACATGGGTGCACCATGTTGGCAACAAGCATATAAACTATAAAGGAGATGACCACAGCCATGCAAAGACAATCATAAAATGGCAGTATATGTAAAAACACAAAATGGCATTGCCTGAATAAGAATTAAATAAATATTTAAGAAGAAATAAACACACATATTACAAAACTAAAGTAAATTGACAAAAGGAGGTTAAAAGCATAAATGAATCAAAGTTACGTGCAGTCATCATAAAGGATAATATCCTAACTTCTAATTTAGCTGTTCATTTAAAAATAATTTTATGTATTCACCACCTATTATGACTGATCACTATTAGGAGTAATCTGCACTATAAAATGAACTCCCCATTTTCAGCATTGTCCCTGGAAAATCTTTATACTTTGCAGAACCACTTACTTCCACTAAATGACTATGGAATGATAACAGGTACCATCCTTCTAAAAAACAACACATTATTTTAATTAAGAATTATTATTAGGATAAATGTTTTAAGTAATATTACTTGGTCTTTCCTAAAACTAAAGTTAGAAGGTAAGCTGGAGTTTTAAAAAAAATTTAAATAAAAAAAAAAACATGAAATGAATCATACAGGGCATAACTGGTTACATACACTATACTGTTTTCAACTAAGACTAATTAAGAAAGGTTTAGCTTATATTAGGATTGTGCAGTATACCAGTACTGAAAAAGTACAGAAAACCCAATCTTTAAAACAGTACAGTACCAGCATTTCATTAATTTTGTTACTAAGCCCAATTGGAATTCCACAGGTGAATGTCTGCTGTTTGATTTTAATATATGTATTAAATCTAGCTCAAACATCCTAGGAACTCAAACCCCTTAAGCATATATCTCTCTATTATAAAAAAATTCCTGGAGAGAAACACAAAGGCATCAAGACGTGATCTTCACATTAAGATCACGGAAGACATTTAAAAGAAACTGTGAGATGAAAGAGATTGGCCACAGAGAATCTTACGGAGACCTTAAACATGAGACTTTGTGCCAAGAGATTAACCCAGGACCGTCTAATGATGACGTGGAACATGAAATTCTTGCAAGACACGCCCTACTTACAATCAATATCAAATAAGCCAAGAGGCAGCAAAACATTCAGTCGTCTAAAGGATTTGAGCACACACAGATCCAGGGCTTTCAGCGCATCGACTAAGCGAAGCGAAAACAGCGCAGAGAAAAGAGACTCAAAAGCGTTGAAGAGAAAAAAGAAAAGGAATAATCTAGGTGCAAATTAAGAAAATAAGGAAAATAATTATCAGCCGGGAACAAGTGGAATTGAAAAAAAATGTCCAATCCGGCTCAGAATTAAAAGACAGAGTAAAAGACAAAGTAGAACTTTATAAAGACGTTCACAAACGTTGGCGCTAAACACATGCAGAGCAGGTTAGAGATTATGAAAGCAGTGGAATTCAAAAGGCTAAAAAAAAAACGGCGCAATAAATATGTGGAGAAAGTTAAAGGATATGAAAGTAGGAAAATTAGAAAGTATAAAAAAAAAGAAAGTAAAGATCGCAGTAGCACAAACAAACAAACTGCCTCATTAACTTTGGTTTTGCACAATAATCACTGCACTATTGCACCTTAACACTTAATTCTACTTTATTCACATAATTTTACTTATTTATTATGTTCTACTATACTGTTATCTTTCAATCTATGACTTTTTGTTAATCTAACTGGTATTCTTCTAACTTTGCACAGTTTTTGATAAGCAGATCAAAATGCATTTCACAGCGTGTTGTCCTGTATATCAAAAACGGAGTTTATCGCACATGCATTTATGGGTTACTTTGTAAAAAGAATTATTAACTGCTGATGATGTAGATCATTTTGTCTGTGCTGAAATTCCAAACAGAGAAACCTAGCCTGAATTATGGTATAAAGTCATTCAATACATGTCTCACTGACCTCATTAAAAAGATTCAGCATATTGGGACTCGCAAGATTCAAAATATTGTTTTTACAGAAGTTCTGAAATAAAAGTGAAACTAATGAAATAGCAACAATCCAAAGAAAAAAAAAATCTTAAAAGTGTGTATCCGGGAAACCAAACACGGAGGTTGGTGATCAAAGCGAGCAGGGGGCGAGGCCCCCTAGTATATATATATATGTAAACAATTTGTATAGTCCAAAGAGGAGGCTCTGCCTTTGGAAGATTTGCAAATTGCAGTGGAACAGGGAGGTACACATTTATGCAGGCAGGGGGAGCAAAACAAAGTAAATGGTAGTTTTCAAGTTCCTCATTCATTGTTGTTTATAAACGAGATCGGAACTCTAAAAGGGATCCAATTCAGAGCCCCCGTCCCCTGCTTTAAACATCTGTTAATGTAAACGTGCTGTATAGTCCAATGAGAAGGCTCCTCTTGTCAACGTATTACATATAAGTAAGTCTTGCAAAGTGGCAAGCGTGAATGCATGCTGGCTTGGGGAATGAAGCAGCTGACAGAGAAGGGGTGGGGCAGTAAGGTGGTTGTTGGAAGAGTTTTCCATTTTAGTATCAGTATTGAGGTCCAAGAGCTAGTAGTTTTTTTAGTAATAACACTAGCTGATATACAGTTTTCTCCTGAATTCATTATTTATAGATTGAATAATATGGTATATACTGAAGAGAAGATCATTTCAGAGAGTTGCCTGTCAGAGGTAAGTGAATTTAGTGTTTATTAAGAATATGAACAAAGACCAATTTTGAGCTTTTTGAAAAGATAAAACATAAATATCTAACTAGAAAAACAGAGCATTCAATGACTGTGAACATTTTTTTTCTTCACTGATGGTGCAAATGAATTACAATACGATGACTGAGGAAGAAATGATTAAATTAATACCTTGATTCATAAACACTAAAATAAAAGTAAAAGAAATTTCACCAAAGCCTGTGGAGGAGCCTGCTAATTCTTTTTTGCCAAGTCACCTGGAAGAATGCTGAAAAAGGTGCCTGCCTACAGTAACTAGCTCGTGTGAGAAGTAAATAACAGACACCAATTGAAAAGAAGCTTAACAGCAGTGTGTAAAATCCCTTAAAATGACAATTTCAGTGATCATTCTTTAAAACATACACAATAAACTACAAAAGTATAATAGAAATGGATCATTGTTTTCATATAATAATAATAAACACTAAACAGCCATTGGTGAACTCTCTACAGTACCAAATAAAAATCATATGCTTTACATATTAACATTACATTTCTTTCTTAATAATGGAGGAGATGTGTATTCTATTTAATAAGAATTCTAAAAATGAGTGCAAATTCTATGAAACATAAACAGTAGCTGTTAGCTTTTATAAAGGACTGCTGGCTACACAACTGGATTGTGTGGAATGTATTACTATTAATTTTATTATAAGCAAAACCCTTTATAATGTTTTTGATATATTTTGTAATACATGGTTATACAAGTTATACAGCTGTAGGCAGTCAGAGTCAGTTCTAGCATTACCAGGCAGTAAACAAACCCAGGTTTGATGCCATTGTACTCATATGTGAGTCCTTAGCTATGGCCTAATTTTATTCGGCAGGAAGATCTCTGTATTTCCTTGGAACTAACAGTGACTTAGTTAGAAATAAATAATATAATTAAGAGGGGTCAACTCATCTCTTGTATGAAATGTAAAGACCTTCGTGATATGTACAATAGCTACTTTTACAGCATTGAGAACTTTGACCTAATCCATATTTTCATAGACCAGTGGAGCACAACCTGTAGATAGGGCATTACTTCATGCAAATTGCTTGGGGCACTATATGCAATCATCATGCATAAAAAGTCTTTGGGAAGTAGAGAGTCGGATTGCATAATCATTTCATTCCTACAGGTGAAACTTGCAGTTTTGAGCAAGAAGATTACTATATCTATTTCTATGGCTATGTCCACACTATTGCACTTTTGTTTAAAAATAGCATTTTAAATAAAACAATCTCAGTCCACACTAACATTTCACATCATTTATTAAAGTATTTTCATCCAAACTAAAATGACTGAAAATGCTTATGATGTAATGGTCTGCCAACACTGGGTGTACGCAGTGAAATTTTGGCACAATTTTAAGCCCTATTTTCACTGAGTTGGACTGAATTTCAGCTTCACCAGCCATTGTTTCACATGGAATAAGAGAGTGATTGCATCTTACAAGTGTGACTTCACTGACGATACTGCTACTGTGGGCTGCATCAGGAGTGGGCAGGAGGAGGAGTATAGGAAGCTAATTAAAGACTTTGTTAAATGGTGCGACTCAAACCACTTACACCTAAACACCAGCAAGACCAAGGAACTGGTGGTGGATTTTAGGAGGCCCAGGCCCCTCATGGACCCCGTGATCATCAGAGGAGACTGTGTGCAGAGGGTACAGACCTATAAATACCTGGGAGTGCAGCTGGATGACAAATTGGACTGGACTACCACTGCTCTGTGTAAGAAAGGTCAGAGCCGACTATACTTCCTTAGAAGGTTGGTGTCCTTCAACATCTGCAATAAGAATGCTGCAGATGTTCTACCAGACAGTTGTGGCGAGTGCCCTCTTCTACACGGTGGTGTGCTGGGGAGGCAGCATAAAGAAGAAGGATGTCTCACGCCTGGACAAACTTGTTAGGAAGGCAGGCTCTATTGTAGGAATGAAACTGGACAGTTTGACATCTGTGGCAGAGTGACGGGCGCTAAGCAAACTCCTGTCAATCATGGAGAATTAACTGCATCCACGGAACAGTGTCATCTCCAGGCAAAGAAGTAGCTTCAGAGACAGACTGCTGTCACTGTCTTGCTCCACTGACAGACTGAGGAGATTGTTCCTCCCCCACACTATGCGACTCTGCAGTTCCACCCGGGGGAGTAAATGCTAACATTATTCAAAGTTATTTCTGCTTTTACATGCATTTTTATTACTCTTTAATTTAATATTGTTTTTTGTATCAGTATACTACTGCTGGATTATGTGAATTTCCCCTTGGCATTAATAAAGTATCTATCTATCTGTCTAATAAAGTATCTATCTATCTATCTAAGTGTGCTGTCACACAACTTTGAAGAATTTCTGTTATGTCAGAAATTTCAGTCACCTGTCTTGTTGTGCTGGCAGTCTCATGAGCAGATGTTTTTTTTGTTACCATTAAATTTTTTGAAATTCATTGTGCACCAACCACAGTTAATATGTGTATAGTCTGACCACCCTGTATTCTCGTGCATTTTGTGCACATATATGACTGGGGACTCTATCGTGCACTGTGACTAGTCACTTGACACAATATGTAATTCAGATTCATACAGGTAAGCAACACAAGCACCATGGAAAGCAACTCTTCTATGCCAGTTATGTTTTTCTTTTGTGAAGGGTGACCGATCAGGGAAGCAGATGTTGTAATGAGCAGGATCCAATATGGGAAGAGACACGTAAAAAGTATTAACCAACCAGACTGCCATGGAGTCGGTGTTTTTGAAATCTTTATTTTTGGTCATCCACACTTAAATGCCAAGCCAGTGTTTTTAAAATTATCTGGGTCTACAGAATTTTTTTAGAAGTATTCATTTTAATGGGTTGAAAATACCAGTGCAGTGTGAATTAAAGCTGGAAACTGAGAAAAATGTTTGCGTTTTTAAATAAAAATGTAGTAGTGTGGACAGAGCCTACTACTCATATGCCTAGTATTAGTATTAAAATAAAAATATTGAGCATTTAAGATAAGAACAAGCTTTTTAAATTTGATTCCTTGAACCTAGAAGCACAAATATAACTGGCATTAAAAATGCTGGAGAGCAGAGAGCAATATAACAAATTAGCTGAACAATAAAGCTTAAAAATAAATAAATAAATAAAAATAAAGCTTAAGGTCAAAAAAACAAACAGCAGCAATTAGGAGAGTAGCAAAATACATCCTGGTTTCATTTTATCAAGAAAATGGCTGTTGTGTCAACACCACAAAAGCATCACACATACGACAGACGAAAAATCATATCTGCACATAATGTGAGGATAATGTTTGCTAGAAAAATTTAACTAAATACTAAAATAACTCCATAAACATCCAATACAAGTGACAGTATGAGACTAGATAGGTAAATAATTAAACACATTTTACATAAAATATTATAAACAGCAATATTAAAGAAGACAGAAGATGACACAAGGTTACGTTTCAGAATTCTGACTTATCACTATAAAACATTTTCCCCCTTTACCCATTAGCATAATTATTAGTGATATTTCTGAAGGAATTTAGAAACTGAAGACATACAAAAACAGCGCACTTGCACTCTTAAGTAACTTTATGCAAAAAAAAAAAAACATTTGTTCTGTGATTATTAGCACTAGACCAGACACAGTGTTAGAGCTAGTCAGGCCTTCTCTAATCAAAATGACATCAAAAAAGCTATGGACCAGACAGAAAAAGTGAATGCCTGCTTCAGTCCTGTGCAGAGCACTTCTGTCCACTATCCTACTGCATATATGAAATGTCTTTGTACAACCCAAATTCCACAAAAATTGGGATGCTGTGTAAAATGTAAATAAAAACAGAATGCAATGATTTGTAAAACTCATAAACCCATATTTTATTCACAACAGAACATAGAAAACATATTAAACATTGAAAGTTAGACATTTTACTATTTCATGAAAAATATCAGCTCATTTTGAATTTGATGGCAGCGACACATCTCAAAAAAGTTGGGACGGGGGCAACAAAAGCCTGCAAAAGTAAGTGGTACTAAAAAGAAACAGCTGAAGGAAAATTTTACAACTAATTAGGTTAATTAGCAACAGGTCAGTAATATGATTGGCTATAAAAATAACATCCCTGAGAGCCTGCAAAAAACTGTGTCTACAAATTGTGGAACAATTTCAGAATAATGTTTCTCAGCGTAAAATTGCAAAGACTTTGAATATCTCATCATCTACAGTACTTAATATCATGAAAAGATTCTGAGAACAGTGGCGTAGTGTAGTGGGGGCGGCACTTTTAGGGGGCGGCAAAGAATTACTGTATATTTTAGTCTTTTAAATTGAAATACCTAAATAAGGGGGCGGCGAAATTTTCCTTCGCCCCGGGCGGCTGACACCCACGCTACGCCACTGTCTGAGAATCTGGAGAAATCTCTGTGTGCAGGGGACAAAACCAAAAATCAGGATTTGTTGCCAGTGATTTTCGGGCCTTTGGGTGGCACTGCTTTAAAAACAGGCCTGTTTCTGTCATGGAAATCGCTGCACAGGCTCAGGAATACTTCCAGAAATCATTAGCTGTGAACACAGTTTGCCATGCCATCCACAAATGCAGGTTAAATCTCTATCATGCAAAGAAGAAGCTGCCGTCTTCTCTGGGCCAAAGCTCATTTAAAATGGACTGAAACAAAGTGGAAAACTGTTCTATGGTCAGACGAATTTAAATTTGAAATTCTTTTGGGAAAACATGGAAGCCACTTCCTCCGGACTAAAGAGGAGAGGGACCATCCGGCTTGTTATCACCATTCAGTTCAAAAGCCTACATCTCTGAAGTTATGGGGGTGCATTAGTGCCTATGGAATTGGCAGCTTGCACATCTGGAAAGGCATCATCAATGTATATACCAATCAAGGTATGTACAGGTTTTAGAGCAACATCTGCTCCCATCCAGATGATGTCTTTTTCAGGGAAGGCCTTGCATATTCCAGCAAGACAATGCTAAACTGCATACTGCATCTGTTGCAACAGCATGGCTTCATTGTAGAAGAGTCTGGGTTCTGAACTGGCCTGCATGCAGTCCTGGCCTTTCACCAATTGAAAATATTTGGTGCATCATGAAACGAAAAATATGACAAAGAAAACCCAGGACTGTTGAGCAGCTAGAATCCTGTATCAGACAATAATGGGACAACATCCCTCTCCCAAAACTCCAGCAACTGGTCTCCACAGTTCCCAGACATTTATGGACTGTTGTTAAAAGAAGACGGTACACAGTGGTAAACATGACCCTGTCCCAACTTTTTTGAGATGTGTTGTTGCCATTAAATTTAAAATGACCTTATTCTTTTTTTAAAATAGTAAATTATCTCAGTTTAAACATTTGATATGTTTTCTATGTTCTTTTGTGAATAAAATATGGGTTTGTAAGATTTGTAAATCATTGCATTCTGTTTTTACTTGCATTTTATGCAGTGTCCCAACTCTTTTGGAACAGGCAAGTTTTAGTCCAATAGCCAATACCTGGCATTGAAAAACCTTGAATGTCTTCAGACAGCTGGCCTTAATGTATCATATCATAAAATCTGTTGAGAGCATGATTAAGAGAGAGCAACTAAACAAAACCCAGGCCAATCTGGTCCCAAACCAATTTGCTTACAGAGCAAAGAAGGCGTGGAGGACACCACAGATGTACTTCTGAATTTGCTGTATAAGTATTTACGAAGTACAGCGACGGCAAAAGTGCGACGTGCATTCTTTCTCCGATGTAGAACCCTCATCCTCATCTGAGTTCACCTCTGTTATAGGACGTCTTTATGTGAAAACAGCAGTGTCAGATCGGGGGAAGCGTGAACGCGATTGAGACAATAAAAACTGAATAAAAAAAAAACAAAGCTAACCTTTACAAGTATCATAACTTTACACTGGCTGTTACACACTCAAATCAAATGCATGTTTTTATTCTAAAATAGTAAGAATAAGAGCAGCTCACTTCTCAAAACGGAGTCGTCCGGGGTCAAACCCGTGAAGTTTTGATTACCAGTCAACAGTTGTTACCGTTGCACCACCAAAGTGGTCGTATCAAAGAGGTGTCAATGCTGCACCCTAACGTGGGTTCTTTTTGTGCAGTTATATTCTTGAATAGAAGCGCAATTGTTTTGTTATATTTTTACCTTTTGTGAAAGTGTTTATTTGATATTTGGACTTCAGGCTTCACACATTATACACTTCATGTCTACATTTTGTCAATTATTACTAAAACATGAACAACGTTTCTGTATTAACGATGTGTTTACATAGATCGTTGTAGACGTGGAACACACATGAAATTCATGTGTTCCAAATAATGATATAGTATTTATAAAAGGTGTCACTTTGCTTGACTTCTCACTCTATACAACTCTAAGCAACTGACACGCAGGTAAAAAGACTTGAGCTGAGAAAACTGTGCGGCGGTGGGGGGATGTGATAGCAGGCTGATTTCTGCTTATCGACACATTTACAAGACAAAAGATGCTGACGGAGAGGTGCGAAGGTATTTAAGGTGGGACGGATTTGCACGTTTTTTCATAGGCTTTGGTAATTGTAATGTTAAGACTGCTGTAGTTAAACCCCTGCTCAAGAAAAATAATCTTGACTCCTCTGCTTTTGAAAATTTTAGACCTATTTCTAACCTACCTTTCTTAAGTAAAATTCTAAGAAGGCAGTCATTATGCAGCTTAATGATCACCTCAATAAACAAGCTATTCTTGATAAGTTTCAGTCAGGGTTTCAGAACAAATCACAGTACAGAAACTGTACTCGTTAAAGTAGGAAATTGACTTGCAGGTAAATGCAGAGATCCAGTGAACTCAATGATTTCAGGCCTGTGACCTTAACATTCCATATCATGAAAACCCTGGAGTGGCCACTTCTTTATCTCCTCAGACAACAGGTGAGTCATGCACTAGACCCCCTGCAGTTTTATCTTAAATTTCCCTCTGGATCAATAAAGTAGCTATCTATCTAGAAGCATTAAAAGCCCATGCAAGACTGCTGTTTATAGAATTCTCATCGGTTTTTAATACACTCAACCCTCATATTTTAGTTGAGAAACTGATTGATAAATTCTGTTTGGACCCTTTCCTGGTGGGCTGGATTGTATTTAACTGAGTAAGAAAGTGTTGATGGATACTTTTTTGATACTGTTACTTCATCCACTGGTTTACGTCAAGGTTGTGGTCTGTCTTCACTTCTGTTTGTTTTTACCCAAATGACTACAGGAGTTCTCATAAGGACAGGCATATCTTTTAATTTAGAGATGGCTCTGGCATTATGCAGCTGCTACAAGAAAAGCAGGGCAGTCAATGGATTTGTTGTTGATGAGTTTATTCAATAGTTTCTGTGTAAAGCTGCATATTTATAAGACCAATTATATGGCTGTAGTTTTTAAGTGTCCCCTCCTTCCCCTCTCTTAATAACAATAAAAGATCAGAGTGTGTTCGGAGTAATACAAATATATACAATAGGAACAATACCTGATAATAACCTAACCCTTCCTTTCAACACACACCTAATCTGTAAGAAGAGACAGAAATGGATATACGTCCTAAGGAAACTTGATTGTTTTAAAGTAAAAAAAAACTTTAATGAGACTATTTTATAAGTCTTTTATCAAATCTATTGCCACATTGGCCTTTATATTTTGGATGGGGAACAATACTATTAAGAAAATTAACTAAATAACATTGTCAAAATGAGATATAATGTTATTGGTTTGCACCAGTCCTCTTTTAGAAATCAGTTAGAAAGAAGGCAGATGCAGTTCTGTCAGACAATAGTCATCCTCAGTTACTTTCTTAAGTTTCATTTGTTGCCATCAGGCTGTAGATTTTGGTTCCCAGGGGTCAAGAGCAACAGAATCAAGAACTATTATGCTATTAACATTCTGAATTATTCTCATTTTAGGATTCTGCTGTATTCTGAATTATTATTACAAAAGGATATTATTCCTATCTATGGGAATCTAATGGGTGCATGTACTGATTGTAACAATGGTTGTCTTATGTTGTCTCTTGGCTTAGTTTCATGTATCTCTATAACAGTACCTTATGTTTAATACTTTCCTGTGGCAAACTGATTTCCCTCTGGGATAATAAAACTCCATCTAACATACCCTAACATATCCTTGATCCCGTTAAAAGAAGCTGTCATTATGTACACACCACAGTGGCAGGAAAATGTTGTGTGTACATTAGAATAATAAAAATATCACAAAAATCTATGCTGTGTTTCTGTACACTGTGTTATGCCAACAGTTTTAGTGCACACAAATACTATTGTAAGATTAGCAATAATATGAAAAGGTCAGATATTACAGTATGATTGCGCTTCCCATGGCTTTCCTCAGCTGCTTTCATTTGTGATTTTCATTGCAAATGTTGTCTTCCTCAATATATAATTTAAAATAATTAAAAAATATTATGAAGGAGCAGGACTGTGAAACGGTATGAACTGATAGTCTGAATAAAACCAGAGGCAGCCTTGAACTGGAGGAGACTTTACAGAAAGTGGCTCTTCTGTGTGAACGATTTCTTTAATTCTCATCTGTATTTTTGCATTAAACAAATCTCGCTTATTGAAGAACTGGTTTCCACTCAAAAATGCAGAAAGATAAACAGTGCAAAATATATTTTTCATATAGAATGGGAGATGGCAAACCTTTTTATTTCACCACCATGTCTGTGAAATGTGCTTTGGTTTGTGACCAAATATTATTTCACACTAAAATAAGTAATAATGCAGCTCTAATATTTAACTATTTTTTCAGGGATTCTCTCAGTATTATGCAGATCTATGATATTTTTGCTTTGTATTACATCACATGCAAAGACAAATCTCTATCGTTTCACCCATATTTTCACTGGAAATCTGATGGTTCTTCCTAGTTTGCATGCTTACTTCAGTTTCTTTTATTTGTGTCAACATTTTCTCTTTCTTATCTGTGGTTTTTTTCTTGTATACATTCACCCAATACTGCAAGAGCTTTGCACCTGCAATCTTTCTGAATGTAATTTGCCTTTCCTCAGTGGCTGCATTTGCTAAATGTGAATCCCTGCTTCATTAACTACAATTTAATGCAGCATGTTGACTGAGGTGATACTTATGAGGTTTGCAATTGCAAACAAACATAATGAATTTACTATCTTGAGAAATGTAATGCAGAATGTCTTGCAGTTTTGTCACAATACTAATATGTATAAAACAACATCTATTGGGCTTTACATGTCTGAAGTTGTTTTAATATATCTTTTTAACCCTTCTCTAGTTCTTTCTCCGAAGCATTCACTGCACAAGGTGTTCTTTACTATTTATGGTATGTCTAAGGGTATAGGGTGGAGTGGTTAGCTCTAAGGCTAGGGATTTGCACTTGTAATTGGAAGGTTGCCGGTTGTGGTAATGTGCCTTACTGGCATTACCATTAAGTAAATAAAATTAGTTAAGCGTCCTCTGCTGGGTAAAGAGGGAGGCTTTTGTTTGGAGGAAAAAAGGTATAAAGAAAGGAAACTTACCTTTTTTTTATTTATATAGTGCAGTCAGACGTCTTCGCTGACGATATTAGCGTCTTTTGGGGAGTGTCACGGCGGGTCTCATGTAGACTGGAGAGACAGCCTTGCCATTGACCAGCCGGGATGGCGTTGTCGGTCCTCCACTCACTGCGTGTGCCTCCCGCGACATCATAACTCTAAAGTAGCAAAAGAAAGTGTGAAGCGCCTTAATATTATTTAACCCGGGTTAGCATGGGGATCCCGTGTTCGTAGTTATCTGAGCTGTAGCTCAGGGGAAGGAGAAAAATGGAAAAGTGCTTACGTTCACTTAAGGCATGAAGTGCAGTCCGCGTCTGAAAAGCCGGCCCAGCTATACGCGCGCGCGACGGCTGCTCGATTTTTATAGTAATTATGTGGGAAAGTAGACGCCGCTTTTCGCAAATGCGTTCACGTCATCGCGTACCCCGGGAGGGATGACGTACGGCGGTTTAATTGGTTAGCGTAGGGGCGCCGAATACAAAAGGGAATCGTGGCCTCAAGAGGGGGGTCTTTTCTGAATAGATCTTCTTAGAGAAAGGTACCTGGCAGAACAGCATTACGGCTTGTGCTTTGTTTTTGTAAATATTTTTTTCATATAAATATCTCTGGATTAACTTTGGTGGAGGTATTTATTGGGTTGTGGTTAGTGGTGCACTGTTTATTTTTGTATATACACTTTTTCTGTATTTTTGAATATTTTTGGGTGAATCCTGTATTATACACTGTTTGGAGGAGCAGCTTCCTGACTTGGATCACTGTGGAGGAAGACAGCTTCACATTTTGCTTTTTGTGTATATATTTGGATTTCACTGGTTTGTGTGTATTTTACTTTTTCTTTTGGGACTTTCAAGAAGCACTGTAAATACTGTATATAGTCATTTTGGGCTCCCTTTATTGATTTTCAGTGTCCTTTGCGGTATTGGACTGTGTATTAATATATATAAATTCTGCAGGACATTATTTTTTGATTTTTTTTCTTTAAGTGCACCTGTAATTAAAACCTCACTTTATTTCTCAAAAAACCCAACCCTTTTTGTGTCCGTGTCTCCCTGTTTTACACTATCATCCTGGTCACGCTCGGTCCCACATACCAGACACCTAGAGTGTAGGCTGGTGATTCCAATTCCCACTACACGGGGTGTCACACCGGTTCGAATCCCGTAAATGCCAAAAGTGGCTCTACTTCATTGGACCCTTGAGCAAGGCCCTTAACCTGCAATTGCTCTGTCCTGGGTATGACGTTAATCTGCATGCAGCCCTGCAAGCAGGTCCTCCAACCTGCAGGGAAAACTTGGGGGTTGGTGGCAGAACTGCAACTCCAGCCACTGCAAAAAAACCTCATACTGTTCCATTCAATCGGAACTAGTGTGGTGCTGAGATGTCACCTGTTGCATGGCTACACTCGGGTCCCACTCTGAGTTGGTTTGTCATGTGGTGGGTGCATGCTCCTAACCTCTCTCTCTCTCTCTCTCTCTTTCTAAGGGTATTGCTGAGGTGAGGTGTTCCCCCAGGGAAGCACAAGAGCAGCAGCGAGTAAAAGCATGAAAGTGGCATTTCACACATGGACGTAGCTTTTTACAAATACCAGGAAAGAATAGCCAAAGTTCAACTAGATGAGAAGTAACCAATAGTGTGAAATCGAAATCAATCGGCCAGAGGGTAGTGAAAGCTTAAAGCAGACGGTCTCCTAGTGATTCAGCTGAACGTAGAAAGGACCAAAGCTACTGCAGAAATGGATAAAGTTTAACTTTTTGTTGAACATAAGTTGCATCTGTTTTCTGCCTGTCAAGGGAACGTTTATAAGTTGTGTGTCCTGCAGCATGTATAGTTCAGGTTTTCTGGCTGACAATATAGACAGCTTTTCCTGCCAAAATGTTTAGTTAATTTAGAGTTGGTTGGGAAAAGGGGAAGACCGTATTAGGAAATTGATAGCGTTTAGGCAAACCAAAAATTGGACTCGGTTTGTTTAGACAATTTGACTACTTTTGCTTCAGTCTCTCCAGGGACCTCATGTATAATACTTTGGGTAGAATTCACACATTAAACATGACATACAGACAAAACTAGAAATGTGTGTAAGCACAAAAAAATTCAGATGCATAAAACTGCATAAGCCAAGTTCTACACACAAATACCAATCAACATGAATATAAATAGCCCCTTCTATTCAGTGTTTTGTTGAAAGACAATGGTAAGAGACATATAAAAGTGAAGAATTTCAGCAAATGTAAAATGAAGGTCCTTCTCAGTGAAGTGGAGGCAAGGAACAACATTCTATTTGGTGGCGTAATCAATAGTATTGAGTGACAAAAGGAAATTAAGAGTAGTACAGTGTGGCAAAGGCACTCAAAAATTCAAGATCAGAAAGTCACATAGTTCCTGAAATAAAAAAGGAGTGGTCAAATATCAAAGTTGATGTAAAAAGGTGAGTCGCAGCCCACTGTCTGAGTGTCTTTAGGAAGCATATTAGGGCATCAGAGAACAAAAAAACAGGGACACAATGAAGCAAATATGTCAAGAAAAACGTCTGCTTTAACCTAACAATATCCACTTTAGTCTCATAATTTATTTTGTCATTAAAGTAGAATGTCGTAAACTTAATCATAAAAGTGATGTTTAATTTACTGGAGTTTCTCAAACCCCATTGTAACTAAAGTACACATGTTAAATGCTTCATATTCTATGTGTCTTTGTGATAGTAAAACTAGCTATAAACTTAGAACACTGAGTGTTGAGAAATTTTAAAGAACAATGAAACATCTTTGTTATACATATTTAATTATTCTCTCCAGGGTTGCGCCAGTCCCGGCAAGCATCAAGCTCATCGCAAGGTGAATACGAGCACACACATATATTAGTAGTGTCAATTTTGCATCACCAAATCCCCTAACCTGAATGCCTTTGGAAGGAAACTGAAGCAAGTGGAGGAAACCCACCAGGAAACATACAAACTTCAGGCAGGGAACACCCAGGGATGTGACTCCCCTTACCGCAAGGAAGCAGCACTTCTGCCGCACCACCATGCCGCACATGTTTAATTATTAACAGTATTCATTATTTAAACAAAGTTAATAATTTATCTGTTAAATGTAATATACAAACTTTAATGCATGTCATCATAAAAATGTCAAGTATATATCCTAGAATTCTAACAGCAGACAGCTCCAAGAAGATACAGTAGGTCTTGGAAATCTAAATTGACTTAGAAGCCAGTTATCAGCATTGCACAAGAATTCAGTATGATCTCTAAATATGCGCTCTCTTGTAATTCTTCCATTTGTGATGTATTCTAGCAACTCTATGATTACAATCATGTGCCTTAAATTTGTAAATGATATGTAATTAATTTTGGTGTATTTGATAAAGCTCACATCATGGATGCAAATCTAAAACAGAAAAGGAGACCACACAGAAACAGTAGCACTGTTTTGACGCTGGGTGCGGCCCATTTACAAAACTGAGCAGAAATGTGCACACACATGGTCTGGGACTTCCGTGAAAATGTGCGTATCTTTATGCCTAGTTTAGTTTTTATATATATCTATGTGAGTGTGGAAATGGGCGTACGCAATATTTTTGTTTGTACGCACCGTTTATACATGAAGCCCAAGGTCCCACTACAGTCACTAAGCGGCCAAAATCAGCAGCACCAATTCAACCACAGGGCAAGTGGGTAACAGTGAGACAGGTCTAAAAAGCCAAGATCACCAATTTGGACCCAGAACAAAGCCTCAGCACTCTGCACTGCACCTCTAGATGATAACAATAAAATGCTGATAATTGGCAATTCCATAATGCAGAATGTTAGAATTCCAAACTATGTTAAACCCCCAGTTAATGTTAAATGCCTCCCATGGACGTAGATATTTAACATAAGGAGTAAATTGAATTTTCTCACTGACAATGAAGTATCTACTTTTTTGCTGTATGTAGGCACTAACAATATTTATTTAAAGCAATCTGAGGTATTAAAGAGGAACTTCTCTCTCTGCATCAAAGCAAAAAGAAAATGTCAGAATTTAATTGTGTCTGGCCACTTATCAAGATTATACTGTATAGAGGGTATGTGATTTATCGCAGATTGTGTTCCCTTCACTGCTGGTTAGAAACCTGGTGTGTAAATAAAAGAACAGACTTTGTGAACAATTGGGATGATTTTTGGGAAAGACCTGGATTTTTCAAGAGACCTGGTCTTCATCCTAACTGGAGTTATTTTTTTCCAAAACATAGCAGCAAAACTGCCTGGCTGACTGATCAGAGCACCACCCAGACTACAGTCTTGTTATCTTAAGTCACAGGGTGTTGTATAGCAACCCATTATTACTATTCTGTAGCTGTTAATTAGAAACCCTGTTGTTTTGAAGCAAATCTTAAATTACTTGATGACCAAAAAATAAGGTGTATAATTAGACCAAGAGATAAAATCAGATTTTACACCAGGGGCAGCTGTAATTGTAACTTATTTCAAATTAAAATAAAAAATACATCACCAGTTCGGAAACATCTATGCAATTTTAAATGCAGCTTATTAAATATTCACTCTCTTAGAAGTTAAGCTGCTTTGGTAAATATTATATTAAGTACAAAATCTGATTTGTGTCTTCTCACTGAAACCTGGTTTAGTAATCTGACACTGTTCTCCTATCTGAGGCCTCACCAGATGGATACACATTCCTTCGTAAATTTAGAGGTACTGGTCAAGGAAGTGGCCATGGAATAATTCTTTGTGACAAAATGCAAACCATTTCTAAAATTTAGAGACTTCACATCCTTTCATCCACTCATTTTAAATATTAAAACAGATTCCAGTACAATTGTAGTGCTAGTCTGCAGACCACCAGGGCCATATTCATTGTTCAAGACTGAATTTGGAAATATTTTATCTGATTTGGCTATAAATTATGATTGTGTAGTGTTGATGTAGGATTTTAATGTACATGCTGATGTGGAAACTGACAGACACTTTTAGCAAACGTTTTACTTATTTGTTAAATTCAGTAGGATTTTGTCACATTGTCAATGGTCCAACTTATAATCATAACCACACATTAGATTTCATTATAACTCAAAGAGTTGGAATTCAAAATGTAATTATTACCCCATTAAATGAAGTTGTTTCTGATCACTACTTAATCATATTTGATTTGGTTCTGCCCTCACCAATACACTCACAAACAGTGACAGTAAAACAAAGACAGTGTGACACCTAGATTGTAATTCTGATTCAAAATTTATAGATACTTTGAGTAAGTCAAGTATAATCATGGAAAACAATTTAGATCCGCTAACATCAAATTATAATATGACCTTGAGAGACGCTCTGGACACAGTGGCTACCCTTAGAACCAAAGTGATTAAAGCGCATAGAAACTCACACTGATTGAATGAGAACACTCAAGCTCTTAAATTAGAGTGTCGTAAACAGGAATGTAGATGGAGAACAGCAAAGCTGCAGGTCTTTCAAAAAATATAAAAAGCTCTCTCTAAAGCTTACTCAGACTACAGTTTTAAGATAATAGATTACAACAATAATAATGCTCATGTATGGTTTAGAACAGTGGCTAAATTAACAAATGGGAATTCAGAACTACAATGTAAAAAACCAAAAAGACATTAGCAGTATAGACTTTATGAACTACTTTAATGAAACAATTAAAAATATAAGATCCCAGAACTTAGGATCACAGTGCAAACCTCGTACTCGCTTGGCAAGCCCTGTTTCAGCTTGCATTCAGAACTTTAGAAATTTTAATCCTGTAAGAGAACAGGATGTCTTAACTTTAATTTATAAAATGAAACCTACAGTACTTCTTGTTCCCTAGATCCAGTACCAATAAAACTAGTAAAAAGTACAATGGATGTTCTTGCAGAGCCGATTCTTATCATTATCAATAGCTCACTGTTGCATGGCCTGATTCCTGATACCTGATTCACAGAGTCAGTCATCAAACCATTGCTTAAAAAGTCAGACCTAGACCCATATATACTTATAGACCCATTTTAGATTTACCGTTTCTCTCTAAAATACTTGAAAAAGAAGTCACCAGTCAGCTTCAGTCACACCCTTACACATCACAGTTTATTTGAGAATTTCTAGTCTGGCTTCCACACTGGTCATAGTACTTAAACGGCACTAACGCGTGTTGTAAATGACATTCTGATATCCTCTGATGAAGGAAATTCCACTGTAATTATGTTGTTAGACTTAAGCATGGCATTTGAAGACATTAGTCATTCTATTTTACTATACAGGCAGGAAAATGATATTGGGCTTACAGGCAATGTCCTTGCCTCATTTAGTGCTTATTTATCAGATCGATTCCAGTACATAAAGAAATGGGCTGACAGTATTCCATCATTATACACAGAAGTGAGATATGATGTCGTGCAGGGCTCAGTACTAGGACCTTTACTGTTTTCACTTTACATGCTTCCTCTGGGAACTATAATTAGAAAAAATAATGTTAATTTTTACTTGTACGCAGATAACACCCAGTTATACCTTTCTTTTAGATCAAATGACATTTCTCTAATGTTCTCCTTAATTAGATGTGTTAGTAAATTAAAGGATGGGATGGATGAGAATTACTTGTCTTTAAACACAGAGATGTTAATTATTGAAGGAAATGATGCTGATTGCAACAATATTTTGTAATTATTTAACTTGGTTGGGATCACCAGTAGATTTATTGAATCAGCCCGCAATCTATGTGTTATCTTTGACTCTAGCAGTGTCATTTAAAGTGTACATTACAAAATTGTCCAATTTTTGTAAAATTAAATCATTTTCTACATATGTGGAATACTGAGAAATTAATTCATGCATTTATTTCTAGTATGATTGACTATTGCAATGCGGTGTTCACTGGATGCTGAAATAGTTGTTTATTCAGCTTTCAGTTCATTCAAAATGCTGTGGCAAGAATTATTACAAGAATGAGAAAATATGAACACAAAACTCCAGTTCTTAAATCCTTGCACTGTCTCTCAAATTAAGGGCAGATTTCAAAATCCTCTGTTTAACATATAAAGCCTTAAATGGCCAAGGTCCTGTTTACTTATATGAATTTATCATTACTTACAAACCAGAGAGCACATTAAGATCTCAAGATGTTGGTCTGCTTATGATTCCAAGGATTCTTAAAATAACAGTGGGAGGTTGAGCCTTTAGTTAAAGGGCCCTGAAGCTGTGGAATGATCTGTCTGCTACTATAATAGGTGCCTTTAGAGTCTCAGCTTTTAAATACTGGCTGAAGACTCACTAGTTCTTTTTAGCAGACTAGAGCTGCTGATTAACTGTGCATACTGTATCTCTGTTGTTAGTCATTAGTACTAAAACATAAGTAATATGATCTTTGTAATTTGTTACTAACACTCACCTATTCTGTTTCTCTTCTCAGTACTCACACTTGGTGCCAATGCTCTACTGCGAAGTTGTTTGTCTGTCTATGAAAAAGTAATCTCTGATAAAGGAGTACTGGAATCATGGGGTAGATAGGTCTTTTCATCAGAATGGCTGACCTAGCACTGACTTCACTGTGGAATGGCCAGTAGGTGGAGGCAGCTTGTTGGCCAAGGTCTCCACGAATCTGAACAAATGCAGTAAAGTATGTATATTAAATTATACAGATAAAATTCTGAACTTCATTTAAATAATGTATACTGTTAATAATTAAATGCATGAGCATGGTGGCGCAGCAGTAGCTATGAGCTGGTGCCTCGTTCAGGGACTGTTCCTGCCTCACAGTGTATGATGATTGCTGGGACTGGCGCGACCCTGGATGAATAGATGGATGGAATAATTAAACATGTACTATGAAGATATTTCAATATTTATTAAAAGTTTTGAAGAATCTGCGTTCTTTTATTATAATTTATTACAGAGCAGATTGTGTGGGGATTGGTTACTTGAAGAAAGAAAAGGAAGGGCAGGAATTGGTGGTTATTACTTTTGAAAGAGACAGTACTGCTGCAAAAAATTATTTCATCATGGGCCGCGCAAGGCGCAGCAAGTATCTTGCGGGAGGCTGGAACAATCCCTGGACAGGGTGCCAGCTTGTCACTACCACTGCGCGAACATGTTTTATACATGCTTTAATTCCTATCATTATGAAAATGACATCAAGTATACATCTTAGTATTTAAATTGTTCAGAGAGTTGTAATATGAATGTAATGTATTCTGTGTCCTGTTGGCACAAGAGAAAGCCCGTTTAAGAAGCACATAGTGATTCACACACATAGAGTACATAGAAGAACACATAGAATACAAAGCATTTCACATGCTACTTTAGATACGATGGGCTTTGAGAAACTAGTAAATTAAACGATTTTAAGATGAAGTTTATGATGTTTCATTTTAATGAGAAAATAAACTACGCGATCAAAGTGGAAATTTTTAGATTAAAGTTGACATTTCAACCTTTTTTTTTCCACCGTGTCCCAATTTTTTTTTCTTTTCTCTGTACCCTAATACACTTCCATATGACACTCAAATGGCGGGCTACAACTTGTCTTTTCATGGCAACTTTGATATGTGACCACTTCATTGTGACTTTTTAAACTTGAACTTTTGAGTTTCTCTGCCACTCTATGTCACTTGATCAACTTTCTTTTGTTGTTTATACCACTGCTTAAGCCAACAAATAGTAAGTTTTTTCTTGCCTCCACTTGGTATTTGCTGAAATATCTCTATTTTCCCTGTGCTTTTGCCATTGTCTTTTTACAGAACACTGAACTTAAGGAGCTATTTATATTGATTTGCATATTCAAGAGTAATTGTGGGAGGAGTCTGGGTGGGGCGGCAGGCGCGTGTATGTGCATTACATTTAATGCTGACTGGGATTTATGTAGCAGAACAATGTAGAAGTTGGCGTACACACATATTTATGCGTTTGAATTTTTATGTGCGTACGCACATTTCTGTTTTTTTTCGTACGGCATGTTTTAGTGTGAATTCTACAAACGGTGTTATACATAAGGCCCCAGGTAACTGAAAGGTTGCTGAAACCTTCGAGGTTTAGGACTGCAGGAACACTTGAGACTGTCAGGGGGAGTATATAATAAATGGAACAGGGGTTTCATAGAACATTCTTGATCATGAAAACAATCCTGTAAACAAAGCTCAACAGTTTTATGGAGAGCAGTGGGGGGGGAGGGGGGGGGGTTCTTAAAGTCAGGAATGCCATGTTAGCCTGGTAGGGAGGTGAAGAAGCCAGAGATATATGTTAAGGAAGTTGGGAAGGTGAGCATTTTTGTGCTTGTTAACTGATATGGATCTGATACCCGATACACTAGCTATCATGCTTTATTTGTGTTAATAAGGCCTACGGTGGCAAAGGTTTTTAATATTATGCTCATTTTTGTCATTTTTAATTCTTGACTATGTTTATTTAATTAACTGCCACTGGTTTTCCATGTTTCCATAAGTGTAGCTGGTATTATCTTGAGCTCTAGAACCACAGAAGTTGAACATTTTTCATCATTTCTCTGTGTGTCATAAATATATAAACAGATTTATAAATCATTATTTATTTGTCTGCTTATGTCTGACTGACTAATATCTTTCTATTTTCAGTCTCAAGCTTTTAGAGACTGGCCTTCTTTGAGAAATAGGAGGAGGAGGAATATAAACTATTTGGTTGGATGTTGCTGATTCCTGCATTGCTACCTAACAATCAAAATAACTGAATATCTAAGTCTTTCTCCTTGTGATTACCTACGTTTGGATGATTTTGACATTGTTAGTGGTTATAGTGAAACAGGAACATAATTTATAGGAAAATTAATTTCCCTAGGAACATAGCCAAGCCATGTGTGTAATAATTCTGAGTTATGAATGTTTGAAAATATATTCATGACACGTTTGTAATTTTTGTACATTTTTCCCATTTTTGTTAATTTAATTTCTATAGCAGTGACATTACTGAGATACCATCATGGAAAGCGTTTTCTGTAGGATTTGCTGCAATTTTGTGGTGTGTTCAGATGGTAACAACCATGTCATTTATGGCGATGAAGTTTGTTTCTAGTACATGACTGGGTGTCATTGCAACTTGTGACATCATCACTCGGCGGCTATTTAAGATGGTGGGTATTCATTATCCCAGTGTTGGGTTCTATTAAATCATTTAAGCTTGGGCTAAGATATTTCAATTCAAATTAGTTATAGAATTTCCTGGCTTTTTCTGCTTCATTGTTTTTGACTACAATTTTGCTTCTCAATGTTCTGTTTTTGTCTGTAGGTTCTGCTGTCCTTCTGCTTTACAAATGTCATACTGTTTCAAACTTAGAATTTGTCTCTTTTTGTGCTTTCCATCTTGGAAACACTTGTTTCCTCTGGGTGCTCATAGTTGTGTTCGAAACCAAAGGTAAATAGGTATGAGGTCATTATATTAGTTACTGCCTAAAAAATGAACAAAATAGCTCCTTCTTTCAACCCAGTTTCATCTCTGGATTTGAAGGGCAGGAGCTTTATTTTCTATCCCCTCTGTATATCATGAATAGGAACGTTTGCGGTTGGTAGAACCATGATTCATTGTCAATGTGTTACGATCATAAACAACTTATATTGGCTCTGGCTAGGCTTTTACCCTTTATATTTATTCTATTAGCAGATGCTTTTATCCAAAGCATCTTACTAAAGAGGTCAGCATAATCAAGTAAGCATCAGTCTGGGGACTATTTTGTAAAAAGTGTTACAGGACAAGGTTACAAACTTATCACCATAAGGGTAGAGCTTGGAACAAAATGCAAGATAATTATATATATGATGCCAGAGGTGGCATCAGCAGACCTGAATGGACTAGAAAGGCCATAGGACCTAACAAGTGTCTCCATATATATATTTGCTGACCCATTAACTTCTCCGTATGCAAGCATCAGGAATTTGAACTTTATACAATCTGCTACAGGGAGCCAATGTAATGGTCTAAAAAAGAAAATGACATTTGCCCACCTCGGCTAGTTAAACACCAGACATATAGCTACATTTTGAATCATGTGTAGCAGCACTCTACTCTTAGCAGAGTGTTGCAGTAGTCCAAACGTGACAAGACCAAAGCCTGAACTAGGAGTTGTGCTGACTACTCCACCACATACTGTCTGATCTTGCAGATGTTGTACATTGTGTATCTGCAAAACCAAGAGACAGTGAGTCCTGTGATGTGCCAGTTGTGTCACGTAAATAAATAAATAAGAATTTCCAAACATAAAAATAAAATTCAAAAACTGTTGAAAACTTAAACAACAAATACAGAAATGCATAACGCCATCAAAAGCATGTAGTAATAACAGCCATTCATTTTGAACACCAGATTTGACTTCACTGATTGATATGGTGAGTGTGCAGTGGCATGGAGCTCACAGTCCAACTGAGATTCGAGTCAGGAGGAGATTAAGGTTCAAAGACTCAACAGGAGGGAGCAAGAGAGGTCAGGCTACACAGCAAGAGAGAGAAAACTGGAGGTGAGATTAGAATTATTTTGTAATACATGAAGTTAAGCAAGCAAGTAGATAACCACTCTTTCTGTAAGAAAGGGCTATTAGACCTGTTTTGACAAAGACCATACTAGTAAATGCTGTTCTTGCCCTATAGGTCATTTACTCACAGATGTTATGTAGTAACATATTATTTGTTTTTTTTTGTTTGTTTTTTTTAAGGCTTACGCAATTAGGCAAAGTGTTAATAAAATCGTTTTTACATTATTTTATTTGTGTAGTTCAAGTACATGACAACAGCTGTTATACCAATATGCTACATTAATCAATTGAAAACCATGCTTTTGACTATAAATATTTAAATTAAGTAATGCTTTATCCCATCTTGAACATTTGTTGTGCTGCATATATGAATCATTAATTTAATCTCCTACTGTGATGCTCATATCACTGCTGAGCTGTGTCTAACTCTTTTTCTCTGTCTCTCTAATAGTCAACATCTCCCATACAGGCTGCTCAGCAGTTCTGATTTCAGCACAGCTGTAGTAACTTTAACATTTTGTTCTGTTTTTGTCTATAAAAAGGTGTAGCATAATAATAAGTGAAGCAATTCTGAGATCAGGAGAAATGAAAGCACTTGATCTCTTCACTTATGACAGTAGAACAATGTGAGTTGGGATATTTTTTAGCATAATTTAAGTTACCTCAGTGGGAATGTACCTTTGTATATACACTGCTAAATGAACTGGTTTCTTGTCTCTTTCAGTTACCACTTTGTGCCTTCTGCTGCTTGGTTATGTTATTTTGGAAGCTGAACTACTAGATACAGTAAATCAGTTTAGAGAATTCACAAATCAGAGAATGTTACAGCAAGGCTAGAGAAGCAGAAATACATCAGGAAATTTCTGATCTTTTTCTGATCTTAACAAATAGACAAGAAAAATCTTCTATATAATAACACATCCATTCAAAAGTAAAGCATCCTAGCATGTTAGAGTGATCGATTAGGTGATATGCTAAATACCTACTCTCTAAGTAAGAAAGGTGTTTTCTTTATGTGATTAGTACTGGTATAGTTCAAAAGCCTGGAGCAGAGGCTGCCTCTTTCAATGAAATGCATTTATTTCAAACCTGACTAAGTCAGATATTATTCAAATAAATGTTTGTAGAAACCAAGTTAAATGAAAGCTGTGCTGTGCTTGGCCAGTTTATTGCAATTAAGGGGAAAACTACTGTAGTGTAGCAGCCAGCAGATTGCCTTGAACATGAGCAGAGCTGGATGCCTGATTGACGGCAACCTATCACATAGGTATAGGAAATGCTGAATCTGACAAGTTTCAGCATAGTTTGTGCTATATTCTAAATGCCCAGTAAGATTCAAAAATATAGATAGAGACTTTTGGATAAAAGAATAAATAGCAGCCATATGCAAAAGTGCCAGGTTTTGGTGGCTGGCAGATGAAGAACATGACAGACGAAAAGACAATAATATTTTTTAGCCATGTTATGCGATGGAGGAGCAGCCCAAGATTAACTGTGTCAGTTGTGTGCCCGGCCCCTAATAACAGGAAACTGCAACTAGATTCATTAAGCTACATGAGGTATGGAGAGATGGTTTGTCAGTGTTAAATAAACATGCTCATTTTTGGGCATAGACACCCCAGTCTTTCAAATTCTGTGCTAACTGCAATAAAATTAATGAAAGATTTTGAGCTGCCAGTGTTTATATTTATTTTTTTCTGTTCAAACACTGGGTTTGAGGTCATAGTTGTCTGTAATGGGAAGGGGTGGGCATGGAGGGTATGCAGAGGAAGTCTTTTCTTTTGAGCTCGCCATAATGCTAGATTATTCTGATGATCAGCTCTGTTGATGGCACTGGTTGTATTTTGCCATCTCACTCTTATACTGATGATTTAAACATAGAAGTTGTATTTGGTATGATTTGTCAATGGCTTGTTGTGCCAATTGCTTTCTATCTTGTCTTTGAGCACTGCTTAGATATTTTCTTTTTTTAATCATGAGGTATCTCTTTGTTGTATACTAGCTAACCTTTGCAGTAAGTATTATCATAACCACCCGTCTGTTGGCTGCAATACAATGTGCCAGTTACTTGTAGTTTTGTTTAACCTAAAAATGCACACATTTTTTGTTTCATGTTCATTTTTGTAGATGGCTCTGTTGGGCTCTGATGAGTCCATTTGGACTGGAGGCACCTCCACCTTATAGGGTTTGTGAAACACCTCCTACACTAGGGTGGTAAAGACTGTTGTGTAAGACAGTTTGTAACGGTTGTCACATATTTTATTTACTTTTATCTGTTTCTTCCGCTTGCTCCCTTTGGAGTTTATGTCTGAGGGAATATTATCTTAGTGATATCTCTTTAATGGGAGCAGGGGGCTAAACCACACCTGTGGGTCCTTGGCAAAATGCTCTGTTGTGTGACTTAAGGAGAACCGACTTTAAAAGGCGAGGAGGCGCGCATTTTAAAAGAGAGAAGAAAGATTGTTTAAGAAGGAGCTGGGAAGGTGAATATAAAAGAAGCTATTGGTAAAGCAAATAAGGCTCCGTAACAAGAACGGTTGGGCGTACAGAAAAGGAGTGCTAGCTAACCAGGACAGGATCTTCCGAGTGCACGGGTTTATTGTGCATTTTTGATGTGGGCGTCTGTCATGGACAGATGTTAACGCCGATACACCCGGGTGAGATGGACTTCAACATTCTACGAAAGAGTTGTGAGAGGCCGTTGAGATCGCTTCATTTATATAGATTTATAACGAGTCGGTGGAATTTGGCTTGTATGCTGGATTTATCACAGACTTTCCAGGCTGGTTGGATTACAAACTTAAAACAAAGTTAATAAAAAAGGGACTGGGAAACGTATGGGGAATGTGTGTGTGTCTAATTTATATTTGTATATATAATATACAGGTACATACTGTGAATATATTTGTGCTGTCTGTAAATAGGTGATATTTTATTTTCCTTTTCTGTTTCACCATTTTTGGGGAGTGTATTATAGAAGGGTTCAAGGGGGTGGGCATATTAATTAGTGTTTGTTTAGTAGTTACGGATTTGGGTAGGATTGCTTAAAGGGTGTTTATAGTTTTGTTTGATTTATAATATATGTTCTTGTTTGTTTAATTTAATTGTTTGGGTGTTTATTTCCTATTATAAATTCTTAAAGGACCTCTTGAGCTGAGGGGATCAAATTGGGGCTAAGGTTCTGGCTGGTTCCGTTCCTGATAACATTAGTTTTCCTAAGAGTAGGAGATTTTCGTGTGTGCCGGGCTCCTCATCCTACTTTAAGAGGAACTCGCTACAAGTTTTTCTTCAAATGGGGTTAGCGATACCTGACAAGAGGATCCTTAAAATAACTCATAAAATTTGATCTGGTTATTCTCTTCTCCTTCATTCTCCTTTTCACTTACAGTATTCCAAATAATAACCATGGAACATCCAATTAGTTTGTAAAACATAATGTCATTTATTAATTAAACCAAAGAAACATTAAACAACATAACTTTCCAGACAGCACAGCCACATGTGCATACTGTGCATACAGTGGCATAAACATATCTCACAAACAGCCAATTAAAACCTGGCTAGCTGTTGTCCTGTGCAGCTCTGCCCTGCTCGTTAGCTTTTAAAGGGGAATATGGTAATCAAGAAGACTGACCTTTCTAACACATGCTGCAACTAAATTACACTAAGTATGAACAGAAAAGCTTATATTTGTGACAGTCACTCCCATAATGTTCTAAGCCAATAAAAATCATTAGGAAGTCCTGCATCATTCATTTTATATATAATGTTATCAATCTGGTATTTAGCTAGTTTGGAAAAAAATTAAAACTTTTCAAGAAACATTTCGATTCTTGGGTCAAGCTTCTACATTGTCAGGAGAAAATAATCCAGCTTCACCTAAAAATGGAAAATATGACAGTTATATAGAGTTTGGTTTTGTGAGTCTTCATTCTCAGCGATGACTTTTATCAAGGTAAAGTACAGGGATAGTGGCTGATGAACTCAGTCTGTCTATCACCCATCACTCACAGAATTGAGAATCCATACAGTCAGGGATAAGTGCACCCATCTCCCGGAAGAAATAGTAGCAGCCACTATTTAACCAAATATAATATAGGGTGGAGTTAACAGGTGCAGTACTGAAAAATAGTAACTTTAAATGAATCCTCATGAGGAGATTAATGTTGGTGCATAATTCTAGCAAGAACTAACTTTTAGATTTTATAGTACCGGCTTGGCAGAGTGCTCTTGTTTAGTGGACGTGCTGCTGTTGCAGTCAGTTGACGGGCAGTTTCCACCTTGTGTGTGTGCGTCTACTTACTCCCTTTATGCTGCTAAAATCTAGCAAGCTGCTGATTTCACAACAGTCAAGAGCAGCTAAACAGGAAAGGGGGAGGTCAGTCGCAGTGCTGGCAGTGGCAGAAGTCTTACTTGTTCGTGGATTTTGTGTCTTTTTTTTTTTTTGTTAAGGGTTTAGAAGTAATCCCGCAGATGTGTGAAATGTATGTAAGTTAGTTTATGTGTAGGAGTAAATGATTATAAGGGGATGGATATGACTATTTCGTTTTTGCTTGATTGCTACATATTTCTATGGATTGTTACCTGTTTATGACATTATTTTTCTTGATTTTTTGTTCTTTTTCTCACCAACAAATACTAGATTATGACTCTTCCTATATTAAACATCTGTGACTGTGGTTTCTAAGTACTTCGTGCTTCATCTGTGTTTTGAGGCATCTTAAGCTCGGTCCATCTATGAGCTATTAGTGGGTACTGACGACAGTGACAACATAACCATTTAAAGTATATGAAAAAATGTGGTGTTGTGCAGGTCGAATTCCAAAAGATGTTTTAGTTTCAAGAGCCCTGTTATGGACTGGCACACTGTCCTGGGTTTGTTCCTGCCTTGTACCCTATGCTAGATAGGATAGGCTCCAGCAATCCCTGCGACCCTGTTCATTACTGAGCAGGTTAGAAAATAACTACATTTTTTGCTGTTTCCCTACATTGGGGGGCCTGAAAAAGTTTGAGATCCCCTGATTTAAGATTTTAAATTTAAGATTTAAGATTTTGATACACAGTATACTGTATGCTTAACTCCACATAATTTGCTTATATGTGTGTTTAGTTAGTTTAGTTTGTTTTTTCTTAGGCAGGTACAACTAATAGAGCTGAACTAAGTGCATCAACAGTCTAATTAACCAATGGGTTCAATTAACAATGAACAATTTAGTTGCATTTTTATAGACTGGAAATGATAAAAGAAAGATAATTCTGCTTTACTCTTCATTGACTTGTCTTAGTGAGTGTTGTAGTAGCAACACACTGAGACAGATTAGCAAAATCCTTAGGGAATTTGCAAGTGTTTTCAGGTCATTTGAATAATATAAGCCCTCACGTGTGATTTGGATCTACCCTGTGTATTATCTCAATAGGTTATGTCTAACACTCCTTATCTGGTGGTTGTTCAAGGAACATCTACACTACATATCCACACCAGCTCAATGACTCTATTCCCAAATGTTGCTATATTGTTAGTTTCCTCAACTTTTCAACAACAGTGAGAACATTAGCTCTGTGCAGCAGCAACCTCTGTACTCACACTCTCATCCATTTGGTCATTACCCATTACTCAAGACCATGACCAACTGTTAAATTGAAAGCTACATCTGAGGACTTCTTTATTTACCACCATATTCCTTTGCAGTGTTCACAAAACTAATGCTGCCATACTAATTTGCTTTGCATCTTACAATCATGTTTACTTTTTGTACAGGAGATACATCAAACTCTTCAGGTAATGAGCTGTTTGCTTTTAGTTTGCCACTCCTGGCAAATATTAATTTAGCGGGTGGCCATTACCTTCTGGAAATCTCTTTCTTGGTCTGTTAAAACGGCTCCAGCTGTCTTAACTTTCAAATTCAGACTGAAGACACATGTGTTCTGTCCTGTTTTTTCAATGTTGTGCCTTTATTATGAGTTTACGCAATCTCTGGTATTCAAAGTGCTTCATTTGGCACTATTTTAATGTATAATATTAAAATAATTTGCTAGTCTTGAAAGGTGTACTCGGATTTTATTTTGTTTACACTTTTCTATTTCTTTGTATCATCTTTCTCAGTTCTGTCTTTTGTCATGTTTAATCTGTATACTGTACATAAACTACTTATGTCACCTTGTCTATCATCATTGGTATCAACCATTTTTTGTAATTTTATACTATGCATTTTTATCCGAGATTTGTATGGCTCCTTTTGACATTTGCTATGGAAAATCTTTCTGCAAGTGGTGCATTTCTTGATTCTGCTATTTCTAATATTGCACATTCACTTAATTTGATTGTGTGTTATAACTTTACTAGATCTATAAAGCACCATGCTGTTTTTGGTGTTATAATAATAAAGGTCAATTGATTGACTGCTAGAAATTCTACTACTAATTTATGACTACAGTATTATGTTTTTCACAATTTAAAGCTTATTTTATGAGCTACAGTGTCTTTTCATTCTTTTTTAAATGATAAGGTTCATAACGTATGTCTAAAATGTAAAGTTACATTTTAATAATTCAGTGAAATAATAAGGAAATGAGGATTGAGTACTGTATCTTATAATTTATGTATAGTACACTGTTTCCATAGTAACTTGTAAAACACTTTATGAAATCACCCCTACAATTCTGTGCCAAGAAATACAGCTGTTATTTCATTCCATGCTCTAATGAACATGGTAAATACTGAAGCATAAAGCAAAAAAACTAATTGTTGTTGGACAAGAATACATCATTGTCTATAAACTTGTTTTGCCAAGTGTGACAGATGTCTGGGGACATTGCCCCACCGGGACGCCAGGAGAAGGGAAGAACCGGGAGGGGGCAGTATTTTCCCCAGAACATGGGTGGACAGCTTTCCTGGGTGGCATGGGGGCCATGGAACCGGGACGCTCAATCTTGGGGGAGGACGTGGCCTCTGCCAAGGGGTGCCTGGACAGCTCCAGAACGGTGGTCGACAGCACTTCCGCCACAACAGGAAGTGCTGTCAGAGGAGGAGCTGCATCTGCACTTCCGCCACTCCCAGAAGTCGGATGCTAATCAGGAAGCACCTGGAGCACTTCCAGGTGCTGTATAAAAGAAGCCACCACACTCTACTCGAGGCGAGAGTCGGGAGGGAGAAGACAGAAGCCTGAGGAGGAGAAGGTGGCTGAAGATGTAGAGAGAGTCAGGAGAAAGACTGAGTTGGCCGGATAAGGCACTGTGGTGCTGTGTGTCGTATTGTGTAAATAAACGTGTGTATTTTCTAGACATTCAGTGTCTGTCTGTCTGTCTGTCTGTCTGTCTGTGGCCGGGTAGAACTCTCACACAAGGCAATAGGATTATATGTGTTTACTACACTGACACTTTAAAGTTTTAAGGAAACAGAGAGAATGTTGGAGTTTTTACAGTGAGTCTGAGTAACTCTTTACCTCTTTATTTGTTTTTTAATTAGGTCGATGTCATGGGGGTGTCAGACTTGCTGGCTGCAATTAATGATCTTTTCACTAGACCCTGTCAATTTACACAACTGAAAATCGTGAGTATGTCAAATTTAGAGACTACATGACGACTTTCCAGTACAGTCATGCCCAACCCTTTTTCTGACAGCCAATAGTGTTTTGCGTAATGGAACTAGTCCTGTGCAAAGTTTTAACGGGTACAGTGAGTTTCTTATTCCTTGTCACTGCATTATATGAATTGTACTTCCAGATTTCAACATGAACGTGCATTTTTGTCAGCTCTCATGCAGATAGAACAAGTCTGAATCACTAAAGACAAAAAAAGACATGTTTGATTTTGTCGGGGCGAGTCATGGACTATTTGGATTGAGTCGCTGGGTATGTCAGTCTACATGACTGACCTGCATGGAAAGGTGCTGCCAGCTGCATCTGACTCGCTAAGATTATGTAAAGGCTACGACCAAAAATCACTGGAAAAGTCATCTAATGTAACATGGCCTTTAGGCAGAGATAAGCAAATGCACTACTTAGTCATCTGTTTGCATCTGTAAAAATTACAGGTGAGTCCCTAAAAAACTTAGATGCTTATAAGTAGTAGTATGATCTTGTCCCCGAACTCTACACCTAAAAGTGCGAAAATGGTTCTTCAGAGCGATTCCATAGGGGTGCCATTTTTAGCTTTGAAAAGAGCCTTTCACATAAAGAGTACAGATAGATAATTCTTTACATTTATATAGTGCATTTTTCACTACTTATAGTGCTAGATAGACAGAGGAGAGATAAAGGAGCCCAGTAGCATTTCTTGACACACTTCTGCTGAATATTTATTTAAATTTAATATTCCTTTAAATAATTGATCTGATGGTATTCTGGTAATCTATACCTTAAAGATTTATGCTTTGTTTACATGTTAGGAAACCCTAAAGAACCAGTTCTATATCTAAAGAACTATTCCAAGAATGAAAGTGTCTAGCAATGGTTCTATGAAGAAACACACAATACAGTAAAATGCCATTACAGAATTATTATTTTCAAGAGTGAAGATCTGCTATATCTGAAAGCTAATTTATAAGCAGAGGTGGTTAACCCTCTTGTACTGCTGCTTGATCCATCCAAGCCCTTAAACTGTTGTATGCATGTGACAGGACCCCACACCAACGGACCCGTCAATTCAAGTGTTCTGAACTAAGTGGTCATAAACTCAGGGCAGAGCATCGACATTGGCATGGAGAGAACCTAGACAATGAATGACTTTGAACTCAAATGATTGCACATCCAAGAGCCACCTGGTCACACAAGGATTTGACTCCTTATGAAGTGCCATCCACTCTAGGGGTACATGGTCCATTACCAGAGTGAATTCACATCCCAGGATGTAATAACGTAACTGTTTAATAGCCCATTTAATTGCCACATAGCTGGTCTCCCAATCCATTAGTTTCCGGATCAAGAACCTTATGGGGTGTTCATGTCCGATGTGTTTGTCAGTAAAATAAAGGAGAAGAAAAGTCAGGAGTAATTAACACTGGCGCTGATGAAGTCAAAGAATGCAGGTACTGTTTTAGCATTCCATGCCAATGTGTTAGGAGCCCTCTTTTTTATGAAGTCTGACAAGGGAGCTGCTCTCTCAGAAAACCATGGAACATACTGGCGGTAGTAACCCACTAAGCCTAAGAGAGCTTGTACCTGTTGTGGACCACCATGGGGCATACAGCTCCCCAAACCCCGGAAACAACAGGCACCGAGCCCAGTCTTATCACAAAGCATGCCTTTATTTCAGTGGGAAAGCATTTTTCTGTTGCCTCCCACAACACAACAAAGCGTATGCACCATGTATACCTCCACTCCTCCTCGCAAGATTTGTCCTGCACCTCCTGGCTCTGGCTTGTCCCTTTTATATCGCTAGCAAGTCCTTTTATATTGGGCAACCCAGCAGTGCTTCTCTTCTTCCACCCACATTGTCTGCAAGCACTTCTGGGTTAGACAGAAACCCCATGCAATATGGCTCCTTCATTTTTACAGCACCCACGGTACCCAACAGGGCTGAGATAAAGAACTCCAAGTCCCATAGTGCCCTGTGTGAGTCTGGGGTACAGCTTCAATCCAGGGGAGCTGCCATCTAACGTTCTGGGGCGAGCAGTGCCCTAAAGAGGCTTCCTTCCATTTGTTGGGCATCCCGGCCAGATTGAACTGCCGACTATCTCTTACATTGTTTCTTGCTTTTTGGATGGGGCCAATTCAGGATGGCATCTACTTTTTGTGAACAAGCGTTACCTCCCGCCCACCAAGTAGCCCTTCGCACATGTTCCTCCCAACTGCTGGAATAGATGATGACGTCATCTAAGTAGACGACACTATAGTTATTGTGGGGCCGCAATAGTCTATCCACCAGACATTGGACAGTCACAGAAATCCCATATAACCGAAATGAGAGAACATGATACTACCAATGGCCACTACAGGTGCAGAACGCAGTCTTTACCTTGGCAGATTCTGTTAAGGGAATTTGCCAGTACCCTTTCATCATGTCAAGTGTAGTCAAATATTGAGTACTACCAAGTCACTCAGGGAGTTTGTGCACTCACGGCATAAGATAGGTATCAAAATGGGATACTTGATTAAGTCGACAAAAGTCCTATCAAGCTTAGGGACCAGGACTATAGGACTGGACCGGGGGGCTAAAATTTTCCTCAATAACGCCAAGGTCCTGCATTCTCAATTTCCAGGCTAGAATTCTTGAAGTGTTGAGCTACAGTCATAATTGCAAACCTGGGCTGACTGCACTAACTCCATATTTTCTTTTAAGATTGGCCAAAATTTTTCCAATCTATTGTGTAATTGCGCGATATATTCTAAAATAGTGGAGGAAAGTGTGTCTCCTTCCCATCCTTCTTTTAGAATGTCCAATAGCCCCCGAGGTTGTCGTCCATATAGTAACTCAAACAGGGGACGCCTGTGGAGGCTTGTGGGACCACCTAATAAGCAAAAAATTCAAGGGGGCAATAGCTGATCCCAGTTCTTCCTATCTTCGCTGACCACCTTGCAAAGCATTTGTTTGAGAGTTTGATTAAACCACTCCACTAAACCATCAGTTTGAGGATGTTATATTGAGGTTTTAAGGTGCATAATACAGAGTAACTTAACAACTTTTCTGAACATTTCCAAGGTGAAGGGTGTCTCTGGCAATACCGACACATGCAAAGACCATTACCAATTTCTGTGTGATATTTTTGAAATTGGCAAGTCTCAGGGGAATTTCCTCAGAGTACTGTGTAGTGTAGTCTACAATTACTAAAATATATTTGTGATCATGTGCAGAAGGCTCTAGGAGTCCAATATCAACTCCTATTCACTCAAATGGGATATCAATGACCAGAACTGACACAAGAGAATGCAGTCCTTTCTAAGAATTTGCCACAGTTGACATTCCAGACAGGAAGCACAAAAGCGGTGGACCTCCTTGTTTATGCTTGGCCAATAAAATTAGAATTTAATCCTCTCTAGGGTCTTCTCAGTTCCCAGATGGACATTTAGGAGGTGGGTATGAGCTAATTCACAAACTTACTGCTGGAAGTTTTACCAAGAACCCTACCTCACCCTCATGCTCTGCTACAAGATATAATGGATCGTTATTAATCACAAAGTGGGGCCCTGGTGGCATGGTAAAGGATGTACATTAACTGGAAGGTTATTATAGTTAACAAAAACTAAAATCAAAACTGAAACTTTATTAAAAAAATATTTTCGTAAACTGAAATAAAATTAACAAAACTGAAATGAAAAACTAAACCAAACTATTAAAGTAGCTGGAAAGACTAACTGAAATAAAATAATAATTTACTAAATATAATTTTAACTTTCGTTTTTGAATTCATTTGCTTACTGTTAGTTTTTAACCTTTATAACATTTAACTCTAAAACTGAAAGCCATCCAACATGAGCCACCCGCACATATTCATCTAGTGAACGGCGGCTGGTGACGGATGGCGGGTGTTCACACAGCATTTATGGTGACAGAGCAAGCTGAATACGCGTGTAAAGCCTGTGGAATAGAAAGCAGATTTACATGCTGACTTTCTTTGCACTTGCATATCAAGATGTAATTCAAATGCCTGAAATCGGAATGTGCTGTTCAACAAAAACTTTACCGTATGGGCAGAAAAATCATGAGTGAGTAACGTTTCAGTTTTTCTCAGGTGTCTGCTTTTTGTTGACAGTAATTCACCTGCCACTTTGCACTCTAAGTATAGGGAGTATAAACTATACTAATCATGAAAAAAAATCAACCTCGACATTTTGATTAATCAATGTTTTAGATCTCCCCGAGTCCGAAAATACAGTTTTTTTGGCATTATGTCTTTGTGTATGGATGAAATTTGGCATGTGGTTGTTACACCAAACTGTAGCTCAGTATTAACTTTTGGGCGAAATCCATTAACTGGAAGTGGTATTTTACCTGAACACATACTCAAATTTTTTTTTTTTATTTATGCAGCTGCAGAGTCTGATTTATTCAACTTTACTTTTATAATAATTGTTCAATATATTTGATTTTTTGTTGATGGTTCTTTAATGTACATAATATAATCATTGTCTTACGGTTTACTCCTCAAATATTCATCCCCATATCTGAGTACACGAGAAAGTCTAGGGTAGACCACTCCCGAATTTTGAAAATAAAATGGCACTGATCGAGAGACTGACTAGGTTATCATACAAGATCAGCGTATTGTTGCTAACCAATCACTTTTGCTTTAAAAATGTTGTTTAAGAACAAAGCGATACAAACCTTGTAAAATTCCCGAGTTGGCAATGTCTCTACTGAACTACAGGTAGGTGGGGGAAGAGAGTCTGCCAAGTGGTGAAAAGCTAAACATACTAACTTGTTTTTGTATTTATTCTATATTTATTTTATCTTTTTTAGTTTATATTCACAGCTCAAAATACCTGATATTGTGAAAATAATCCAGTAGCAGAATTATGCTTTAAAATATCTGTCCCCATTTTTTTCAATGTCTCTCTCTCTCTCTCTCTCTCTCAAATCAGATAGTTGAAATATCATATTCTTTTTGCTCTTAACATCAGCCATATCATACGTATTGCATACCAGGGATTTTTCCTGCCTTGCATCCAAACCTGCTTGAGTAGACTACAGGTTCCTGCGATCCTGCTTTGGATAAACAGGTTTATATAATGATTATATATTGTTCCTAATCTCAGATGCTGTCTCTGTCATTTTGTGCCTGTCCATACCCGTTACCTGCTCTTGCTCTGCTCATTAAGCGTTTACTGTTCTTATGCATGGGCTACTCAAGTCTCACTGCTCCTAACCTTCACACTACATGCTTGTTTTTATTTATTTCCCTCAATACAGCTAGGTGAGGTCTGCACACTCATTCAAGACTAAGAGCCCTGTTCTTCCTTAACCCCCGTGATTTTCATGGTCACACCTGTTAAAACACAGTAGAATCTCTTTTCTTATTTTTTTTATATCTTTCCAGGCCTGCAGGTGCAAAATTATGTCTATAAATTGTTTGTGCCTGAGATGGAATCAGAGATCAATATGGCTGGTAGAAAATAACAAAGCCCAGTGTTTGAGATTTTTGAATGAAATATTGAAGGCATTCATTATAAGCACATTGTCATTGGAGCAGGATATGTTGTGTGTTGTACACATTTAGAATAAAAAACCCTCACACCTTAAAATTCACCTAAAGTTCATTAAAAATTAGCCCATTTTGGGCAATAAAAGGAAAAAAAAAGTGCCAACAGTCAGCGCAGAGTTGTTCAGCACAAATGACATAGAAAATATTTTTAAAATGATAAAATTTGTGTAAAATTGTTCATATTCAGCACCTGGTTTTGATTATGCTTGTTTTTATCAGACAAAAACAAAACCAACTGCCACATCTGGAAGTGCTGCCAGAGGAGGTTCCAGATATACCCGGAGTGCTTCCAGGTGCTCATGTGGCACTTCTGCCACATCAGGAAGTACCGCTGGAAAATTGTCACGGAGCACATCTGGGGCATTACAAAAGGGGCTGCCTCACTCCATGGTGCGAGCCGGAGTCGGGAGGGAGAAGACTGAGCTCGTGAGGAGAGGAGCAGAGGCGGCTGAAGTGCTCGGAGAGTGAAGGAAAGAAGGGACAGAGTTTGGCTGGAAGGGCATTGTGAGATGCCGTGCAAAAAGAAGGCAATAAAAGTGTGTGTTGTGGGCATTTGGTGTCTGTCTGGCTAAATACGGGTGGCTGTCTTTCCACTGTGTGTGTGTGTGTGTGTGTGTGCGCAAATTGTTCACATTAATGCTAATATAGAATAATATTAATATTTTTAATATACTAGGTGGATTTGCCCCCTGCTCGCTTCACTCGCCAACCCCTTCTCCCCCAGCCAACAGCCACTTCCCCGAAACCCCTCTTAAACGGTGATACAATGGGGGGGGGGTACTCTTTTTCTTCTTTCGGCTGCTCCCTTTAGGGGTCGGATCTTCTTCTTCCATATCTTTCTGTCCTCTGCATCTTGTCCTGTTACACCCATCACCTACATGTCCTCTCTCACCACATCCATAAACATTCTCTTAGGCCTTCCTCTTTTTCTCTTGCCTGGCAGCTAAATCCTTGATATCCTTCTCCCAATATACTCAGCATCTGTCCTCTGCACATGTCCAAACCAATGCAATCTTGCCTCTATCACTTTGTCTCCCAACCATCCAACCTGAGCTAACCCTCTAATGTACTAATTTCTAATCCTGTCCATCCTCGTCACACCCAATGTAAATCTTAGCTTCTTTAACTCTGCCACCTCCTGCTCTGTCTCCTGCTTTCTGGTCAGTGCCACCGTCTCCAACCCATATAACACAGCTGGTCTCACTACCGTCCTGTAGACCTACCCTTTCACTCTTGCTGATATCTGTCTGTAACAAATCACTCCTGACACTCTTCTCCACCCATTCCACCCTGCCTGCACTCTCTTTTTTACGTCTCTTCCACAATCCCCATTACTCTGTACTGTTGATCCAAAGTATTTAAACTCATCCACCTTCACCAACTCTACTCCTTGCATCCTCACCATTCCACTGACCTCCCTCTCATTTACAAACATGTATTCTGTCTTGTTCCTAATGACCTTCATTCCCGTCCTTTCTAGAGCATATCTCCACCTCTCTAGGGTCTCCTCAACCCTTCACTACTATTGCTACAGATCACAATGTCCTCAGCGAACATCATACACAACTCTTACATACTTCTCTGACACTCCAGACTTCCTCATACAATACCAAAACTCCTCTTGAGGCACCCTGTCATATGCTTTCTCCAGGTCCACAAAGACGCAATGCAACTCCTTCTGGCCTTCTCTATACTTCTCCTGTGGTGCTCTTTCTTGGCACGAAACCATATTGCTGCTCACTAATCATCACCTCACTTCTTAACCTAGCTTCCACTACTCTTTCCCATAACCATGCTGTGGCTCATCAATTTTATCCCCCTGTAGTTAGTACAGTCCTGCACAGCCCCCTTATTCTTAAATATCAGCACCAGTACACTTCTTCTCCACTCCTCAGGCATCCTCTCACTTTCCAAGATTCCATTAAACAATCTGGTTAAAAACTCCACTGCCATCTCTCCTAAACACCTCCATGTTTCCACATGTATGTCTTCTGGACCAACACCTTTTCCATTCTTCATAGCTGTCCTTGCTTCCTCCTTGATAATCCGTTGCACTTCTTGATTCACTATCTCCACATCATCCAACCTGTTCTCTCTCTCTCGTTCTCTTCATTCATAACCTTCTCAAAGTACTCTTTTTCCATCTGCTCAACACACTCCCCTCGCTTGTGAGTACGTTTCCATCTTTATCCTTTATTACCCTAACCTGCTGCACATCTTTCCCAGCTCAGTCCCTCTGTCTAGCCAATCGGTACAGGTCCTTCTCTCCCTCCTTAGTGTCCAACCTCTCATACAACTCATCATTACGCTTTTTCTTTAGCCTTCGCCACCTCTCTCTTCACCTTGCGCCTTATCTCCTTGTACTCTTGTCTACTTTCTGCATCTCTCTGACTATCCCACTTCTTCTTTGCCATCCTCTTCCTCTGTATACTCTCCTGTACTTCCCCATTTCACCATCAGGTTTCCTTTTCCTCCTACCTTTGTCCAGATATAATGCCAAGCTCCCTTTTTGCTGTCACCCTTACTACATCTGCTGTAGTTTCCCAACTCTCTGGTAATTCTTCACCACCAGTCAGTGCCTGTCTCACCTCCTCCCTAAACTCAACCTTGCAGTCTTCCTTTTTCAACTTCCACCATTTGATCCTTGGCTCTGCCCTAACTCTCTTCCTCTTCTTGATCTCTAATGTCATCCTACAGACCACCATCCTATGCTGCTTAACTACACTTTCCCCTGCCACTACTTTGCAGTCTTCAATCTCCTTCAGATTGACTCTTCTGCATAGGATGTAATCTACCTGTGTGCATCTTCTTCCACTCTTGTACGTCACCCTATGTTCCTCCCTCTTCTTAAAATACGTATTCACCACAGCCATGTCCATCCTTTTGGCAAAATCCACTATCCTCTGACCTTCATTCCTCTCCTTGACACCATACCTACCCATCACCTCCTCATCTCCTCTGTTCCCTTCAGTAACGTGTCCATTAAAATCTGCTCCAATCACCACTTTCTGTCCCTTGGGTACACTGTTCATCACTTCATCCAACTCACTCCAAAAATCTTCTTTCTCATCCATTGAACACCCAATTTGTGGGGCATATGCAATAACAACATTCATCATCACACCTCCAATTTCCAGCTTTATAACCATTACACTATCTGACACTCTTTTCACATCCAGGACACTTTTGACATACTGTTCCTTCCGAATAACCCCTACTCTATAGGGTGGTCCGGATCTAATTATGCAATTTTCATTACGATGTAACTTAAGTTTATTACATAGAAAATTACCCAAAAAATCCCAGACCATTGAGAAGTTTGTGAACTGACAACATGAAGAATCGTCTTCGCGCCAAACTGGAATGGTCCCCGCATAAATTAAATTCATCCAGACGATCTGGATCTGCATAATTAGATCTGGACCACCCTATATTTCTCCTCTTATTCACACCATAATAGAACAGTTTGAATCCACCTCTTATCCACCTGTCCTTACTCCCCTCCCATTTAGTCCCTTGCACGCACAATATATCAACCTTCCTTCTCTCCATTATATCAGGTAACTCTCTCCCCTTACCAGTAATACTGCCAACATTCAAAGTTCCTACTCTCAGTTCCACTCCCTTTACCTTCCTGTTCTCCTCCTGCCTCTGGACACATCTCCCCCCCTCCTCCTTCTTTGGCCAACAGTAGCCCAATTTCCGCCAGCACCCTGTTGACTAACAGTACTGGTGGCAGTCGTTGTTAACCCGTGGCTTGACCGATGCGTTATGGAAATTTGTATTGTTGTCTGCATATTGATTTGGCAAAATTTTACACCGGATGCCTTTCCTGACGTAACCCTCCCCATTTATCCAGTCTTGGACAAAGGACAAACACATTGGTTTGTCCATCCCCTGTGGCTAGGTTACAATGGGAAACCCCTCTTTGCTCGAGCAGTTGCTGGCATGCTGCTGCTGGCTTCATGCATGATCGATCTGCAATTTGCTCACCCACCACCACCACCCCACCAGTGGTAGGCGCCATTGTGAAGAGGGGGAGATGCAGTCGCTCCTCCGAAACCCCTCTTAAATGATGATACATTGGGAAACAAGTAACATTTTTTTTTTTGTTTTTTTTTCACCTCTTCTTTGCTCGAGAAGCTGTCGGCTTGCTGCTGCTGCATGCCACGTGATCTGCATTTCATGCAGAGCTTCGAACATTTAAAAGCCTGTGCAGCACCTGAATATTCAATCTATTTTCGCTGTTCTGTTATTTCCCCAAGTAATATTTTCATATTGTTTGTGCTAATGCGATCTTTACTTTCATTTTTTTGAGACTTTCCAATTTTCCTACTTCCATTATCTAACCTGCTCTCCATGTGTATCATGGACTTCCGTCTGAAGGTTGTAAGTACGACGTGACTTGTCTATCTTGCGGGAAGTGAAAGTGTCTCTGTCTCTCTTCAAAAGATCACGTCTTGTCCCCAGGAAAAAGTCTTGTCGCAAGTTTTTATTTTATAATAGACAGATATTTTGATTTTATTATTATTTTAGTAACTAGGGGGCTTCGCTCGATCAGCTGCTGGCTTGCTGCTGCTGTCACCGCCGTGCTGCGTGATCTGCACCTCGTGCAGCACTTCAAACATTTAAAAATCTATACAGCAGCTGCCCTTTTGTATCACTGCCTTGTCTCTCTTCTCCCCCAAACATCCTCTTCTCCTGTTGGAGATCCCGCTCCCAAGGCACACCTCTGTGAACAGGAAGATTTCTATTCTTTTAATTGAGAGACAGAACTGTCCCCTCTGGTTACACATGGAGCTCGACTCACTCCTGAAAAAGACTTATGTTTGAAGTGTTTGAGTAACATTTCTGTTTCTGAAATCTCCTCTGTATCTGTGCAACTCTGTGGCCAAAGCATGACAGCGTATGTGGATTTCACTTTCACCAAACAACAAATCTTTTAATTCTTATGGATATACCTCTTCATTGGGGAAAAAACACAACTTTTTCCTGATGGCAACACAAATTAGACGATCTGCAAATCTCTGACTTAAAGTTTAAATCTGAATAATATATTTGGTCTCTCTTCACTGCTCCATTATTTCACTGAGTAATAATTTTCCGTTATTGTTTGTGCTAATGCGATCTTTGCTATAATTTTTTTGAGACTTTCGAATTTTCATACTTCCATTATCTCTAAACTGCTCTGCATGTGTATAGCGCCAACATTTTTGAATTCTTTACAACATTCTACTTTGTCATCTACTCTTTGTCTTTTATTTCCGGCCCCAGGCATGGTTAAATCTCTTGGCACAAAGTCTCGTCTCACGGGACGTGAAGTGTCTCTCTGAGAAAGTCACTTCTCGTCTCTCTGAAAAAGTTTTGTCTCGTCCCATGATTTTTTTATATAATAGAGAGATATAAAACTGCTATAACATATGTAATAATAAATACTGTATGAAATTCAAGAAATGCAAAGGTTGGGAAGCATATGCTGACCAGTTCAGTGATTAGGCAGAACTCTAGCTTTGGAGTGTTTATTTTCCTGATCTGGTATGGTTACATATTCTAAGGATTCATCACAGGTACACATACAATCCTTCTGCCTACTTCACCTAAAGTGTAGAGCCAGCCCTAAAAATGGCCAAGATTTTGTCAGTTTAACTTTATGCAATTAAATATTTTAAAAATTATTTTATGCAGATGAAGCCAAACTTCAGGAAGAAGGTAGATGGAAGTCTCAACTTGTCTGATTCTTTGGAAGCACACAAAGTGAAGAAGGCGAACCAGAAGAGGCCATGGCCTAGATCCTCTCTCACCAAATAAGGTCTTGGAGTCTGCAAGAACAGCTGTTGTAAGTCATGGCCAGGACCCATATAACAGAGCAAATATTTTGGGTCAACATGAAATGCAGTTCTTCATCTTCAGAGGCCAGACATTCAAGTGGGTAGCAGAGAATGCCTTGGGATATGCTAGGTATCTTGTGTCATGTATGATGAAAGAACCATCAGAGGTAAAAAAAAAAAAAAAAAACACCATTTTAATAAGGCAACCTTAAGGGTATATATGGAGCTTTTTCCCAAGGGCCAGAAGGCTATTCACATTAAGGCCCATGCTAACACCTGCATTGTCCTGCCCTCCACCTACTTTGCTACTGCAACATCCTCCGGGTCTCAATACCTCTACTGCCCCAGCATCAACCACCTTTCAACTCTCCTCTACTGCCCTAGCATCCTCCAGCTCTCATCCCTCATCTACTACTCCAGCATCAACCAGTTCTCATCCCTCCTGTAGTGCCCTGCCCTCTTCCAGTTTGCAGCCCCAGCAGCAGCTCTCCAGCTTTGTAGCTATCTGTCAAAAGGGTCTTGTTTGAAAAGAAGAAACAACCTGGTAACTGAGTCATCAATTTGTAATATATTTTACAGGAAAAAAAATTATGTTTAAAATGTACTTTTGCCTTTAATTTGCAGTCTTTGTACAGTTGGTATTGTTTTGACATATTTATTGCTTATTGCCTATTTTTCAGTCCTGGTTGATGTGGCAACCTCTGTTTCAGCCCTTGAACAGACATGCTGAGCTAGAAGACAGGCAATTGCTCGCAGAGGTCGAATAGTTAGAGTCACAGGTGACCAGTAAGTATATTTCATACAGGTCTATTTGTGATGTTCGAAAATATTGAATCAAGTTTCACCATGCATTTGAACCTTTGGTTTACACTGATTAGTGCAGCAATGTGCTGATTACTTTTCTATAACTACATGGGTCTGTAGTACATTTGAACTCCAACTTTTCTTAATACTGATCAAAGTTAATTTGCCTTGGCAAAGTTAATATATTGTTCTTTATCAGTGCTTTTGCTTATTATTCTCTGTTATTTTGAAAAACGTAGCTGTGCTCATTTCTATCGTTTTAAAGCTGCACCTGCCAAATGTCTTCAAATGGCCAGCCATGGTCATCCAGAGCTGGATTACACAAAGCTTGATAGGATGTGGTGGAGCCTCAGCAATCCTTCCTCACCAGTGATAGCTTGCTAAAAACTGCTACTTTGGTCATTGGTTGCTACTCTGGATGCCATGAAAGCTCTGGAAGGTAAAGCTCACTTGTCCACATCCAGACTGTGTGAAGGAGGAGCTTACATCAGCTTACCTGCATCAGAAGATTCGCCAGGTGTTGGATGTGGACAACTCTTACTTCATTGCCTCAGAGTACTTGGCATGCAAAAATTACAAGAGGAAAGGCATTAGTTCACAATGTTGTGTCACAGCTGGACATTAGCCACAGGCTCCAGTTCCCTTGCATCCTCATGTCCAAGTTGGCATGTGACATGCAGGTGGTTTGTCTGTTGCATTAAAGAGGTCTGGGCAATAGTAGCAGCCAAATTAAAAAAAAGCTAAAACCCAGTGACATTTAAGAACCCACCTGACATGCTCGTGTCCCAAAGCATTGCTGGCTGATGCAGATATATGCCCAGGATGTGCATAGATTGCACATTAAAGACACTATCACCTCACAATTTGGATGTGTGCTAAAAATAGATTCTACCAAGAAGGTCCTTCGGCTGGGTCTGCATCCTAGGCTATGGACTTGGACCCATTGTTGATGGAATAATAAAGAGGTACAGGGATGCTGGAGTGCCTCCTGAAGTGCTGTATGTTGATAGAGACTGCTGTAGGTCCACCCTTCTGAGACCGATGTTTGAAGAGTGGAAGGACTTGCAGATCAAGCTTGATACAGGTATATGGCATTTCATGAGAAGGATTGCTGTTGGTTGTACAACTGACTCACATCCTCTGTATGCAACCTTCATGAACCGCCTCAGCCACTACATTTTCATGTAGTGAAATGTGAAACTTGGACAGACTAAAGGAGGCCAAGCAAGCAGAGCTGGAAAGTCAGCTAGTCCAGTCTTCACATGTAGATGTGATGCATCAACTCAGCAGAAATGAGTTGGCTCTACACTGTAAAAGAAAGACCCGCAGTGTAGCAGATATTCAGGACCTGGGGCTTCATGTATAAACGGTGCGTATGCACAAAAATGTTGCATAAGAACATTTTCACATTCAAATCGCGATGTATAAAACCTGAACTTGGTGTAAAGTCATGCACATTTCCACGGTAGCTCATACCCTGTCGTACGCTCAGGGTTCGCTCAGCGTCAAAGCAGTGCTACTGTTCCTATGTGGTTATCCTTTCCTTTCCTGACATGACTTTATAAATACACTGAAATTAATCGCATATTGTTTATTAGTGTAATGCATCTGATTGTAATTAACCTGTAACAATATAATGGTCCAGGGAATAGCCATAGTATTCCAAATGCCATAACTGCCTTAGCGTTGTTACTCTCACTGCACCTTCTTTTTCTTCTTCTTCTTCTTCTTTTAGCTGCTGCCATTAGGAGTTGCAGATCATCTTTTTCCATATTACTCTCACTGCACCACTCGGAGTATTTATATCACTGTATCTGAGTGGGTAATCATAGCAGCAGCTGATCGAAAAGAGAATTATCGGTATGCAGTATCAAGCACACGCTGTCTCAGCCACGGCAAAACGTTTCAAAGCCTTTCCTATACGGACCTCGCGGTTCAGAAACAGTTTCATCCCAAGAACTATAAACGCATTCAATCAATTGCTCCTTGTAGAACTATCTGTACTTATAAGTAGAATTACCTCACTGTAAACTTGCGATAGTTATAATATTGCACAACCTGAGCCACTTTATAAAATGCAAATTTACATATGAGGATGATATCATTTCTAAGATGAAATACAGCAAAATATGTTTATTATACAGATAAAACTTTAACTTCATTTAAATAATCTATATTCTTCACTGGGACTAGCATGAAGGATAGAATAATTAAACATGTACTACAAAGATATTTCAATGTTTATTAAACGTTTTGAAGAATCGGTGCTCTAAGCTTACAGATGGCTTAACGTCTATTACAGAGCTGATTGTGTGGCGATCGGTTACTTGGAGAAAGAAAAGCAAAGACAGCAGGGGCGGCCACGCCAATATATATTGAATATAAAACAAAAAGAGAAAATAACGACACAGCTAAAAACGCAGCGGCAGTTTCGACAAAAGTTAAACGCTTGTGTCATGAGCAAGAGGCAGCTATGCAGTGTCCGCAACGGACGTGGCCATCTACCATGCATAAGATACCATATTGACATTGGCGGGTGAAGGGGCCACCGATTCTTTCTCTGCCAAGGGCCACCACAAGCCTAGAGCCGCCCATGAGTACTGCTGCAATAAATAATTTCATTGAAGGTCGTGCACAATCACTGCACCGTGAAACCCATGTTTAATAACATGCTTTAACTCCTATATATATATATGTTGTGGCACGCGGCTGGGGGTGGTACCCAGCCGGGACGCCCAGGAGGACCGGAGGAGGGCTTGTGCCTCTTCCAGACCATGAGGGGGCGACCGCCCTGGTTGTGTTGGGGGCCACGGGTAGAGGGCTTGGAAGAATGCCTTGGGAGCCCTGGACCTCAGCACTTCTGCCATACCAGGAAGTGCTGGGGGGGAGAGGATCAGGGACACCCGGAGGGCTGGTACACAGCTGGTACTTCTGCCACACGGGGTTGTGTTAGCGGAGGCTCCTCAGGAAGCACCTGGAGCCCATCTGGGGGGGGGGGGTATAAAAGGGGCTGCATCCCCTTATTTGAAGGCTGGAGTCGGGTGGAAGTGGACGGAGCTCGGAGGAGGCAGTCTGAAGACTGAACAAGGCATTGTGTTGGCCAGGACTTGAAGGGGTGATTGGTGCTGCGGCACTGGGTTGTGCACTTACAACTTGTATATAAGATTGTAAATAAACATGTGTTGGTGCAAAACATCATGTCTACCTGTCTGTGTCCGGGCTGTACCCCA
>JANRMT010062806.1:26980581-26997141 GCA_026402145.1 Polypterus bichir lapradei
TATATGTATATATATATATGTATGTATGTATATGTATATATATATATGTATGTATATGTATATATATATGTATGTATATGTATATATATATATGTATGTATGTATGTATATGTATATATATATATGTATGTATGTATGTATATGTATATATATATATGTATGTATGTATGTATGTATATGTATATATATATATGTGTATGTATGTATGTATGTATATGTATATATATATATGTATGTATGTATGTATGTATATGTATATATATATATGTATGTATGTATGTATGTATATGTATATATATATATGTATGTATGTATGTATATGTATATATATATATGTATGTATATGTATGTATATGTATATATATATATATATATGTATGTATATGTATGTATATGTACACTCACCTAAAGGATTATTAGGAACACCTGTTCAATTTCTCATTAATGCAATTATCTAATCAACCAATCACATGGCAGTTGCTTCAATGCATTTAGGGGTGTGGTCCTGGTCAAGACAATCTCCTGAACTCCAAACTGAATGTCAGAATGGGAAAGAAAGGTGATTTAAGCAATTTTGAGCGTGGCATGGTTGTTGGTGCCAGACGGGCCAGTCTGAGTATTTCACAATCTGCTCAGTTACTGGGATTTTCACGCACAACCATTTCTAGGGTTTACAAAGAATGGTGTCAAAAGGGAAAAACATCCAGTATGCGGCAGTCCTGTGGGCGAAAATGCCTTGTTGATGCTAGAGGTCAGAGGAGAATGGGCCGACTGAATCAAGCTGACAGAAGAGCAACTTTGACTGAAATAACCACTCGTTACAACCGAGGTATGCAGCAAAGCATTTGTGAAGCCACAACACGCACAACCTTGAGGCGGATGGGCTACAACAGCAGAAGACCCCACCGGGTACCACTCATCTCCACTACAAATAGGAAAAAGAGGCTACAATTTGCACGAGCTCACCAAAATTGGACAGTTGAAGACTGGAAAAATGTTGCCTGGTCTGATGAGTCTCGATTTCTGTTGAGACATTCAAATGGTAGAGTCAGAATTTGGCGTAAACAGAATGAGAACATGGATCCATCATGCCTTGTTACCACTGTGCAGGCTGGTGGTGGTGGTGTAATGGTGTGGGGAATGTTTTCTTGGCACACTTTAGGCCCCTTAGTGCCAATTGAGCATCGTTTAAATGCCACGGGCTACCTGAGCATTGTTTCTGACCATGTCCATCCCTTCATGACCACCATGTACCCATCCTCTGATGGCTACTTCCAGCAGGATAATGCACCATGTCACAAAGCTCGAATCATTTCAAATTGGTTTCTTGAACATGACAATGAGTTCACTGTACTAAAATGGCCCCCACAGTCACCAGATCTCAACCCAATAGAGCATCTTTGGGATGTGGTGGAACGGGAGCTTCGTGCCCTGGATGTGCATCCCACAAATCTCCATCAACTGCAAGATGCTATCCTATCAATATGGGCCAACATTTCTAAAGAATGCTTTCAGCACCTTGTTGAATCAATGCCACGTAGAATTAAGGCAGTTCTGAAGGCGAAAGGGGGTCAAACACCGTATTAGTATGGTGTTCCTAATAATCCTTTAGGTGAGTGTATATATGTGTGTGTGTATATATTGTGGAAGATGACCTGGACACAGCCAGGCAGACACGTTCAACTCACTCAACACACGTTTATTTGTAGTATCCATATTTACAATAAGTGCACAAACCCCTACAAGTCCCCAAAGTCCAGGTCAGCTCTAATCAATGCCTTCTTCCTTCAGACCGCCTCCTTGCCTCCTCCTTGTCCTTCTTCCACCCGACTCAAGTCATCATATGGAGGGAGGCGGCCCCTTTTATAATCACTCAGATGTGGTCCAGGTGCCTCCCAACAATCTTCCACCGGCACTCAAGATCCTCATTGTTGGGGACCTGAGTGGCTGGACCAGGGCAAGGTGTCGCCCACATAACACCTGGCTGTGGCAGATAGAGGGTCAGTTCTGGGGGCTGGGACTGGACCGCGTGTCTGCTTGGGGGGTTGCCAACTGGGATCCTAAGTTGTTTCATTGTGTAGTGGGTGCAGCAACGCACTGTACCAGTGCATGCTCCCCGACTTGACTTGATCAACTAGAATATATTACTTCCCAAATTTTATAAATACATACGTACAAACACAAGACTGTGCACTATTATGTATTCATTCTTATTGTGCTTTCATTTTTATCATACCCCTCTTATTTATCTGTGCAGCCATATGAGAACTTGGTAAAGGTGCTATATAAGTAAATGAAATGCATTATTATTTGTTGTAATCATGATTCAATAGAATGGGCAGGCAGTTTGTTTAAGTGTGATTTTTAACTATGCTTGTTGTTCATGTGTTCCTCGAAAAATCATTCATTCATTAAAGGGTTTTGTTTAATCAAAAAAGAAAAATAAAAAAACAACATCTGTAATGCAGGATTCATTAATGAGAAAGTTTTTGTAAATTTATTTTAGAGATATTTTCTTCCATTCAGCAACGTGCCGTAAGCGGGATTCAAACCTGGGTACGTGCGATAATTTGTGGTAGATCATCTCTCAAAAATTGCAGCTATACCTCAACTTATGGGCGCAATCCTTTTTAACGATGTGCTCACATACATTGTTGTAGACACAGAACATGCATGAAATGTAGGTATTCCAAATGACGATATATTATTTACCCTCTACAACTCCAGGCAATTCCCACCAAGATAAACACTGAGCACTGAGAACCCTCTTTGTGAATTAAGTTGCAGTGATGGGTGGGGGGAGTGGGATAGCAGGCTGCTTGCTGCTTGTGTTGATCGATACATTTACAACACAAAAGACACTGACTGAGAGGTGTGACCCTTAAGGTGGGCTGGGATTACAAGTTTTTTTTCCTAGGCTTTGGTAATTCTACAACAACAACAACATTTATTTATATAGCACATTTTCATACAAACAGTAGCTCAAAGTGCTTTACATAATGAAGAATAGAAAAATAAAAGACACAGTAAAAAAATAAGTCAACATTAATTAACATATAATAAGAGTAAGGTCCAATGGCCAGGGTGGACAGAAAAAACAAAAAAAAACTCCAGACGGCTGGAAAAAAAACATAAGATCTGTAGGGATTCCAGACCATTAGACTGCCCAGTCCCCTCTGGGCATTCTACCAAACATAAATGAAACAGTCCTCTTTGGATTTAGGGTTTTCACGTAAGGACTTGAAGATGATGGTCACGTAGACTTCTGCCTTTTAATCCATCCATCATTGTTGGAACATCATGATGCTTTGAGAAACCGGAAAAAGAAACAGAAGAGAGAGTAGGGGTCAGTACGGATTTTAGAGCCACCATGAATAGTTATTATAATGAATTGAACATACAGAGTATCAGGATTAAGTTAAAGTGAAGTTATAAAAAGGCCATGTTAAAGTAATATGTTTTCAGCAGTGTTTTGAAGTGCTCTACTGTACTAGCCTGGTGAATTCCTATTGGCAGGCTATTCCAGATTTTAGGTGCATAACAGCAGAAGGCCGCCTCACCACTTCTTTTAAGTTTTGTTCTTGGAATTCTAAGGAGATCCTCATTTGAGGATCTGAGGTTACGATTTGGAATATAAAGTGTCAGACATTCCGATATATAAGATGGGGCGAGATTATTTAAGGCTTTATAAACCATAAGCAGAATTCTAGTGTTAAACTGTTCCCTATTTTTCTTCAAATGTAATCAGTTGAAATGCAATGAATGACCTAAAATGGCGAAGAGGTAAGAGGTAAATTGCTAGAGGTTTAAGTTTAAAGTTTTGGGTAACAAAAACTGAAAAAAGAAACTTTCAGAATATTACAAATGAGACTTTGCTCCAACTCTGCTTTAAGAAGGACAGAGGGTTTTTAAGTAGTCAACAGAAGTTGGAACACCTGTGCAAATTGTTTGCTTTAATTTGCAAGGCTTAATTTACTTTACTTTCTGTAGAACATCTGCAGGTTGTAACCTATTATTTGTTCCCTGAGGAAGGCCCATCATTTGTAATATTCTGATCTGTTTGGAGAAAAAAAAATCCACCATATGTCCTGTGTAACGCTTGCGTGGTAAGAAGGAACTATGCTGAGAGAGCTATACAGGTGGAGACGTCACCAGCACTGGCACCATAATCCTCTTTTCTAAATAGATCTTGTTTTTTTAAACAGAGCTAAAATTGGAACTGTAACTTGCATAAAGCTGCATTGGTAAAATGTTGCAAAGAGTTCTGGGAATCCCTATTTCTGTAAGTGGGAAAGTTTAAGAATGATTTTATTGCATTTAGGTTTTGAGTTTTGTTGTGCTGTTGAAGCTTTTTCTTGGCTTTTCCTATGTGAAAAATGCAATCTGTTCTTTTTGTACGGGGCATGAGTAACTTGTTTCAGATTACACATTGGTTTTCATACTGTAAAGACTAATTTCTCAGTCTTTCTTAGAGAATCTATCACCTTATTGAATAAAGATTCAAAAAATTAAGTTCTCTTCTTTAATAAGTTCTTGAATTAAAGCTACTTAGTGTAGTAGAAATAGATGTTCCTATATAATAAATTAAGCACTGTATATCCAATAATTATCAAGATTACAACAGCTGACTTTAAAGCCTTATTGTAATAATAAAAATGAGTTGTAATCAAAATGCTTAAAACATAATGTTACTATTATAGGCTTCATTGTAGGTAACTTTTGATAAAATGTAAAATGGTGCATGCAATTAATTGCTCTTAACCTTTTAAACTTCTCGAAAGAGCTATTTCCAAGGTTGCTGTGACTGCTTTCTTCATTTATTTATTTATTTTTTTGGAACAAATATGGTCCCTATTCTTGGGTGGTAAAAAACATTTTACAGTGGGAGCCACGTCAAACAGCCGCCTGGAGCATGACAGGACCATGACAGGATCATGCACGATCCGTGAACGGAATGTGATCCCCCGCGATGACGCAGTTAACGATGCCCCGCCCCATAAACGCCCCCATGCGCTTTCTAAAAAGATGGTTGCAATGCTGTATAATCCCGCCAGATGGAGCATTGACTGCTTCAGTTAACTGCAGTGTCCAGGAAGCCCTATACCGTATCTTTAATATACTGTACAGGCAGTTCTTGTATTGTCAACATACTGTAGTTTCATAAATAGATGACGTGGTAAAAAAAACAACAACAAACCGATTAATAAAACAGATTTGTTAAATCACTCAATACACAACTCATGATGATACGGAAGCGTATTAGGGCCACGGTGAAAAAAAATACGGACACAGTGAAGAAAAAAAAATCAAAATGTCGAGATTAAAGTCGACATGTTGACTTTATTCTCGACATTTCCACTTTATTCTCGCCATTTACGTCGAGATTAAAGTCGACATGTTGACTTTATTCTCGACATTTCCACTTTATTCTCGCCATTTATGTCGAGATTAAAGTCGACATTTCCACTTTATTCTAGTAGTTTATTTTGTCAGTAGAATGTCGCAAACTAAACTTCATCTTAAAATGAATGTTTAATTTACTAGATTTTCTCAAACCCCCATCATAAGTTAATGTAGCACATTAAATGCTTTTTATTAAGTGTTCCCCGACCCAGTTTTTAATCTCCATGCGCTTCTTAAACTGACTTCCTCTTGCACACAGACAGCAGACAGCGATCGCCGCACATTGACTTGATGATATTCCTGCTCTATGAACATTCAGAATACTAACATACAGTGCATGATATCTTCTTCACGATGAAATGCATTAAAGCATGTATTAAACACGGGTGGCGGGGGGCACGGTGGCGTGGCTGTAGTGCTGCTCCCTTGCATTACGGGGTCCCCAGGTTTATATTCAGTGTAGTGAACTTTATGACAGGTGTGACGAGGCTCCAAAAACTGGATATATGAATGGGTATCGCACAGGTTTAACTTAAATATTGGGCTCGTGATGTGGTGGTCGGAGACACGAAAGCAGAATTCAATGGATGTTCTTCTGAGCGGGCTTTCTTTATTGCATGCGCGCTGTCTCTATCTGACGTACTAAACCTCCAGTTCCTATCATTGCTTTTTCTTTCTGCACATAACCAATCACCACACGATAAACGTCTTTGTGAAATTAAAACAAGTTATAAACTTAGACCTCAGAGTTTTCAGAACTTAAAATGTATTAAAGCATGTGGGGGCACGGTGGCGTGGTGGTTGCGCTGCTGCTTCGCAGCAAGGGGGTCCCGGGTGTTCCCTGCCTTGAGTTTGCATGTTTTTTTCTGGTGGGTCTACTCGGCGTGCTTCAGTTTCCTTTCAAAGACATGTAGGTTGTGGGGTTTTGTTATGTATTATTGACCCTGCTACTTTATGTGTTCCACGTATTCACTCTGCGATGTGTTGGCACCGCATTCAGGATTTACTCCTGCCTCACACAAGATGCTTGCTGGGATGGGCGCAACCCTGAATGGATGGCATAATTAAACATGTATAATGAAGATTTTTTTTTAATTTCTGAAAACTCCATCCCAGCAAGCACCGTAGAGTCATGGAGTGTAAAGACAAGTGTCTAGGAGACGCATCTGCGTTTAAACGGCACTATATATTTTTTCCGCACCATACGATTGCGAAAGGACTTGGTGGTAATTATTACTATTTAACAGAATCTACCCTTGAGTCTGTAATGAACTCAAGGGTTAAGTTAGGTATGTATTCGGCCATCTTCTTATTCGGTCCCATCTACATTGCTTGCAGTCCGCAGCTGTACTTGTCCACACAGTATTTGCAAAACTGTTACTTATTCTAAAGGCAAAATATTCAACATTTACGATTGACGTCTTTATGCAACATAACATTTAGTTACTACTAGTTAGATTTATTATGCCCGGCGACCCCGCACCGCGCCTAACTGACAGGTGAAGTGACTTGCTCAGGGTCACACAGTGTCAGTCCCAGGACTTGAACCCACGAACAAAGGGTTGAAAGTGCAAAGCCCTAATCGCAATGCTTGCACATCTATAACGTGTATATTAATTGACTGAATGTGTCCATTCTTTGAAAAGCTAAACATTTAACATTTAGGACCTGCATGGGTCAGTTACATCATATTGGGCCACCTTACCTTTCACAGTTTTGTGAAAGGACAGATGCGTTTTTTAAGATGCAGCGGAGTTTTGCTCTGCCTAGTGCGTGTATCAGGGTGAAACTGACAAAGTATTCCCACTTAAATATCAGATAAATGGGATTTACTGTGATATTTAATGGGCACTGTGAAGTGTTGAATGACGTTGGGCCACCTTAATTTTCATAGTTTTGTGACATTGACGTATATAAACTTGTCTAGGACAGATTCATTTGTTAAATTAGAGTTTAACAATTTTAACCCGTGCAGGACCAAAATGTGGAATATTTATTTTTTCAAATAATGGATCAGTCTGCCAATTAATGTACACACTGTGGAATATTTTGCCTTGCTGTTATAATAGAATAAGAAGCCACTTTTCAAAAGCTGTGTGAATAAGACTGCAAGCTTATCCTGGGAGTAACTGACAGTGAATAAAATGCCAGCCAAATGCGTACCTAACTTCAGCCCTGTGATCATTTCAGAATTAAGGGAAAGTACTGGTAAAAAGAATTACCACCAAGCCCTTTCACAAACATACAGTGACGTGCAAAAGTATTCAATCCCTTTAAAAGTCATCCTAATTTTCTGCATGACAAAAGATTTGTCCACATATTTATCCTTTTGGTATTTTTAATGCAAAACTCTTGTGCTGTAACAAAACATGATCAAACTCCAAATAACTTAACTAAAGGAAAACTCCAAAGTGATTGTTTGCCTAAGTATTCAAGCCCAACATATTCATACTTTGTCAAGAACCTTTTTGCTGCAGTAACAGCCTTCATTCTTTTGGGGTATGTAAATATGTCCCAGTTCTGCACATTGCTCAGGCGTGATTCTTCCTTATTTTTCTTGGCATGATTTCTAGGTACCCTCTACTGTATGTTGGTGGGATGGTATCTCTGAACAGCAGTTTTCAAACAGTTCCCCATATTCTCAACAGGGTTAAGATCAGGTCTTTTACTTGGCCATTCTGAAATATTCACCTGTCTGTTTTTGAGCCATCCCAGTGTCACTTTGGTCTAATGCTTAGGGCCATTGTCATCTTGAAAGATGAATCTTCTCCCGAGCTTTAAATTCATAGCAGACTGGAACGAGTTCTCCTGCAATATTGTGTGGTATTTGTGCCCATCTATTGTCCCTTCACCTCTGACAAGATTCTCAGTCCCAGCACATGAAAACATCCCCATAGCAAAATGTTGCCACCACCATATTCCACTGTAGGTCTGGTGTTTCTTGTGGCATGGGCAGCGTTTATTTTACACCACACATTCTGTACCTCTTTGAAGTCTGAGAAAAAAGTTCTATTTTGGTTTCATTTGACCATAAACCCTTCTCCCCACATTTAACTGGAAAAACGCCACAAGTGCTTTTATGTGGACCATCTTAAGGAATGGCTTCTTTCTTGCCATCCTCCTGTAGAGGCCTGTTTAATGGAGAGCTCTTGAAATTGTGGACCCCTGCACCTTCACTCCAGTTTCAGCCACAAAGCATTGCAAACATCTGAGAGTGACGGTTGGATTTCTAGTCTCCTCTCTCACCAGTTGATGTCTAACTCTGATGTTCAGTCTTGAGGGACGGCCTGTTCTAGTGAGAGTCAGGGTGCCGTGATGAACCTTCCACTTTCTGATGATGGATCCAGCAGTGCGCAATGGGACATCAAACTCTTGATATTTTTATAATTATTTCCTGCTACCTTGTGCATTTCAATAACTTTGTTTCTCACATCAGCAGAATGCTCCTCTCTCTTCATTTTTTCAGTGACTGTCCACCAAAGACTACGGCCCCTAGGAAGGGGGCTTTTTATATCCAGAGAGAAAGCAGCACCTCATTATGTTTAATATGACTGTCAAATGTCTGCCACCTTTGCAATTAATTTGTCATTGGTGTAAACCTTGAGCTTCCAAAGCACAGAGGTTTAAACACTTAAGTAAACACTAACTTTGGAGATTTTCTTCTTCAATTAAATGTCTACATAAAATAATTTGACTTTGGAAATGTTTTGTTACAGCATAAGAAAAAATACTGAATGAATAAATATGTGTACAAATATTTTGTCTTGCATAAAATTATGACAACTTTCAAGGGGATTGAATACTTTTTCACGCCACAGTATGTTTGTGAAAGGGTTTGGTGGTAATTATTTTTAAGTTAGGTGCACATTCAGCTGCCTTTTTATTCACTTCTAGCTACATTAAGTATAAGCTTGCAGTCAGCTACTTATTCACAAACCAGCTTCATCTTCTATATTAACAGCAAGGCAAAATATTCTACAGTGTGTACATTAATCCGCAAACTGATCCATTATTTGAAAAAATAAATATTCCAGATTTTCAACCAAAACTTGAACGGGTTGAAAATGTTAAACTCAACTTTAACAATGGAATCTGCCCTGGACAAGTTTATATTATGCCAATTAATATACAAGTTGTAGATGTGCAAGCATTGTGGCGTAGTGTTTAAGACTGCACTTTTAAACTGAGTTCAAGTCCTGATAATGACACTATGTGACCATAAACAAGTCACTCAACCTGTCTGTGCGGCGCGAGGGGGCACTGGGCGAATGTAACCAGTAGTATCTAAATGTTGTATGTTGCATAAAGGCGTTAGTAAATGTAGAATATTTTGCCTTCAGAATGAATAACTGGTTTCAAAAGTTGTGTGAAAAAGTACTGTGGCCGGGTGCTAGCAAACATGATCCTGGAATCAAATAAGAAGACAGCCCAATACGTACCTAACCTCAGCCTTGTGTTAATTACAGACTCAAGGGTAGATTCTGTTAGATAGTAATAATTACCACCAAGTCCTTTTGCAAACGTATTGTACTGAAAAAAATATATAGTGCCGTTTAAACGCAGATGCGTCTTCTAACCACTTATCTTTACACTCCATGACTCTACCGGCCCTTGAGTTCCTGTTTCTTGCCCCGCCCATTTCCACTGAAGATCACGTGAACAACCAATATAGTTCACACGCAGAACCGATATAGTTCATACACAGAGTTGCGATAGGGTGCGCACGCATAACCAATATGTTTCATACGCGAAACCGACATAGTGCACACATACAACCAATAGAGTTCAAGCGCAAAATCGACAGGTTACCCACATGAAACCAGTATAAGACGTGCATGAAACCAATATAGTGCATACGCAAATCCATTGTTAGACCGACACAGAACAAAAACCAATATAATTCATACGCAAACTGATAACATGCAAGCGTAAACCAATGCAGTTCACTCACAAACCAATAATAAATCGTACTGGAACCAGTGATATACACATGCAAATCAATATAGTTCATATGCAAACCAGTGGTATGCACGTACAAACGGATATAGTTGACGCACAAACCGATAATATACGGTCACGAACCAATATAGCTCATATGAATGAAACCAGTATTGTACGCACGCAAACCAATTAAGTATGCATGCAAACTGATAGTAAATATTCATAAACCAATAGTGTTCACACGTAAACCAATAGATTACACACAGAAATATATGATTTATGGCCTGTTTGGCCCCTCATACTTCTCCGCCAGCGTCTTTTGTTAATCTAAATGTGTTGATAAAGAAAAGTTGCAAGTAGCCGGCTATTCCATCCCCCCATCGACTTAGAAAGTGCACAAACTTCTCCCAGCTCATGCCTTGATTGATTATCTGGGAGTGAAGTGGAGTTTTAGAGTGGAAATAATAGATCATTATTTGAAATACACGTATTTCACGTGTGTTCCGTTTCTACAGTAATCCGTGTAAACACATTTTTAAAACAGAAACGTTTTTCATATTGTAGTAGTAAATGACAAAATGTAGGCATCAACTATATCATTTATGAAGCCTGAAGTCCAAATATCAAATTAACAGCTTCACAAAAGGTACATATATAACAGAACAAGTATGCTTTTATTCAAAAATATAACTGCAGGAAAAAAGCCGCATTAACATGCCACATTGACACTTACATATTTCAACTGCTATGGTAGTGTACTGGTATCAGCTCCTGACTTGTAACCAAAAGGTTACGAGTTCGATCCTGCACGATTCTCTTTTGAAAAGTAAACTGCTCTTATTCTTACTATTTTAAAATAAAAACATACATTTGATTTCAGTGTGTAACAGCCAGTGGAATTTATGATACTTGTAAAGGTTAGTTTTTTTTTTTATTCACTTTTCATTCACCCCCCCCCCAATCTGAAGACGCGCTATAGCTCTGCAGCGTAATTGTGACTGCATTCTCGTACCAATGCTTTTGCGAACTGCTGTGCCTGCGTGCACTTTTCGTGGTATTACACGTCTATTTTTTTGAGCATACCCGGGGCGCTCAAACACAGGAACATCTGTTGTTTACAAGTATAACAAAACAAGTGCACTTTTATTCTAGACTATAAGTGAAGAAAAAATAAAGCAACTTACAGTAGGCGGTTGATACGACAGCTTGCGTGGGGCAATGCTAAGAACTGCTGATTTCCGATCCGTGCTATATAAAAGCATCCCATTCAGATATTAACAATTCCCACACACCCTTCCAACATTTACGGCATGTGTACTTGTTGCAATTTACACATCTCTCTGTGCTATGGTTCCTATTACACTGAATGAGCACCTGACACTGTACTTTCTTCCCTATATAAATAACTTTCGAGCTATAGCACGTCTCCAAATAAATCACATTTGAGCTATAGCACGTCTTTATGTGAAAACAGCATTGTCAGATGGATGGGGGTTGTGAACGCGACTGAGAGAATGGAACTGAATTAAAAAAAAAGCTAACCTTTACAATTATCATGCATTTACACTGGCTCTTACAGACTGACTGAAATCAAATTATGTTTTTATTCTAAAATAGTACAGTACATGCAATATTATTTGAAAACGAACAACGTCAGATCGGGTTTGAATACACGCTGACGCTCTTACAGAAGGAGTCTGCTTATTCAGTGCAGCAGTTTCAACACACAGCACATACAATATTATCTGAAACCGAACAGCGTCAGATCGGGTTTGAATATGCTCCCGATTTGACGCTGATCGTTTTCAAATAATATTGCATTAGTGCAATGATGTTTTTACATATATTGTCTCTTTCATTCATCTTGCGGTTTGTAATCAGTGACCGCGTGTTTTTTTCCCCGATCTTGCCAGTCCCCACATGTTCCTGTATGGTGGTGTTTCTTTTGTACTCCAGGACACGCAGAGGCCAGAATAGTACAGAGCAGTAAGTTCAGCGCTATATGCAATCAGACAGGCAGAGAAGGCATTAGATATATAAATAAACAGGGAAGGCACTGTATAATAGATACAGTATATAAAAACAGATAAGGGGATAGATATATAGATAGGTAGGAAGGAATGGCACTATATGATAGGCAGACAGGGAAGCTCCTATATAATAATAAAATTACTGTTATTACTATATAGATAGACAGGGAGTTCAGGCAGGCAGAACGGCGACGGTTATTTATTTATTTTTAACTATTTTAGAATAAAAACATAATTTAGGGAAGGATCTTGAACACGACTGAGAGAATGAAAAGTGAATAAAAAAAAAAAACTAACCTTTACAAGTATCATAAATTACACTGCCTGTTACACACTGAAATCAAATGTATGTTTTTATTTTAAAATAGTAAGAATAAGAGCAGTTTACTTTTCAAAGGAGAATCGTGCAGGATCGAACTCATAACCTTTCGGTTACAAGTCAGGAGCTGATACCATTACACTACCATAGCAGTTGAAATATGTAAGTGTCAATGTGGCATGTTAATGCGGCTTTTTTCCTGCAGTTATATTTTTGAATAAAAGCATACTTGTTCTGTTATATATGTACCTTTTGTGAAGCTGTTAATTTGATATTTGGACTTCAGGCTTCATAAATGATATAGTTGATGCCTACATTTTGTCATTTACTACTACAATATGAAAAACGTTTCTGTTTTAAAAATGTGTTTACACGGATTACTGTAGAAACGGAACACACGTGTATTTCAAATAATGATCTATTACTTCCACTCTAAAACTCCACTTCACTCCCAGATAATCAATCAAGGCATGAGCTGGGAGAAGTTTGTGCACTTTCTAAGTCGATGGGGGGATGGAATAGCCGGCTACTTGCAACTTTTCTTTATCAACACATTTAGATTAACAAAAGACGCTGGCGGAGAAGTGAGAACGGTTTTATGAAGCGATTTAAGGTGGGACGGATCTAAGAGTTTTTTCGTAGACTCTGGTAATTCTAGTGTTAAGCCGCCATCTTAATCTCTGTAGTGCAGTTTGGTAGCGTCAATTCGGCGGGGGAGGGGGGGTGGGTTGTTAAAATCACGTGATTGCAATTCAGCGCAGCTAAATTGCCGGCGTGTGTTAACGTGTTCTTGAGAACAAAGCGCCATCTAGTGGTGGAACCAGGTAAATGAATAAATAGGGCATGAATGGGCGTGTTTACTGTGAAATCTTGACACGCCTTCTGTTAGTAGAGGGAGGGGGGGAATCACGGCGTGCATAGGGCAGCCGTACGCCATTCGCACGCCATTCACACGGCCGCGGCTATTTGACGTGGCTCCATCTGTATGCGCTATTTTTATACAGGTTTCTGAAAACGGTTAAACATTACCGTGGTAGGTCTTGGAAGGTTTATTATTTTGTTTATCGTCTTTTATCATGAGCTAATTGTGTTGCAGTGCCAGTGGAATTCTTCCAGCACAGACATAGAAATAGAAATGTTCTGAATTTTTCCCTTGTACATTACTTGCATTTTGTATAGCTTAATGTTAACTGAATATCCACAACTAGTTACAGCTAGCTTGTCTAAAGGAGCATGAGACTTTTCAGAACATTAACCTTTAGCACATGAGTTTCAGATGGTATTTATTGACTGAATTATGAGCTGTATTCATTTCAGTTCATATGTACAGTATGTGTTGTTCAGACTAAATCAGTGAGCAGGTGCTGTGATCATGGGTGGAAAGAAAAGTAATATGGAGGCAGACAAAGTGTTATATTAAGAGGCATAACCTTCTGGGCAATGTACGTGCAAGGAATAAAACAAAAATTGCTATTATATATATATATAAATGCTTGCAGGATTAAGGCAATCATCCAGTTATCAAATATTTTTATTGCACTCTCAGTCTTCCTCCCACTCTCACTCTTTTCGGAGACTCTGGTTAGACTCCCTTCTGTTGCCCCAGTGACTTTTTATACCTCGTGTAGAGCAAAGAATGCTGGTAACCGGGCACTAGATAATTTAGTCATTAAGGGATAGGTTGTTGAGTGTAACAGAGGATCCAGAAACATGCATCATACCTTTCACCCTGTGTCTCTTTCAGTTCCTGGATAGTGTATAAAATTAGTGTTTATTTCTGTGCTTTTTCTTTCTTTTATTTTATTTTTTTATTCTCTGTGGATAAATAATTCTGAGTGTTGATCTATCTTATTCAGTAATCCAGTCACAATGGTTCTAAAAATCCTTCAATGTTTTGACAAAGAAAAGTATGCTTTGGGAATAATCACATTGTTTCCTAAACTAAGAGACCTTCTGTTTCAGAAAGGGTACGTAAGTTGTGGTGCATGGCACAGAATCTTGCTTTGTGTTTATTTAAAGAGCTGAAATTAAAAGGAGAATCTCCTTTATCATAAGTTTTTGTTGTGCATGTGCAGTGCTAATGGAATTGAAATTATGTTGATTATCATGTTGTGACATCAGGTGGACCTCTTCTTTTTATCTTGTTTTATTAGGAACATTTCTATGGCAGACACAGTGACTCTGGTTTTCTGGCATGGTGTCTGAAAACTATATGTAGGAAAACAAAAGTTAATTTGAAGCACAGTAATCCAAAAGCAAAACTTGCTGGAGGTTTTCAAGATGGCCAAGAAGAGTCCTGCCAAGAGGCCATAGCAATAATGAATCACACTAGTGACAGGGACAGTATACTGCTAAATTTGAATAACATTTGAATATAGGCAGCGGTTTGTCCATAACCCAGAGACATCATCAACAGTCCTTTCTGTATCCCCCCTACTGCTAGATACAAAAGAATTGGTGAGTTCATAAAATGTTGCATAGCCTAAAGTGAAATGGATCAATTACAATTTTGGAGTCCTACCCTGTATCCAGTGATTGTTTTCTTGTTTCTAAATGTGCCTCAGATACTTCAAGACTTCAGCCTTCTCTTTGGCAGTGATACAGCTGGCAAACTCATAGACAAGTGCCATACAGCTTACAAAGCAAAGGCCATCGTGGAATCAGAGGCCCTGACTCCATGCTACTCCTGGAACAGCTACTGAGAACAGCCAGGGAACAGACAGTGAAAGCAAACAAATGATCCTCTGGGTATGTATGAGTGACATAGTCAATTAAAGTTTAATGAGTATACTTTCTTTAGACATTGCACTCTTGAAAGTGAATTACCTTTGTTATCTTCTACAGAGTGGAAGAGTGACATGGCTTCACTCCTTCTGTTGTTGCACAGATTGCCACCTCAATCCTCTGGCAGGAGGAAAACACCAAAGATCAGTGTGTGCCAAGCTACGGACCATCTGGTAATGTTTCACAAGGTATGTCACAAATGGTTATTACTTTGTTGAAGCATGATACAGTTGAAATTTCTGTTTTTGATTAAATATGTTTCAGTAGCATGCTTTCCATGTCTCTTTCGCTTTCAATTCTGTAGGAGTCTGGAAGAGCACATACAGAAAGAAGGATCCTAGCAGCCATATCTGCTTGCTTCTGGAACGTGTAAGACGGCCATTAGCAAATTCTCTATTGTCATGGACAAAAAGTTCATTCCTTCTGATGAACCGTTTAAGGTTTGTTTTGTTTTCAGTTTGAATTATGACAGGTTATTTAGCAACATGTATACTTTTCTCCAGACAACAGTGTACAGCATTGATGTGGGCACCACAAGAGGGAGTCCTAAAGTTAAAGAAGTGAGAGCTAAGTTTATGAATCATGTAATATTACATTTGCAGGTCTTTACATGAGTGCCTGACACCTTAATTTAGCATCAAACTGTTGCATGGTTTATATCCAGAGAAGAATAATTTGACTTGTGCTCAAAAGGGTTATTCTTTGAGATTTAAAAGTTTACAAGTTTCAGAAAGCATCTTGTGAGAAGTCAAAAAGATGTAAGATTCTTGCCTGAAGAAGGGGCCTGAATTGCCTCGAAAGCTTGCATATTGTAATCTCTTTAGTTAACCAATAAAAGGTGTCATTTTGCTTAACTTCTCACAACGTTCATAATGGTTAACATGGTACAACACCCCAGCACTACAGAAATCATCTTAAAATTGTTCATGAAAGAGATTGTACTGTTGATGCCACATCAACCAATAATGTCAGAAAGTCCATAACTTTGCCTTTAGATACTGGAGCCATGATTCCCTAAAGCTGCAATTCTGAAGCAAACACACGCTTGCCAAATCAGCCCCAAACTCATCAGATGTGTACAGA
>JANRMT010062806.1:26997151-27121819 GCA_026402145.1 Polypterus bichir lapradei
AACACACGCTTGCCAAATCAGCCCCAAACTCATCAGATGTGTACAGAAATGTGTGTGTCTGTTATTGCCAAGCTACAGGGTAGTGGTATTGTCACTAAGGTAGTTTTATCTGTGGTGGAAAGTATGGAGGAATTTGTGAGTGAAGTTCACAAATCTATTAAAAGTGAAGTGCTTAAGGCAGTGTCCCCTGAAAAGTCTAGTAGATAGGCAGGAGAAGCAATTTTTGACAATCTTTGTAATCCTTTCAGCGATCTAAACACTGATACTAAGTGGAGGAAGTAGTTTAATGACTTAGGCACCACCGCAAGTGGCAGCCTTTCCAGCAGCTCTGTGTATGACTTTATCTTTCTACCTTTTCTCTATGTTTCTCTATTTCACTGATCACTCCTACCACTTTCTTTTATGTGGACTCGTTCCCTGGACACTTTTTACTACTTTTTACTATAATTTAATATTGTTTTTTATCAGTATGCTGCTACTGGAGTATGTGAATTTCTCCTTGGGATTAATAAAGTATCTATCTATCTATCTGTCTTTCTGTCTGTCTGTCTGTCTGAAATGGGGGTTGTGAAGCCAACTGAAATACGTTTAGGTGTGAGATATGACGCAAGAACTGTATGAACAGGTACCAGTCAATGACACTTTCATTGACATGCCCCTACTAAGATTTAAGAATTCATTTTCAAGAATGGGAAAGTTTGCAAGCACATTCAGACATCCCATAAGAATGACTGTTGCCATGATTTTTGTGATGGAAGCTATTATAAAAATATATCCTTAATTTTCACAATACTAAAGTACCTTACAAATTCAAGTTTATTATGATGAATTTGGAAGAGCATACCCCTTAGGATCCAAGCAGGGTATTCACAAACTTGGATGTCTGTATTTTACTCTAAGAAACATCCTACCACATCTAAACTCTTGTCCAATGAATATCTGTCTCATTGCTTTGTTTCACTGTCAGAATTACAAGAAATATGGAATTGACACCATTTTAAGTCCTTTTGTTAAAAGTGCTGGAACATGATGGAATGAAAAAAAAATTTTTTGAGCAAACTATTTGTGGCACCATTTCAAAAATTACAGGAGACAATCTAGGGCTTAATGTTATTCTTGGATATGTGGAATCTTTCAGTGCTAACTTCTGTATTACTGTAGGATGTTTCTTACCGATAAAGCCATAGCACATACCACAAATGATCCACAGGTCAGTTTGCGTATCAACGAGTCAAATGAAAAGCATTACAGCCTGCTAGTTCATAATTCTGGTGAAAGTACATGGTATGGGATTAAGTGGGATAGTATTCCCAATAATTTGACTTATTTCAGTATGTCAGATAACTATGTTTTGATATTATCCATGATATCTTGGAAAGGGTAGCACAATATGAAATCTGGCTGCTTGTTGAATACTTGGTTTCAAACATCATTTCACTGGAAATATTCTTTTGTGAGTGAACACCTTCAACTGTGGTTATATGGACAAAAAAAAAAGACCCACTAAAATAACCCTTCAAGGAAATAGTGTTGGTCTTAGTGCCTGTCTTGCACTGTGTCTTAATAAAAACATCCCTCTCATATTTGGTGATATGGTTCCAGAAGGAAACAAACATTGGTATTTGCTGTTACTGTTGCTGGACATAATCAATATTTTGCTTTCTGTTAGCATCACATCCAGCATGACTATGTATCAGAGGAATATCATAGCAGAACATCATTGTTTATTCACTAAAGTGTAGTCTCAAAATAATCTGATCCCAAAGCATCATTTCATGATTCACTACCTTGAATGTATAAGGCAAATTGGTCCTTTAGTGCATGTTTGGACCGTGTTAGCATGTTAGCTACATGCTGGTTTTTCAAATCCAATTTAAAAAAATTCAAGAATCTACATCCCTTGCACTAAAACACCAAATAGCTATTGTTTATCATCGAGAATCTTTGTCCATCAAAGGGGTTGAATCTGTACCTGTAAAAACTGAAACACTGAATGAAATCGCAAATGGTAAATTAATTGCAGACTATTTTGAACTTGATTTATCCAGGGAAATAAGTCAAACAAGCTGGATAAAATGTGGTTGCATGGAATTTCACACTGGTTTTGTTGTGTGTATTAATATTGTTAGTGAGATGTCAGTATTCAGTAAAATCGTTGCCATACTTTTAACAAATGGAGTCTACTTTCTGTAGCAAATATGGAAATACAATTTGTTGAGCACCTTTATGCATTTTATGTAACTGAACAAGAGCAACACATCTCTAGTAGTCAAAATAGATGAATTGAGATATTTCAAGCCTTTTGACCTACAAATGGCTTATGGTAATGATGTTTTTTTTATATTGTTATGGACTGCTGCATTTTGTAAACAGGCTCACATGCTGTGTGGCTGGTGAGGTTTGAATAAAATGTTTCACTGGGCTACTTTGTGTAATCTGTTATTGCATTTTAACACACCAATAACACTCAAAATAGTGTTGAACAAAGGTTACAGTATCACTGTAATAGTGTTGCTCTAACATTCTGTGTGTTGTTAGTATGTAACTTTAAACACTTGAGTTGGTGTGATTTTGATTACCTCCACAATGTTAATATAACTCACACAAGAGGTTTGATGAATTAACTTTGAACATGAAGGTGGAGTGAATGTTATTTTAAGCAGCGTAAATTACTTACACTTATAATGTTGGTTTGCTTACTCTTTTCTAGTGCTGTTTATGGTTATACTGTATAAAGTGTTAAATTAAGGGAATTTTTTTTGGGGGGGTACCAGGTAACCTGGATACACCCAGAAAATGGCCATTAAACTGATGATGACGATGATTAGTCATCCATGCATTTTTTAGCCTGCTTTGTCTGTTAATAATATCTAGTTAAGCCAGTGCCAGTCCGAGTAGCATGGAACAGATTTCAGAAATTAACTTTGGATGTGATGCCAGTTCATCACAGGGTGAGTGGCTAGTGTGTTTGGTTTATTGTATGTCAGTGGTATGGTGAAAGGGAGGAAGGATGGAAGGAGAGCCAGAATGCCAGAGTGGTGGAAAGTGTTGTTTTTAATGAAAAAGTACAGGAAGAAGCAATGATACCTGTACATGACTGCTGCCTGTTTAATGTCATACATTAAAAGTCACTAATATGACGAGCCAATGGCAAATTTTAGGCACAAGGACCATCAGAGCAAAATCCTAACATCATAATGTTATAGTTAGCTTTTCCTAAAACACAAAGCTACTGTGACAGTGCTGGCATATACTGTATGCATACACACTGCAACATTGTTCATGTCTCAGTACTCAGTAATGATTTGTCACGCAGATTCAAAAAGAGCATTGGCATGTAGCACCAAAACAATGGAGTAATACCAAAGAATTGTGCACAAATCCCGAAAATTGTATACTAGGCATGTCATTCTAAGGCTGGGAAACTGGCTGCCTACTGCAATGTGCAATTGCTTGTCCATTTTGCTTCTTTACAAACCAGATAACATTGGTTCCTTGGACAAAACAATATCACAGCAATGGCATCCATCTGGGAAGTACTAATTGTGCTCTAATTCCACCTATCCATTTTCTAAACCAGCTTATTATAATGCCGGGTTTAGAAGATACGGTGTCTATCAAAGTTGCATTAGACAGATGACAGAAACCTAACCCTAGAAGGGATGCGTGTTCATCACAGACTGCACACAAACAAGACCAGATAGCTTAATCTGGATGTTTTTAGAATGCTGGGTGAAACTTGTGGTACTTAAAGAAAGCCCTTTAAAACTCCACACCGACACTGACGGCATTAACACCCAGCTGTGAGGCAACAGCACTAACTGTTGTGCCACCATGCCACTTTCCCAACCCTTCCCAAAATTGTAATATGCCTGCTGACATGCAATGTAAATGCCCACCCCAACCCCCCACATTTATTTACCCTTTTTGTCATTTCAGATTGAAGAATTTATTTGTGCCAAGCATCTACTTATGCACATAAATTAATTATTACAAGTACAAAACCTATTAAATCCTCAATCAGTGTCCCAACTAATATTTTTGTTAGCAAGTTAATTACTTTGTTTACGTCAACATCAGCTTTTAAGTATCATTAACTCATGATGAGAATATTGTTCTGCCTCAAATCCATCAAGGGCTCTCTATTCTTAAACAATATATCATACTTTTACATTAAAGAAAAATAACATCAAAAGCTCTGCTCAGGAAAGTAATTACAATAGGAAGCAAACAAACATAGCACCTTCCCACAGTGAGATCTTGTCACCATGGACACAGTATACAAAGCATGTGAATAATTGATCGGCTAAGCTGAGCAGTAGGATCTGTTGGAGTTAATATAGAAGCAGGAATGACAAGAGCACTTGTACTCATGAGAAAGACTGTGGTGAGCGGTGTTCTCATTAGCAGGATAACAAAAGGAGACAGAAATAACTTCAGGCAAACCAATGTTCCACCTTTGAACAGCCAATGAGAAATCAATTGATTCATGAAAATTGAGATAACACTGGCATTCCCTTTGGAAACCCTTGTCACACAACGACTCTCCTCTTACTTGACTGACGTAGACCTGAATTTCAAACTGAATGATTTTAATAAAAGTCTGCAGAGCTGCAGTTATGTTAATTATTTACCTTCAACAGTTTAAATATTTTACAATAGATTTCTTTTCAGGTCTGATAAGTCTCATAATTGTTCATGCTGAACATACATCAGGTTCATTCCCTTAAGTTAAAATGAAATGACAAGAAACATCCACGAATGGCATAATCAGAACAAAAATCGAGAAAAGTAGCTAATATAGAAGCAGGAAGCAAGCATGGCATTTCACCTCTTGCCTAATTGTCTGATAAATTAGTACTTTATTTTAAATTAGATTTTAAACAATTATTTCATAACCCAAATTAGGTATATTTTGTGAAGCCACAGTTGTCATCATATTTACTTATTCTTTTTCTGATGGGGAGTCTGTCTGGCAAGATGGAGCACAAAGGTCCAAAAAGAAAGATAGACCCACCCTGCCAATGACTGGGCACCAGTGTGAGTTAGTTTGGGGTTGCTAAGAGATGATTGCCCCATCATTCATACAGTAATGGCCCCTCAAGTATGTAATGCAGGGGAAGCTGGGAGTGGCTTGCCAATTAAACAGTGACAATAGGGTGTATAGGAAGGAAGCCAAGTGTTGTCCTGTCTGGTTGCTAGAGTTCAGGTTCTGGCCCCTGATTAGGAAGAACTGCATTGGCTTATTAAGGCAATAAATGGGATAAATCTGTGTTTTGATGTAATTAAAACAAGTTCAATTTATTTCTGAACATATTAGACTTGTTTTTACATCTTGCCTGAAGAAGGGGCCTGAGTTGCCTCGAAAGCTTGCATATTGTAATCTTTTTAGTTAGCCAATAAAAGGTGTCATTTTGCTTGGCTCTTCTCTACATTCGTAATGGCTAACACGGTACAACACCCTAGTACTACTATTCACATTGCTTATAATTTCTATCATCATTCTGGTGACGTAATTTTGTTTTTAGCATTGGTGTATTCTTAACAATGTTTGTCATTCCTTACACTGCTGCAGTCTTATTGATTACTGTTGTTATATTGGTTCTCGGTAATTTGACACAGACGACATGTGACAATGTCATGATAATGTCCTAATGCCCCACCTGTTTAAGTTGGCTACATGTACTTTCAGGCATCCAAGATTTGGATTCACTATTCAATAACAACTACTTCTAGTGAGAGTGAGGGAAAGGATTTTGACAACTTTTTTTTACAAGATATTTTCTGATTATGACTTTGTTTTACAATTTTGTCTTTCACAGTTGGCTTTTCCTTTTGCTCCTTTGGTATTCTAACCTCTTTCTAGGGAGCGCCTCACTGTCTCTGATAAGGTAAGCATGACCATTGAATGATAAGAAAGTATTGCAGTCAGCTTCTGCCTTTCCCTGTTTTCTTTTGTAGTGGAGATTCACTGAACCATGATGTCACTTCTGTTATGTCACTGGAAGCCCGTTCCTCCGTTCAGCCTGCGTTCATTTTAGTACCTGCTTCCTCACATGACAGATCCTCCCATAAAAAAGTATAAAAGAAGAGCCATGAATTCACTATAGGACAGATGGTCCTTTCATTTTGTGATTACTTTGATTGCTGCCTTGGAAAAAAAATACTTTCCATTTAACAAGGTTCAACCTTGGCACCTCAACTCTTTAATGGCTGGTTCTCTCTCTAATTATACTGTTTAAAGATTAAACTTTTTGCCTGGCACCCTTTATCATTTTTCCCTGGGTTCTACAATTTGTTATGTCTGCAATATGTACATTTTACGACAGTGTGTTCTTGTTGGCCGTAAAGTGTTTGGGGTTAGAGGTTGAGTGTCTGGCGGGATTGGTGGTTCGGAAATAAACGCCTTTCTGAGACAAACTGCACCTGTACGCTCTCGTATGTTATGCAGCAGTTTGGCGACAAGGATGGCTGAATTTTCACTTCCACCACCATCTCCCTTTCTTTCCCTGCCTGGAGAGCCTCCAGTGCCTTGGTCCCGCTGGCTGGAGTCTTCTGAAACTTACCTCCTGGCTCTTGATTTGCAAAATGTAAGTGATGCGCGCAAAAGAACTTTGCTCCTACATTGTCTGGGAACAGAGGGACAATGCGTGTTTAAGACTTTGGGGAACGCAGCCACATACTCAGCTGCTGTGACTCTCCTGGAGACGCACTTATCCTGCTCGCAAAGTGTTATTTTCCGCCGAATCCTATTTCGTAAACGACGACAGCAGGCAGGCGAATCGGTTCACCAATACGTGGCCAACTTAAGAAGTTTAGCCAGTTTATGCACGTTCTGAGACATTCAAGATGAATTTATTAGGGATCAATTGGCTGAGCACACGAACAATCCAAAAGTCCGCGAAAAGCTCTTGCTAGAATCAGATGATTTAAGTCTATCATGGGCAATCCACATTGCATTTCAGATTGAGTCTGCCATGGAGTTCGCCGCCAAACTCGACACATCTCCTGCTTCCTCTGCAGTGACAGGAGACGTGGCTCAAGCACTGCAATGCACAGAAGAATCAGGCAACTGCAACGAGGATCCCAGTGTGCAGCTTACGCGACAGCTTTCTCTAAGACCCCGGCGTTTTTGCGGTAATTGTGGCTCTAAATCACACTCCACGAGAGCACAGAGCTGCCCTGCCAGGGGTCAGATATGCCAGCGCTGCAATAAGGCCAATCACTTCGCGAAAGTTTGCCATTCCGCTCCGGCATCGTCAAAGCCTGTGACAATTCATAATGTGACATCTAGGCATACATCTTTTAAAACCTGCACAGTAGAACTAGACAACGTATGCCTTCCGCTTTTGCTAGATACTGGGGCAACAGTGTCTCTGTTAAATCTAAAGACTAAGAAGAAGTTTTTCCCAGATCTCCAGCTATCTGCTCCAGTCACCACTCTTTGTGGCTATGCCAGCTCTAAGATTGACATTGTGGGTTCAGTTGAGCTGTCAGTACACTATGGTTCTAAGTTTCTTCCACGATTCACATTTCATGTCTCCCGCCATGGTGCCAACCTCTTAGGCCTGGATCTTTTTAACAGCCTTGGTTTTACCCTTGTTGACACTAGTGGATCTGTAATTCTTAATGTCTGCTCCCCTTGGCAACAGAAGTGGCCATCACTTTTTGATGGACTTGGCTGTCTCTCTGCCTTTCATCACCAGCCTTTGCTAGATCTCACTGTGCCTCCTGTCATCCAGCCACCATGCCGCATCCCACTGGCTTTTCGTGACGGGGTATCTGCTGAACTGCAATGCCTCCTAGAGGCTGGAATTATAGAACCTATTAATGCTGCCCCATGGATTTCCAATTTGGTTGTTGCAAAAAAAAAGTCAGGGGAACTACGAATCTGTGTCGATCTAAGAGCAGTAAACAAAGCAGTCATTCCTGACAAATACCCTCTGCCAACTTCAGAGGAGCTAACTACACAATTATATGGATCTCGTTTCTTTACAAAGTTAGATCTCCGTCAAGGATATCTGCAGGTGCCACTCCACCCCAGCAGTTGAGACCTGACTGCATTTGTCACTCACATTGGGGTTTTCCGATATACTAGAATGCCATTTGGACTCAGTTCAGGCCCGAGCTGCTTTCAGAAGATAATGTCAACCATCTTGGCAGGGATTCCAGGGGTTGTCATTTATCTTGATGATATAGTTGTGTGTGGTCCCACAACCTCTACCCATGATGAGTGTCTCAAAAGAGTGTTTTCAGCTCTGGCCAGGCATAATCTCACTCTTAATGGTGATAAATGTGTGTTTTCTGCACCTTCAATTGAATTTGTGGGTTTCCGACTATCTGCAGATGGTTTAACCCCACTCCAGTCTAACACAGAGGCAACTCAGAGAATTCTAGAGCCCACGTCAGTAGCACAGGTTGCTTCATTTTTAGGTATGACTGCATACTATCTACGTTTTCTGCCACAGTACTCCTCCACTACTGCACCCTTAAGTCAACTTTTGAAGAAAGATGCTCCCTGGGCATGGACTCCAACCTGCACAGAGGCTTTTCAGTTACTAAAGGCTCAGCTTGTTTCACCGCCTGTACTGGCACACTTTGACCTCAATAGTCCCACCTTAGTCACTTGTGATGCATCTGGAGCTGCTCTTGGGGCTGTACTGTCTCAGATTCAGGAGGGGACTGAGAAACCTGTAGCATTTGCTTCTAGAGCTCTTAGCCCAGGTGAACAGAAATACTCAGTTAGTGAGCGAGAAGCACTGGCATGTATCTGGGCTTGCGAACAGTGGCACATGTATCTGTATGGCCGTGCATTTACACTCAGAACTGACCACCCAGCTCTCACTGCACTGTTTTCTATATCTGGTTCTGGTCACAGGCCACTAAGACTGCACCGCTGGGCAGAACGTCTCCAGCAGTACAATTTTAAACTCCAGTATACTCCCGGGCACCACAATGTGATGGCTGACCTACTGTCTCGGTTCTCAGCTCCTCCAGTCATGACTCCCTGCCCTGATTCTGCTGAGCCTGAACTTGTTCAGCTTCTTCACACACCTCTAGAGGCCATGGTGTCACTCCAGGAGCTGCAGCAGGCCTCAGAGCAAGACCCTGTGCTCACTCAGCTTCGTACTTTTATCAGGCAGGGGTGGCCTACTCAAGTACCGGCTGAGGTGACACCATTCCATCGTGTCAAGGATGAACTCACTTGCTGGAATGAAAGCTGTGTTGCTCGTGGTCTCTGTACAGTAGTTCCAAGGTCTCTCCAGGCACGAGTCCTGGCTATGGTACATGAGGGCCATTTGGGTATTGTCCGTGTTAAGCAACAATGTCGCAACCTTGTGTGGTGGCCAGGGATTGATGCTGATATTAGAACGTGTGTCAAGGAATGCCCTGCTTGCCTTGTTAGCAGTAAGCACTAAGTTAGCACCCACACCCCCATTGCAGCCAGTTCAGTGGCCTGTTAAGCCTTGGGAACACATACAGCTAGACATCTGCGTCGAGTTACATGGCATTCCACATCATCAGCGTTTTCTTATTGTGGCATATGACCTACACTCTAAGTGGCCAGAAGTAGCCTCAGTTGGATCAGTTACAACCAAAGTTATGATCGAGTTTTTGGAGTCCATTTTTGCTCGCTGGGGGTTGCCAGTGGCTATTTCAACAGATAATGGTCCACAATTCACTTCTGTTGAATTTACAAGCTTTTTGATGAGTAAAGGAATTCGCCGCCACCGCACAGCATTCTACCAGCCTCAGGCCAATGGGGGGGTAGATCGTCTAAATAAAACTTTAAAAAATGGCATTAGAGCACATTTGGCAGATGGATGCACATTTCTTTTGGCACTTCTCCAGACACTTCTTCACTACAGAGCTACACAGCACTCAACTACAGGCAGTTCACCTGCAGCTCTTATGATTGGTCGTGAACTTCAGCTTCCACTGGATCATCTGCATGCCCAACCAGCTTTGCCCACTGCAATGCATACACACAACAGGGTGTACAAAAGCCAGAATAAAATGAAGCAACATTTTGACAGGTCACGCAGGGTGAAAATGCCAGACATAATTGTATCAGATTGGGTCAGGGTATGGAGGCCACATCGAGAACATAAGTTGAAATCTTTTTGGTCTTCTCCTTTAAAAGTAATAAGCCAACTAGGACCTGCCACATTTTGTCTGGCTGATGGTTCCCGATGGCATGAAAGCCGCCTCCGCAAGGTACCTGCACCACCAGTATCGAGCTGTGACTCTTCAGGTTTTACAGCAGAGTGGCTCGATTCAACTGCAGGATCATTGGTCCCTATGCAGAATGTGGATCCTGAGGTGTTGCAACCTCTGACTGAAACCATCTCCAGACCTGAACGCGTCAGAACTCGGCCAGCCAGATTCAAAGATTTCCTTACTGATTTTCACAGTTAAGCAGACTTTAGAATGACCTTTGGGTTTTGGAAGAAGCAAACAAAAAAAAAAAAGAGAAAAAAAAAATACTTCTGTACAATTTCAATTACTTCTGAAAGTTCGAGCCTTATGTTATGTTCTTCTGGGAGTCACTGTATTTGGTGGGGTAGGGGGAAAAGTTATGTCTGCAATATGTACATTTTATGACAGTGTGTTCTTGTTGGCCGTAAAGTGTTTGGGGTTAGACGTTGAGTGTCTGGCGGGATTGGTGGTTCGGAAATAAATGCCTTCCTGAGACAAACTGCACCTGTACGCTCTCGTATTGTATGAAACACAATTCCCTACTAATTTGTACTATTCTCTGCTCTCTTTCGTGTTCTTCTGTGGTGGCAATCTATGCCAACACCACCTGATCAAAGTACCATTCTGCTTCCTGTGTTTATGGATTGAATGGTGGGTGTCCCAGATGTCCACATGACCATCATCATCAATTTCTTCCATGTGAAGCCTGAAAACCATAAGGACTGATTTATATCAATGTTAGGAAAACTTTTTATTCTGCTGTACTGCAGGCTTTTCCAGGCAGGTGGAGCAAGTGCATTGAGATGGGTGGAGACCACATTGAGAAATGACATTATCAGTATTGTTAAGGTTCGTTCCATTTTCTATCTTTAGCTTGACTCCCTCTCGTTATTATTGCCTAATCTTGTTTGTTTATGTTTTATATTAACTTCATTTTATTTCATTTTGTAAAGCACTTTGAACTAACATTGTTTGTACGAAAACACCATATATAAATACATTTTATTATTGTATTTTCTTTTTCTTGTTCCTAATTCTTCCAGGACAACACTACCTTGCAAGGTGCTCATAACAAAGAGCTTTATGCCACCATGGAAACCCAGCATTTTAGGAGCTACTAATGGCTCAGATGTATAAACACACAAGATGTTAGATGGAATTCTAGTTTGGTGTTCTGGTAATGAAAGTAGGCAGTTCCTGAAATGAGAAGTGATCAAGTGTTTGAATTGGAAGTGACCCCTGAGAGAAGATCAAACCAAGTCAAAGGTAGACATAATTTGTTGATGGGAAGATCTTTTTGGCAAAGACTCAAACACAGGTGGTGGACAGCGTAGTGTGTGAGAGAAAAATAGAGAGAAATAGAAACTGGGGGTAAGAACAGATAATTTTGGTGGTACTTTAGACATGATAAAATGGACAAACCACTAATGGATAGGGAAGAATAACTTTGTGTTCTCCTTAAGTTTTTATATACAACTAGTATCCTTAAATTATTACAGGTGTGGAATGAAACAAGCCATTGCAATTTAAATGATTTGGACCTGTTTCATTTTGGTTTCAGTATACTTAGGCCCCCTTTTTATTTCCCTTGCCCTTCCCACCCTGTGCCTGCTATTAGCATTGCATAGCGAAAGCAACAGACACATGTAGGATAGAATAGGGACAAATATCCAACAAAACAAAGTTCTAAGGGTAAAGCCCATGCCAATTCCTGATTCTTATCAAATTGTTAACATCCACCACAACAATTTTGGCTATCTTACAAACAAATGGAGCTCCTTCAAATTTTGTCAACCAACTTGGATCAGACAGCAGTAATAATCTCCATCTTTTCTCTCAGAAATATTATTATTTCCTAAAGATAAATACTAGTTTTTTTGTGTGTGTTAACATTCTGAGAAAGATTTTGATCTTTATTCCATGTAACTTTGAACATTGGAATATTTCAGCAATTTTGAGAAGAACAGGCCATTGCAGCAATTTTGAGAAGAACAGACTGGACCGCGTGTCTGCCTGGGGGGTTGCCAACAGGGATTTCGAGTTGTTTCGTTGTGTAGTGGGTGCAGCAACGCACTGTACCAGTGCATACTCCCCAACTTGACTTGACTTGACTTGTCGTTGGCATTTGGTGTTTCCATTGTTAAGGCAGTGAAAAGTTGGTCCAATATTCTGGATACTACAACAATACATTTCATGATACTTTTGTGGAATTCTTGTTCTATGGGCTCTTGAATTTAGGCAAATAATGTTTTGGAATTGGGTAACTTGGTTTCTTTCTTTCCTGTGTGATAAGAATACACAGGAGACATCAAAGGTTTGGGGCAGTCACATGTGTAATATGCCATGGCTGCAAAATGGGTCATTTTTTGTAGAGTTGTGTTCAGTACAAAGTGTAAAACAGAACTGATTCATAGGTGCAAAGATGGCGGCTTTAAAGGCTAAGATCAAAAGTGACATCATCATGGGTGCCAGAACCGGAAGTGATGTCATCATGGGCACCAGGACCCGGTGGGATTTCCCGTGAATGGTCTGCAGAGGATTGAGAGAGATAGTCAGTGCACCTCGCCACCCCAGGGTCTGTCGTGGAATTATCACTATTCAGGCTTATTGGCTGCCTCCCATTCACATGTGTGTGACACCTGGTTTTCACTTGTGCCTGGTCCTGATGCTGAGTTTTGGTTTGCTCATCTTCAGCAAAGCTTCTATGATGAATGAAAACTTTGGACAGTGTTTTTCCCTCGCCGGGGCCCCCCTCTGGAGCCAGGCCTGGAGGTGGGGCTCAATGGTGAGCGCCTGGTGGCCGGGCCTGCACCCATAGGGCTCGGCCGGGCACAGCCTGAAGAGGCAATGTGGGTCCCACTTCCCATGAGCTCATCACCTATGGGAGGGGGCAAGGAGGTCGGGTGCAGTGTGAGTTGGGTGGTGGTCGAAGGCGGGGACCTTGGCGGTCTGATCCTTGACTACAGAAGCTGGCTCTTGGGACATGGAATGTCACCTCTCTGAAGGGGAAGGAGCCTGAGCTAGTGCGCGAGGTCGAGAGGTTTCAGCTAGATATAGTCAGGCTCACCTCGATGCACAGCTTGGACTCTGAAACCAATCTCCTTGCGAGGGGCTGGACTCTCTACCACTCTGGAGTTGCCCCCGGTGTGAGGCGCCAAGCGGGTGTGGGCATACTTATTGTCCCCAACTTGGAACCTGTTCATTGGGGTTTACCCTGGTGGACGAGAGGGTAGCCTCCCTCCGCCTTTAGGAGGGGGGACGGGTCCTAACTGTTGTTTGCACGTATGCGCTAAACAGCAGTTTGGAGTACCCACCCTTTTTGGAGTCCCTGGAGGGGGTGCTAGAGGGCATACCTTCTGGGGACTCCCTCATTCTACTGGGAGACTTCAATGCTCACGTGGGCAATGACAGTGAGACCTGGAAGGGCATGATTGGGAGGAATGGCCCCCCAATCTGAACCCGAGCGGTGTTTTGTTATTGGACTTCTGTGCTCGTCATGGATTGTCCATAATGAACACCATATTCAAGCATAGGGGTGTTCATATCTGCACTTGGCACCAGGACACCCTAGGCCTCAGTTCGATGATTGACTTTGTGGTCGTGTCGCTGGACCTGTGGCCACAAGTCTTGGACACTCGGGTGAAGAGAGGGGCGGAGCTGTCAACTGATCACCACCTGGTGGTGAGTAGGCTTCAATGGTGGGGGAGGATGCCGGTCAGGCCTCGTAGGCCCAAATGTGTTGTGAGGGTCTTCTGGGAACGGCTGGCAGAGTCCCCTGTCAGAAGTAGCTTCAACTCCCACCTCCGGCAGAAATTCAACCACATACCGAGGGAGGTGGGGGACATTGAGTCTGAATGGGCCACGTTCCGTGCCTCTATTGTTGAGGTGATTGACCGGAGCTGTAGCCGTAAGGTGGTCGGCGCCTGTCGCAATCCCTGAACCCATTGGTGGACACCGGCGGTGAGGGATGCTGTCAAGCTGAAGAAGGAGTCCTACAGGACCCTTCTGTCCTGTGGGACTCTGGAGGCAGCTGATAGGTACTGGCAGGCCAAGCGGATCAACTGAGTCTAACGCTTTATGAAAATCAAAATCGCCTGATAAGGGCTGTTTGGTCCCTGTAGAATCGGTGTCAGAGCTTGGTCCGCATTGCTGACATTAAGTCAAACCTGTTTCCAGTGAGAGTTGGACTCCGCCAGGGCTGCCCTTTGTCACCGATTCTGTTCATAACTTTTATGGACAGAATTTCTAGGCACAGCCAGGGCATTGAGGGGGTCAGGTTTGGTGGACTCAGGATTGGGTCACTGCTTTTTGCAGATAATGTTGTCCTGTTTGCTTTATCAGGCCATGATCTTCAACTCTCTCTGGATCAGTTCACAGCTGAGTGTGAAGCGGCTGGGATGGGAATCAGCACCTCCAAATCCGAGACCATGGTCCTGAGCCGGAAAAGGGTGGAGTGCCATCTCAGGGTTGGGAACAAGATCCTGCCCCAAGTGGAGGAGTTCAAGTATCTTGGGGTCTTGTTCATGAGTGAGGGAAGAGTGGAGCATGAGATCGACAGGCGGATTGGTGCGGTGTCCGCAGTGATGCGGGCTGTGCATCGCTCTGTCGTGGTGAAAAAGGAGCTGAGCTGTAAGGCAAATCTCTCAATTTACCAGTCGATCTACGTTCCTACTCTCACCTATGGTCATGAGCTATGAGTAGTGACCGAAAGAACGAGGTTGCGAATACAAGCGGCCGAAATGATTTTCTGCGGCAGGGTGTCTGGGCTTTCCCTTAAAGATAGGGTGAGAAGCTCAGTCATCCGGGAGGGGCACAGAGTAGAGCCACTGCTCCTCTGCATCGAGAGGAGTCAGATGAGGTGGCTCGGGCATCTGATCAGGATGCCTCCTGGACGCCTCCCTGGTGAGGTGTTTTCCGGGCACTTCTAACTGGGAGGAGGCCCCAGGGAAGACCCAGGACATGCTGGAGGGACTATGTCTCTCGGCTGGCCTGGGAACACCTCGGGATTCCCCCGGAAGAGCTAAAAGAAGTGGCCAGGGAGAGGGAAGTCTGGGTATCTCTGCCCAAGCTGCTGCCCCTGCGACCTGATCTCGGATAAGCGGAAGAGGATGGATGGATGGATGAATGGATCATCTCCTGGTTTATTTCTTTGTTGATTTTTTTTTCTGCCTCAAACCTCTCAGACAGTAAAATACCCTGTGTTTGACTGAATGGGTTTGAAATATAATAATTCATGTATATATTATCCTATATGGGCACAATTCAAAATAAAATTATGTATCCTTCATATGAAATATATATTCACATTCATATTTTGCAGTTTATGATTCTGTAAGTGAGGCTAGATGGTAATAACAGGTTGATTCTTCTCTGCACTTTTTCCAGTACTAATATCTGCTTTTAGTCATATAAATTCCAAAATGTAACATTATACTCTAGCTATAGCCATACAAATGGTACTGCCTGTAGTTTAAGTGTAGTCTTTGAAGAAATGAACTTATACATTAACGTAATGTATGTAAATTGAGCAGCTTTCTTGACTTATGTAATTATCAAACTGTCAAGCTGCATTTCAACAGTTTCCTTAAGATGGTCCTGTATTCATCTTGAAGTGAGCAATCATTTGATTATCAGCACCAGCACCTGGCTAATTATATAATTAGGAAGAAGGAGTCTGTAGAGAAAAAAGTATGAATATGCATTGTGAGAAATGGGCACTGTATAAATGTCAAGATACATGTCCATCAAAAGAGACTTAAACAATATAGCAATAGCTGTAACTAAAAAGGACAAAATAAAATGTCAAAAAAGACTAACAATAAAGAGGAGAGAAGAGTAGAATGGCTAGTTTATAATTTAGATGCCATTCACATGCACTGATCAGATTAGATATTTTGTAAAACTGAATCCCCCCAAGATATTCTGTTTTATCAAAAGCACATGATAAACATATATGAATCTTAGGCATTAAGTTATCTCTAGTATTGAATAAGTGTGTTAACCACAGACAGCTGACATGTACACAAGAGATAAAGAAAATATCTAACGAAAGACCATGTCACTGACATTTCCAAAAAAAACCCAACTCATTATTATAAGGTGCTCATCCTTTGAAGTGTAAAAGTGGCTCAAATTATTTGATCGTCTAGCCAGCCTTCACTCATATTTTCAAGGCTATTTAGTAAATGATGCTATACAGATCTCTTCATTGATATGTATGTTTCTCATGAATTGCTTGCCATTCAGAACTGAAGGGCTCTTGGTGCATTTTGTGCTGCTTTTGACACTTTTAGTCTTTTTCCTTCTTCTTTTTCAATTATATGGGTACTGTTTCAAGTTTTGGTTCTGCCTTGAGGTTCACTGTTAATCACATGCTGATGCCACTGATGCTGATGCATCTGGTTACTACTGCCATGATCAGCATGGACATGCTTCTTCACTCATATGCAACACCACAGATGACATGTTATTAAAGACAATGGTACTTTGTTGCTTTTGCGTTTAAAACCCCAAATAAAAACAAAACTAAGAAACCTTATTTGGTGGGGAAATATTTTTTTTTGTTTAAAAGTACTATTATGTACAACCCATTAACATATTCTTCCCATCTCCATTAGTGGTTGCTATTTTATGTGTGGTTTTTGTTAATTGGCAATCTATATATTACTTAATCATTGGAGTTATGGATATCATGCCTACAGGCTTTACATATTGTAAAAAGAGAGAAAATGCTTCTTGGAGTAGCATTGCCAAACCAGAATAATGACACAAAGTTCAATGGGTAACAGTCAAAATCTTTTAATAGTGTAAAGTATTTGTTCATGATGGCATGAAACGATGCTGCCATTTTCTTATAAATTGCCAAAAACCACGGTACAGTGTTATCAATTGTCTGCTATTACTCTAGGGAAAGAACTCAGAAACCCAAGAATCATCAAGGTGTTTAGAGGATGGGTTGGATATGCTGACATCACCAAGCTGTTCTTTTATTCAAAAACAGCATTTTATACCACAATTTCTTTCAAAGTTCCCTATTAAAAGATAAAAAAATGTGACTGTAGAATGTATAAAAATGTGCATCTTTTTGACTTAGAACACAAAGGAGAGTTACAAAAAAGGTGACCACCAAAGGACAAAATAAAACAGAAAACAACAAACTTTAAACCAGCAACATTGGGAAAGTCTTTCCAATAAATGAATTGTTCTATCCATGGATGGCAAAGTGCTGAATTTTACCTGAGAGACATGCTGTTTCTGAATAGAATGGGAGTACATTCATAACAAGGCAGTACCAGAAACATATCAAGAGAGTGAGACCAGGAACCTGTAATTCTTAAACAAAAAATGTACTTTTACAGTTTTTTGTGAAGAAAAAATTTTAGTTTGGTTCAGCCAAGGAATAACCACAACCCAAACACAGATCATCCATAGATAAAAGACATAATGGTATTAAGGTATGGCATCTTAATTTGTTTAATTTTCTAACTTTTTAGGTTTGCTTGCCATCATTTTGTTGATCTTAGCCAAATTGTTTACATTTGCTACACTTGTTGCCAGTCATGTGATGCAAAATTCATATGACATGTCATCTTAGCTCACTTATATAAGATGGTGGTACAAATTCTGACATCCAAGCATTCAGATTAACTTCTAAAACAACAACGTCAAATGTTAAAGGAAAATAAAACAAGTTAGTTTAAAGGCTTTGTGCACCATTATTTTTTACTTTAACTTTGGTTTTGTTGTGTGTTTGGGTATTGTGATGAGTGTGGACTTAATTTGTATGCTTTACTGTTGTACTTCAGAGAGAGAGAGAGAAAGAGACAGATAGACAGAGAAGTGAATATCAAGGCACTGCACAGTTTACAATTAAAAGATTTACCCATTGCAGAGGTGATAGAAGTACAGAAATGCATTACTTAAGTAAACGTGCAAGTTCTCATCTATAAAAAATACTCTGGTAAAAGTCAAAAGTCAAAGTATGCATTAATCATATTTACTCATGTAAAAGTATAAAAGTACATGTTCTCAAATTTACTTTTGAATATTAAAGAGGATTACACCAGGATTCGTTTTTGTGGCAACCACTTGTATGGGGCGTATTTTCTGACATACTTCTTTCTTCAATCTCATTATTAAGTCCAGCGTTGCTAGCCATTGGTTTGACCATAGTTTATATCACCATGGTCACTGTCTGTGCTGTACCTTTTGCTTCTCTCCCGCACAATTATTGCTCTGTATGGAAAGGATTCAAAGACGTAAAATGCGCAAATAAATGTATAATGGGATTGTCCCTCAATTTCACAATATACTGTATATGCAAAAAATTTAATAAAGTTAACCGACCTTGTTTGCCCAGCTTTTCAGACGCAGAATGTTATTGGCAAGATAGCAAGTTTTGGATATTTTTTTATTGTAAGGAACACAGATTTTTTTTTCCTTTGAAATGTAGTGGGTTAAAATAAAAAGTCTCAAACAAATTAAATACTCAAGTGAGGATACATTAAGCTTACATGAAAGTTCTACTTAACAACAGTAATGAAGTTGTTTTACATTGTTACTTCCCACCTCTGATCCATTGCAACATCATGAACAAATATTTTAGCTTTATTCTGTGCACATTATTCTTCTTCAAATTTCTTCTTTTTACTTTTTTTTAAGCACTGGGTGGGATAAGCCCTTTTTGAAGCCATCTTAGGTATCAATGTGGCTTTGGCTACTGTTATTTTCCTCATTTCCTCCCCATGTCTTTAAAGGGATAAATTATTTCAATTCTTAGTCTGAATCATGTGCTGCTTGCTCTCTGTATAGTAGGTGATCTGCATCTCTATCCATTTTCTGTGGTTTCATGCTTTTTTCTTTGATTAACATCAGACATCCCTGTCATCTCCCTTCTAACATCCTGGAAAACATTGCATATTTACATTTAGGTTATATCTCTTTCTCTGATATTGGTGCCCTTTACCCTTGTGGGTCTCTTTCCCTCACACTTTACAAACAATGTGCATTATTACTGACCCTGCATGCCTCTCTCCCTCTGTCTATCAGAGTTTTGCTGGGTTCTATCCCTGCCATATGTCATCCTTTACTGCCTAGCAACCCCTTACCAACGAGGCAAACCATCATAATGCATCAGATTTTTTTTTCTCTCTTTCTCTCTCTGTTTCAGTGATAGCCAAGTGTTTACTTCTGACTTTGAGCAATGACTTAGTAGCAAATTGGAGAAGCTGCGTAATTATAGCACAAGCCTAGAGTTAGACCCTACTTTGTTGTTTCACAAGACTTTAGTCTTAAATACTAACCCGGACAGTATGTCTTCTATGAATGCTGATGGTAAGGTCGTGTCTAATGGATTTTTAATTTATGCAAGACCCATGAGATCCCAGGATTTTATTTTTTTTGCAGGAATATTGGCTTTTGTCTTCTCATTTGCCACTGAGCTTTCGGCATTCTTATATATATTTTGCAGTATATACATACATTTATTGTTTTGTTTGTTCTTTCTGGATGTTTTTGTGTTGTATGGTTGGTGTAATACCCTAAGGCAATCCTTATACAAAACTTAAAAACATAAAAGTAATGCTTTTTAGTTCAGGGTACCAGTAACTGTGCCATCCTAAGTTCATTTAAAACTCTATTTAAGATAGGTCTAAGCCCTTATATAGTATCTAAATATGCAGTAGGTCTCAAATTTCTATTTATTTCATATCAGTGTCTTTGTTTAGCAATCTGTGGTACTATATAGTGTATGAATGTGCAGTAACTCTCTAATTCTCTGTTTATTACATGTCAGCTCTGTTGTTTATCTTTTAACAAGCAGTTTAAAGGGCTTCACTTTATACTATTAAACTACCATGTAGTATACAAAGGTGTCGAGCAATTAACAACATATAAAATCTTGACGGCAACTGACTGACACCTCCACTTATGTGGAGAGTCCAAACTACATGTGTTTTTTGTCAGAAAGAACAACGCATAGTAAAATATGGTCTAATGCTGTACACTCAAAGGTGGTTTCATAAGACGAAACAATAGTGGACAATTCCATCTTTTTGGTACACTGTAATATTGTCCAAACCACATTCCCAGATTTACATGTCTAATCTGTCTTCACAGGCCCCACAAACATTTTGTATGATTTAACCTTTCATTTCTAAATTTCATACTGTTTTTGTGGAAACATAAAAAATACACTGTTTCAGCTTACTATCTATAAATCAATCTTTTATCGTTTAATGTTAACATAAACAAAAGAATTTAAAAAAGTCGAATACACTTATTCCTGTCATTGAAAAAATAAAATGTATTCTTAAGAGGGCCAATTAAACATTAAAAAGATGCAGTATTCTATCCATTCAGTTATAACAATGTAAATATTAATGTTTGCACATAAAATTCAGCCTGAAAACTTAATACAAGGTCATTTTAAACAATTGTTAGAAAGGACTATGATATCACTAGCAATATCAGTAGGCAACCCCCACAGATATGAAATGAAATTTCTTTACCCCATAGAGTCAATGATAAATCTTTAATGATAGACCTGGTCAATAAATACCCATAAATTTCCAGTGACATCACAAGATATTAACCTTTAATCTACTGACACTTTTAAAAATGAAGCTCACTAGGTCTTTAAATATCATCCTGGAAAGGTTAATGATCAAAAATAACTTTTTTATTTATGAAATGCTCATTGTTATTATGGAAATCTGCAGAATACTGTTTAAAGTAAATCATACTTCCCTCACAGATGTTTTTTTTTTAATTTCACAAAATTAAAAAAGCCTCATAATATAATCTGCATTCATTCTGAAGGTCGTTGCTACAGTAATTTGTTAATCGCAGCAGGCAGTAGAGAAGAATATGACAATTTAACTCATGAATTGCTGTCTGCAACATGTTTTTTCTCTTTAAAACATGTTTGTAAAAAAAATAAATAAATCTATTACAGCCTTATTTGAAAGATGACATGTCAACCTTTAATAGTAATTGAAAATAATTAACTATTCTTAATGGTAAATAACATATTATTTTGCCTCAAATGTTTTAGGAAGAAATTTGTTTTTCCTACAATTTAGGTGTTGATGGAACACTATAAGTCTTTGTCATGCTTCTGGTAGTCCAGCACCAGAATGAAAGTTTGCATGCCATCATAATATTAAAGCTAGAATTGAGTTAAGGGAAGAATTTGCTCTCCTTGGTTAATAGGAATCCAAACAGAGCTGCTATTTACTTCTGGAATTCCACCTACAAGGAAAAAAACTCTGGGTAACCTTGGCTAGCCAGTTTCAATATAGGTTGATAATCATAAGATGGCCTTTGTATTACAGAAAAATAATCTATTTTCTTATACCAGGTAATGAACCAAAAATACTCAGTTTACTAAGAAGGATAAAAAACAACACTTCTTAGTGTGGAGTGTCAAATGAATGGCAAGGGTCTGTCACCAAGCTAGCCCAAACTCATTGAGAGAGGGAAACCTACACTGTTTCATCCATGTACACTAGTGTTAACAAACAGTAGCCACAAACATGTACTAAAAACTGTCAGAAGACACCAGTGGGGCACAGAAACCTTGAAGGTCTGGTATGAGTACCAGGCATAACTACCAAAAGACTAAAAGGCAGCACACAGTTTCTACCCTTTAAGGTGGCACCTTGTCATTTTAGTCCTGTGCAAAAGTCTTAGGCACAGGTAAAAAAAATGGAAAATAAAGTCTCCTTATAAAAATAATAAAATTAAAAGTTTTTAAATATCCAAAAATTTCAGTATATGGTAAAACTAAATGCAATTAACATTTGGTATGAACACAGTATGCATTTAAAATGTCATTTTAAAAAGTCTCTTAGGTACAATACACTATCATGTCTCTTTATTATAAAAGGAAATCCTGGGACAAGACTTTCTCAGAGATAATTTCAACTCCCGCGAGAGAAAATTTCAGGTCCTGTAAGACGAGCCTTTTTGCCAAGAGATTTTGACAAGTCCCGGCCTCCTCTCAAACATTTACAACTACACTACGGTCCAATCACTTCTCATTCGTGTGAATGCTATTGTCAGACACAGTTCCTGCGCTCTCAGTTCCAAGCAGGGTCGGAAATAAAAGACAAAGAGTAGAAGACAAAGTAGAATGTCATAAAGAGGTTCAAAACCTTTGGCACGATACACATGCAGAGCAGTTTAGAGATTATGCAAGTACTAAAATTCAAAAGTCTCAAAAAACTGATAGTAAAGATCGCATTAGCGCTAACAAATGGAAATTATTACTCAGTAAAATAACAGAACAGCGAAAAGGGATCGAAAATATGGACATGGGTGATATGACAGAAGTATGTAGATATTGTTTGGCTTTGAACTTTAAGTTGGAGACTTGTAGATCATCTACTTTGTGTTGCCATCAGGCAAAAGTAGTGTTTCTTTCCAATGAAGAGGAGTATCTGCAAGAATAAAAACATTTTCTGTTTGGTGAAAGTGAAATCCACATATGTTAGCAACAGAGGCGCAAAGTGGCTGGCACATTGCACAGGCCAGGGGGTTGGCGAGCGAAGCAAGCAGGGTGCAAAGCCCCCTAGTATTTATATAAGAAAATGTGCTGCTGGATTGTTCCAAGCATTTTAAAGAACTTCTGCAGACTATGGCTTCTTGCTTACTTCTGTCTCCCTAGGTCATCCCAGATGGCCTCGATGATGCTCAGATCAGGTCTCTGTAGAAACAAACCATCTATTTAAGAACTCCTTGTTCTTCTCTTTTTGCTGGAGACAGGACTTGGCCCTGAGTTTGGGTCATTGGTCTACTGCAGAATGAAGTTGGAACTAATCAGACAGCTCCCTGATCGTATTATGTGGTGGATGAGAATCTATTTGTACTTCTCAGCACTGTGGATTCCATTGATTCTAATGAGATCACCAATTCCATTTGCAGAAATGTGACCACAAATCTGCAGGAAATTTCATGGTGCTTCACAACTGATTGCAGACAATTAACATCTATGTAGTGCTCTCCAGTTCTTCAATGGACAAACTTTTCCTAGTTTGATACAAAAATGTCAAATTCTGACTCGTCAGTCCAGAGTACTTGCTGCCAGGCATGAGCATAGTGGGGTGGCTACGATGGCTGCATTTGCCTAAGTGCTCTTTTCTTCCAGGAAAATATTTTAGGAAAAAATTACTTCCTTTTCACTGTTAAAGACAGAGATAAAACAGCAGTAAACAACTTACCTTTACATTAAAGTATTAAAGTCTATGACAATTATTGCCATTAGTACCAGAAAAATGAATAATAATTATTTGTGTGCTGGTCATGTTGTTTATATGATCTTATGATACTTAATTTTACTATAATGTTTGTTCCTGCAGTGGGTTGGCACCCTGCCCGGGATTGGTTCCTGCCTTGTGCCCTGTGTTGGCTGGGATTGGCTCCAGCAGACCCCCGTGACCCTGTGTTCGGATTCAGCGGGTTGGATAATGGATGGATGGATGGATGTTTGTTCACAAGCTGAACATATTCACTTTCCTTTTAACACCACCTTTTTTTGGTTGGCTTGTTATAATCATCAGCCACTAATCTTTTTCAAAAATGGTTACAGTTTTATAAAATAACTTGTTTTTCACAACATTTTATGTCTATCAACTCAAGTACATTGCACCCAAACTAGGCAACAGAAAAACCATAGGTATCTATGAGGTTCCCTCCCATAGTCCAAAGACATGTAGGCTAGGTAGATTGGTGATACTAATTTGGCCCTAGTTTGTGGTTGAGGGTATGTGTGTACAATATGTGTGTTCACCCTGCAATGGATTGGCACACTGCCCAGGGTTTGTTCTTGCCTATGCAGGCTGGATAATGACTGACTGACAATTGAGCTAATTCAGCAAATATGGAAAGATGTCATTCTCACATCACCTATACATTTTAAAAATATTAATATACTAATGAAAAAGAACCCTGTGATGATGCAGGTTCGCTGCATGCTCCCATCTCGCTTCCTGGAGCCCTGAACCCAAAACCGTTGGTAATGTTACCGATTAGCACGGCAGTGAGGCACAACAAATAGAGCAAGGGGATGGTGCAAAAGTGCAAAGTGCTTTTATTTAAAAACAACAAACAAAAACAAGTGTTTAAACAAAGTAAAGTGTAGTGCCACAAAAAGTCACTAAATAAATAATCCATAAAATAGGTGCAGGGTGGAGGTTAAAAAATCCAATAAATAGAAAAACAGCAATCCTTTAAAACAAGGCTAAATCAATGCTGGAAGCAGTCCTTTAAAAAACACAAAGCCCGGTGTCGTCTTTTACCTGGCAGCTCCCCAGCTTCTCCCATCTGGACCCCGCAACAGGAGAGTTGCCATACCTGCAGCTGACCTTCTTCTCCTACACAACTGATCTGGTGGCCTTCCGATCCCTGGCTCCGTTTCAGCTCACCAAGACCGAGACTTAGGCTCCTCAGAGACCAGGATGCTCACACTGGGGCTTCTCTTCCCAATCTCTGACTCTCGCTGGCTGCCTTCGCTGTGGCGAGCCAACTTTCTCCCATTCACTCCTGCTCCAAACAATCGCTCAGCAGTAGCGACCACTACCGTCAGCCCTCAGGTGCCGGCCAAACACCTCACTCGGGCTCGCCTCTCCCAGCTGCTCGTATACAGAGCGAGACTGCGTTTACGATGGGGACGTGATTCACCTGTGGCAATTAGCGGCTCCCGGGAACAAATACGGAAGCGGACGACTCCTCACCTATGCACATAAGTGAGACTAGCCCACACCGCAAATCACCCCAGGAACCACTTCAGCCACACATCACCATGCCCTCTCGCTAAGCCGCAAGTGCGGTGATTATTTATTTTAAAAATGGCCCTTTGACATGAGCTGTGGGCCCGCTATACCACAAACCCTCATGTATGGTTATGAACTTAGGGTAATGACCAAAAGAACAAGATTTTCTACAAGTTGGCTGGGCTCTCCCTTAGAGATAGGATGAAAAGCACAGACATCTGGGAGAGGCTCATACTGGAGCCCTTTGCCCTCCACCTTGAGAGGAGCTAATTAAGGTAAGTAGTTATACAGACAGTTATTGTCACAAGGATGATTGATGACCTTAAGCCCCACCCCATACATGATTGATGACTAGTTTGTTAATATGAAAATATGAACATATGCAAATATGAAACTATAAAAGTATGAAAATATACTTATGTTAATAGGATTTATAAGCTATAAACTTATGACATGTGGCTTTATTTTATAAACACTAGATTCAAAACTAATATTAAGAAATTAAATATACACTTATCCTGCATGCAAAGCAACGCATATGTGTGACTTTCTAAAAAATATTCACTCCTCCGTTCTAAGTTATAAACTCACCATACACGGCCTCATTTTATAAACACTAGATTCAAAATTAATATTAAGAAATTAAATACAGTATATACACTTCTTGCCGTCATAGCTATGCCTACGTGTAACTTTCTGAAAATATTCACAGACCCGCGCTAAGATATAAACTCACGACATACACGGCCTCATTTTATAAACACTAGATTCAAAATTAATATTAAGAAATTAAATATACACTTATCCTGCATGCAAAGCCACGCATATGTGTGACTTTCTAAAAACGTTCTAAGTTATAAACTCACCATATACGGCCTCATTTTATAAACACTAGATCCAAAATAATATTAAGAAATTAAATATACACTTGTCTTGCTGTCATAGCTATGCCTATGTGCAACTTTCAGAAAATATTCACAGACTCGCGCTAAGATATAAACTCACACACACGAACTAATTTTATAAACACTAGATTCAAAGTGAAATTTCACTTATCCTGCGCGTAAGACAAGTCCACGCAAGTGTGCCTCTTTCACCGCCAATAGGCATTTCGAGACCCAAGAAGCCCCACCGGCCATATGTATCTTCACCATTTGTCCATCAATTTAAAACTGTGGGAAATAAACTTTCTTTCATAGGACATAGACACCTCTGGTGTTAAACTCCCACTGATCAATAGCGAGACCCAGGAAGCCCCTTGCCAGGCGACCACATTTGGCTGCCAATTTTAAATGGGGAACAAACATTCTTTCACAGGACATGGACTCCTCTGGTGTTAAACTCCCGCTGATCAATAGCGAGACCCAGGAAGCCCCCTGCCAGGCGCCCACATTTGGCCGCCAATTTTAAACGCCTTGGAAACAAACTTTAGTGTTAAAATATTTATTGTAACAATTCATGCTTTTTTATTTAATGAAATCGGAAAATCATACGATTATTAAACCAACCCCACACCATTCAACGGGTTTGAGAATAAAGAATATAAGTTGCCTTTAAAACTCATAAGACCCTGTTGTTTGTTAATCGGTTAAATGTCAAAGACTTTTTACATTCAACTGATCTGAAAACAAAGTTATTAGATGATCTACGTCCTACGAACGAATCTTTCTCTCTTATATACCAAAATACACAATGATCTTTACAAACTCGCAAGAAAAGTTATTAAAACGGTTCTCGCTGTCTATGGTACTTGATAAAATGTTATTTATATTCCGAGTACAAACTCGGCTCTTTCCGATACTGTATTTTAGCCTCATCCATCCATCCATCCATCCATCCACTTATCCGAGGTCGGGTCGCGGGGGTAGCAGCTTAAGGAGAGAAGCCCAGACTTCCCGCTCCCATTTTAGCCTCATTAATCGGGTAAATGTCAAAATAGATTTTATTTCACATTTACAGTATATCAACTTTAAAATACACGTGGCGATCTAAGAAACGGCTTCACATATAAAACGTCTGCGTTTAGCACGAAGATCTCTCGGTAAAACATAACAGGAGCTCTTTTTACCTATTGCCTGGATGTTAACCTTACAGCTGTGAGCATTTGAATGAGGCTTCTTTGCCACTAGAAAGGGTCACCGCCCCTTAGAGGAGGAACATCAGCAACTCGGCACCTATTAGCTTTCTACCAAACGTTACAGGTGTTTCGCTCCGCCCTTCCAAGGCGGTACGGAGCCCGAGGTGGTGCATAAAGTGTTCTGCTTAGCCCTCTACCACCATGCAATCTTTTTCAGCTTACAAGTGCCTCGGAGAGCTTTCCATAAGGTAGGCGTTTTCGCTTTTTTCTTCCACAATGGTAGACAAGGGAAAAAAAACTTTTGTGATTGTTCGTAAGTGTAGATTATTGAAATATGTGCCGTTAATGATCGTCTCTCTCTTCAAACTGATGAAATGATATTCTTTTATAAATCCGATTTCTGGCCGGTTGGTTGCTCAAAAAGTGAGTCAGTTCATTCGGACATACATTTAAATTGAAATGTTGTTTATAAGACAGCCTAGATTTATTACTTTTAATGTCTTTGTATGTTCAAAGTTATTACTTTTCAATGGAGTGTACATTTCATGCTGATTACTTTTTAAATTAAACGTCTTTATATCTTAATTATAGAATCGGTGCCTGTTTTCTTCTTTACACCTAACGAGCACGCAACTGGGAGAATTAATAGTTACCACTTTTTGAGACTAAAAATCCTGCCTCGGACAAAAAAACTAAAGAGTCCCCAGAGCCCCGTAAGTATTACTTTCACCCGAAGGATCGTGTGTATGGGAAATAAGGAGCTGGGGTTGAAAATATAATTTTTAACAGAAAACTCGACGCTTCTGAAGAGTGGTTATTCTTCCGAAGGATCCAGTCAGCCTCTAGAATCGGCACAAAGGACCTCGGACAGTCTATTATTGAACATCTCTTTCACTCAGCCCCGGTAAGTTGAGCTAATTGTGCGAGGGCACCGCAAATGTTTATTTTTAAAGAAAACTTAGTCTTGCTTGTTTTTTTCAGAACCCGCGGCGCCAGGATTACTGACTCAGATACTCAGGGATTCGCCGACGTTTGTATCATCACCCGGACTTCTCACCCAAATAGTCGGCGAGCCTGAAAGAACTGATCCTGGGGCTAAGGCCGCTGAGCTGAAGGTCGAAATCGAATGAGTGCTGTTGGTTTTTCAAAACTCTTAATCCCTTTCTTCAGATATACGTGAAAAGGTTATTTTATTGTATGGTATTTTAGAAAACTTGTTCCCCAAATAATGTCAGGCAATATGAGTGCCGATGGTCAAAGCAGGAAAAGGCGTGCAAGTGAGGACTTGGACGCTGGGAGCGGTTCTCAAAATGCTGGTTTAATACAAAATATGGTGAATGAACTCAGCTATTCTATTCGGCCCCCAAAAATGCCTACTCCACCACCCCAATATTTTAATGAATTGGAATATATTAATTGGCAAAATCAATACATGATCCAAATGAATAATATAATAGCTACCATGCGAGTTCCTTCACCGGTTACCACGCCCATTGACTTTGACCAGCTTGACAGCCTTTTAGAAACCCTGCATCCAGTCGCCACCCCCAATGAAATGCAAACATTAAATAACTTGTTAGAAAGGTTTCAGCGGTCTTTGAATGAAAATGTGAATGCTCAAACGGGTCATGGTTTAACAAACACCGTGGGTTCTGTAAATGCTCGGCCTTTTGTCTCTCAGAGTATGGTTACGTCAGTCTCAGCTACCCCTCTGGTTACATCCGTTTCAGTTATGCCATTTGTACCCTCCACTTCTGTCTCGGTCACTGCAACCTCTGTTCCAGTCACTGTCTCCTCTGTTTCAGTCCCTGTAGCTACCACTTCTGTCTCCTCTGGTTCTGTCTCGGCAACCTCTGTTCCAGTCACTGTCTCCTCTGTTTCAGTCCCTGTAGCTACCACTTCTGCCTCAGCAACCTCTGGTCCAGTCACTGTCTCCTCTGTTTCAGTCACGGCTTCCTCAGCCCCTATTGCACAGCCATTTGCGGCTACCCCTTCAACCTCTTCAATCGTGCCAGTTATGTCCAGTGGTTCTGTGGTATCTAAACCCTCATCCACCTCTACTTCAGGCGTAACAGGCATGGTTGGGTCCTCTGCTGTCTCTAGTGATGACGGTCGGAGCATTTTTTAGCAGATCGACAGACCGGCTTTTAATCATACCGAAATAAGACACCCCTTAAATTTCGCCGACGCCTATGAACTAGAGTCTTACGAGGAGGTATTTAACAGCATTCATGAGATGCTGCAAAGAATTCTGGATAGATTTTCAGGTACTTTAAACCCGCAAGATGTTGTACAGTTAGAATTGCATGCTGATTCCTTACCTATCTGCGTTTTTATACAGATGACTGGCTCTAATATTAATGTAGATGATTTTCTTGAGCATATAGAGAATCTTCTTCAGAGTCACGCGAGTATGTTAGTGGATCAGTCTCTGATGCTAGTCATACAGATTGTTCAGTCACCTAGCAGGGGCGCTAGAGGTGCTCGCAAGGTATCAGCTCTACTCAATCATGAAATAGTTAGAAAGAAAATGAGGCATTTAATTATTTCTTATAATTACAGGAATCAGCTCTGTTTTGCCTTTTGTCTGCTTAGCCTAATGGAAGACCGGTACATGCAAAACCCGCAGTTATGCATGCGTGAAGCGGCCAACCTTCAGAGCAGGGCTGGATTATCTGAACATGAAAAAGTGTCCTTTGCGGACGTTAACAAATTTGAAAACTTGATGGATATTAAAATTGTTGTCTGGTACAGGTGCCCGAGTAATGACAAATTTTTTAAATATGAAAGCTCCCGAGGTAGAAACCCTAAAACCTATTTTATGTTTTTACACGATAACCATTACTACGGCATTTTGAATTTAAAGGGGTTTCTAGGGGTTAAATACTTGTGTGACTACTGTTACACAAACTACCACTCAATCCTTAGCCATCGTTGTGAAGGCCACTGCAACGTCTGTTTCTCCCCCGATTGCAGGCCGATCCCTGAAGAACTTGTCAAGTGTGGTGATTGCAACCGTTACTGCTGGTCCCAATTTTGTTTTATTAAGCATACGATACCTAAATTTAATGACAAGACCAACAATATGGAAGCGGCATGTGACACTGCAAAAATGTGTCCCCTGTGTTTCAAAACTTACACAGTGAATGCCACCTCAAAACCCCATAAATGTTGGCCCAAGGAATGCCGTGTTTGTAAAGCAAAAATTGAAAATGATGCAGAAAACCATCAGCGCTTTATAGAAACCTTGAAGTCTGGGGATCGTTGTGAGAAATACGTATTTTATGATTTTGAAAGTCGGCAAGAAACGGGTGCAGATTCCTAATTATGTATACTGTAAGTCCTTGAGGGGTAAATCCTGGTTCTGGGTGGGAGAAAATTGTGTACACCAGTTCTTTGCCAAATACCGTCGGCCCAAGTATCAACGCTATACCTTCATAGCTCACAATTCAAAAGGTTACAATGGGTACTTTTTAATGAAGTATTTGCTTGAAAATGGTGTGAAACCTCGTGTTACCACTCAAGGAAATAAGCTGATGTGTTTCACAGATGATGGTTATCAATTACGTTTTATAGATTCTTTGAATTTTTTAACAATGAAATTGAGTGCCATGCCTAAAGCCATGGTGTTTGAAGCCGCAAAAGGTTATTTCCCCCATTTCTTCAATACGGCTGAAAATCAGAATTATATCGGCCCCTACCCTGAGCTTGAATGCTACTGCGTCCAGAGCATGATGACCAAAGAAAAAGAAGAATGTTTTTACCTGGTATGAGAGTGTCAAGCATGGCATTTTAATTTTAAAGAGGAGATGGCTTTTTATTGTAAAAATGACGTCGAAATTCTTAGAACAGCATGCATTAAATTCAGAGACGAGGTCATCAAAATTGGCAATATTGACCCGTTTCAATGCATGACCCTGGCCTCTCTATGTATGGCCATGTACAGGCAAAACTGTATGCCTCCTAAGTCTATCAGCATAATTCCTTCTGACCATTACAATAGTAGTCAGAAAAACTATTCAAACGCCTCTATTCAATGGTTATTGTATCTCTGTGAAACAGAAAAGTTGAACATTCGACACGCTCTAAACCTTGGGGAGGTAAAGAAGGGTTCCTTTTATCTTGACGGCTATGCCAGAGTTAAAGATATTCCGACCGCCTTTGAATTTGCTGGTTGTTTTTACCATGGCTGTCCAGAATGTTATGATTTAAACAGTACCCATCCTTTAACCGGCATGACTTGTGTGGTTATGTACCAAAAGTTTATGCAGAAATTGGAAATACTTCGAACAAAATTTAATCTAGATGTGCGCGTGCTCTGGGAGCATTCTTGGGAGACGATGAAAAAAAAAGACCTCAGACTACAAACCTTCTTAAAACATTGTGATATCCCTCAACGTATAAAATCGAGGGACTCGTTCGGCGGCCATACCAACACCACAAAATTGTACCACAAGGCCGTGGGCAGATTCACTATTATGATTTCACTAGCTTGTACCCGTTAGTGAATAAAACAAAAATTACCCGGTCAGTCACCCCACTATCATTTTTCAGCAGTTTGCTGATCTCTGGCAGTATTTTGGATTAATTAAAGCCACCATCCAGCCTCCACGTGGTCTCAATTTTCCAGTCCTGCCTCTCAGGTTTTGCGGGAAATTAATGTTCACCCTCTGTCGCACCTGTGCGGAGACAGAAGCTCAGACTGTGGACTGTCATCACACAGAGGATGAGAGAGCTTTAACCGGTACTTGGTGCAGTGTGGAAATAGCAAAGGCCATTGACAAAGGTTATAAAGTTTCAAAAGTATACAAGATTTGGAATTACCACGAACGTACTTCTGAGTTATTCTCGGACTATATCAAGCTTCATCTAAAAGGCAAGCAGGAGGCATTGGGTTATCCTGCCTGGTGTACTGATGAGGCTTCCTGAGACCGGTATATTTTAGATTATTATCAGAAGGAAGGTGTACAATTGGACCGCGATAACATCACCATAAATCCAGCTAAGAGACAAATTTCAAAGTTGTTTTTAAATTCTCTTTGGGGTAAATTTGGGCAAAAACCTCTCCATCTCACTACTAGCTTAGTCAAGGACGGTGAGGAATTCTTGAAATATATTTTCTCCAAACAGTATAATGTTTCTTATTTTGAATTTATCGGTGATGAGATTGCTCAAATACAATGGAAGTACACCGATGAAAAGTATACCCTACCTGATAGCGTTAATGTTGTCATTGCTGCTTTCACCACTGCCTATGCCCAGTTAGAGTTGTACGATTTACTGGACAGTCTTGGAGAAAGGGTGTTGTACCACGACATCGACTCGGTCATTTTTACTTCTCAACCTGGTCAGTACAATCCTCCTCTGGGTGACTATTTTGGAGAGCTCACCAGTGAGTTAAATCCTGGTGATTATATTACTGAATTTGCATCAGGCGGTCCAATGACGTACGGGAGTAAAACGGCACAAGGCAAAACATATATGAAGGTAAAAGGTATCACCATCAATCACGATGTAGCATTGCCACATAAAGTATATATTTTTCTTTTCTTCTTTTCTCTATGGAAAATCCCGTTGTCAAAAAAAAAAAAAAAAATATACGGAAGATAGGCGGGTTAAATAGAGAAGACCTTTTGGGAGGTACAGGGTTGTTCTTTACAATTTCCGGGGGTTGCCATGGAAACGGACGCACTATTTAAATTGAGGCGGGAAAAGGCAGATGAAAAAAAGGAAAGAAAAGAAAGCCCGAGTTGTATGGTGAAGGAGGGAAAGGACATGACCATTCTAAGTCCAGGATAAAGATTTGTTTTCGGGGAGCACCACAAATCAGCTGCAGTCTGGGGTGGCCACCTCGAAGTTTCCGGATACACTGAGGATACCAGTAAAAGGATCGAAAACGGTGTGAGCGGTAAATCTTTTTATTCTGGGATTGGCATGCCTGATGAACTGGACTATGGAAAAAGAATAAAACGAGAAAAACACTAAATCAAAAGGACGGAGGGGAAAGCCTGGGAATTATAGTTTCATGCTTTGTGTTCATAGTGTATATTGGAAGTGGGAGTGTTTTAAAAGTGTATTAATTATAGTTTTTGTTTTTGCATTTTTTTTTTCTCTCTGTGTGGGTTTTTTAATATTGTTTTATTATTATAAATCACCTTTCGGCGCTGTAGGAAGGAGTTAAAGGCAGGGTGAGGTTGTCCTGCAATCTTCAATTAAACTTATTAAAGTGTAGCGGAAAAAATCGTTACAACGAAACCGGTAAAATTGTAAACCTCGAGTCACTAGCCCATCTAGTTCAGAATTTTGTGATGTCTCATGAAACCCCTTCTCAAGAGTTACTGGTTCACGGTAAGCAGATCCGTCGAAATAAAAAACGTTTCACTTTAGAAAACAGACCACTCAGGAAGAAATTCAGAGTGGTGTATAACAAGAGGATTCTCCTAAAAGATTACAACACAAGACCTTATGGCTACTAAAAGAGATTTTGACACGCGCCTTCAACACTCCTTCGCTAAAATCATCTTGGGTCCCTCTTGTTCCTGTAAATCCTATTATGTGAAAAAATTATTGGAACATTCGAATCATGTTATGTCTCAACCTTTTCAAAATATAATTTGGTTTTATAGTTGCTGGCAGAAAATGTACGACGAGCTATCAGATAAATTTCAGCAATTAAAATTTATTGAGGGGCTCCCAAAGTCTTTATGCGACGACGAACTTCTCCCTCCTGAGAAAATAAATTTGGTCATTATAGATGATCTGATGGAATCGGCTAGCGAAAGCCAGGAAATAGAAAAAGCTTTTACAAAATATACTCATCATCGGAATCTGTCTATCATTTACTTGGTTCAAAATTTATTCTTTCAAGGAAAGAAAAGCCGAACGATTAATCTTAACGCCAATTATATTACTCTTTTTAAAAACCCCAGGGACAAATTGCAGATTACAACCTTGGCCCGACAAATGTATCCGGGGCGTGTTAAGTTCTTTTTGGAAGCTTTCGAAGATGCTACAAAATTACCATACAGCTATCTCTTAGTGGATTTGAAGGCACAGACATCCGACGAACTGCGATTAAGAACAGGCCAGTTTCCGCCCAATTGGCCGGTTGTGTACACCGTGAAAAGATAAAAGAAGCTGTTCTGAGTCAAAGTTACATATTCTGTCAGCATGTCGGCCAGAATAAGCAGAAACCTACAGCCTCTCAAGGCCTTACTCCGTTGCTCTTGTCGCCGCCGTAAAATTCTCATAAACGCCTCTTCTGACAATTTCATTAATACTTTGTCCGAAATAGCCTGTAATCCTTTAAAAGGTAAAATACTTCTTTCACCCAAACAGTTTAAGCAACTCAAGAAGCATAAAACATCTGTCAGAAAAATAAGTGACAGAAAACTAACCTTAAAAAAGAAGAAAGCTGTTTTGAACCAGAAAGGAGGCTTTTTGGGGGCTCTTTTAAGTGTCGCTGTGCCATTCATATCCAGTTTATTAGCTTCTTCATAAACATGAAATACACTCAAAAAAATGTATTTGGTACCGCAGCAACAAATGTTTCTTTTTCAGCAAAAGAGCGCTAACCCTAATGATCTCTTGAGCGCCACAGAAACTGAACTGGACAAGGAAATGAGAAACGTCCTGCAACGCTGTGATATAGGGGCTGATGAGAAGGTGAAACTTTACACATCTATCTGACTCTAGTTAAAAAGGCAGATAAAGAAACTAGCAGTCTGACGCTCGTATTACCAAAAGAAGAAAATGTCGAGGGGGACGTTAGAACAGTCAGTGTGTCTGAGGACAAGGTTTGGCAACAGATTTTGAGAAATGTTGAATTTGTTTTACATAAAATGTCTGTCAATCCCAATCACGCGTTTTGGAATAATCGTGGAGAGCTGCTGTTAGAAGGTAAACCTTTGGTCGGTTCCAACATGGTGGATTTGGTCCATAATCTGACGGCTTCTCATAAAATACCTGAGCATAGGAGGCCGCGTGGTTGGAAGGAATTTGTGAACACCATGGCCGGTTTGAACATTCCATTTTCTGTCGTACCTAATGATGAAATGAGAGAAATCCTTGAAAGTTTTAAGCCGCCCGCCGCCCCCCCTCCCTGTTCATCAAACTGAAAGTTAGCCCCTACCGATGGAAACCGAGAAAAAAAAGACTGGAATGGATTGCTTATTAATTTGTAAAATTGTTTGTTTATTAAGTGCAATTTTATCTCATTACAGAGTGTCGTCATCCTTTAACCGTCTATTGAAATATTTATAGTTCTCTGATCTTTGCACGCAAGGGTACTGATAAAAACAGCGTCCCGGTGAAGGAAGCCAGGAACGAACAAATTTAGAGACCATAGCGTCATTATTGTTCACGTCCTCAGAATACTTTTTCATTACAGAGGTGTACGGGAGACCTTTTCCTCTCTGATGCAGGCAGTGTTGACCGCATTTGTCAGAGAACCAACTTTGCAGCTACCGGTTGTTGTAAATGATTTGTTTACAGTTTTTGCTTAAGAAACGGTAAATGTGATTCGGGAAGTAGATAAAGTCCGGAGGGTTTTCATAGGAATCAAAAAACTCCCCATTTCCATCTTCTGTGAGGTAAATCCCCAGGCAGTGTTCTCCGGGTTGGGTTTGCCGGTGAGTATTCACTACAAACATGGCCGGTACGCCATTGTTTTTTTCCGGTAGTTGGTCACACACCAGCACACTGCGGAAATATCTTTCAGTGTAGGGATCTTGGGACAGTAGTTCTGTTAATTGTTTTGTATTCATGGTGTTTATTAGTAGTCATACAGAACATTACGTCTCTGGTTGATTTCAATGATGTTGTCAAAGACCGCATATACTATTAGATTGACGGTCCGAGGGAGAGGGACGCGGAAGCGTAATTCAAATCTCATGTTTCCAGTTTTAACTAATAAAAAATGATCGCCGCATTCTTGTTCGGGGGTTAGATCAAAAGTGAAAAGAGTATATCCTTGCAAGAACTCTGAACGGCTGATAGACAGAGCTTGATCCTTCAAATGCTTACCAGTTGCCAATACCAGGTTATAGTATTCTCTGGCACTGTTGCCGTTTGCAAAGTCTGTTTGAAAACGTTTGGCCGGAATCTGTTCGCTGTCCATGTACATAGCCAGGAACTCTACATCATTATGTTTGAAATTGAACCGGTTCCGTGTATAAGACCCTGAAAAGGCCTCATTATCCACCATGCCAATCACCACATATTTTGGTAGTTGACCCAGAAACAGGTTTTCTTGATTGCATACTCGGATTCCCGCGGGCATACTGAATACTTTCATATTCACCCTTTCCACAGGGTATTTAGCATTGGCTGATGTAAGGGCATGAGCGTGCCCTAATTTCACGGCCGGTGAAACTTTTACTTTTTTTACAAACAGGGAGGCTGATGTTACGATTACTTTGTAACGTTCGGCATCACCAGACATTAAGCAAAATTCATCTTTGTTCCGAACCATTTTAATCTTCACGTCTATGCCGTTCAATATTAGTTTTTCCTGGAAAAAGAGATTTGTATGTATGTGCCCCAGAAGTTCAACAGTCCTGCTACCGGCCGTATAGGCGCTTCTTTTATTAAAGCCGATGTTTTCTCCATCGGGGTCTGTCTCTTCCAATTTGTTAAGTGTATCTTTGTAAAAAAAGTCCTGTAGCAAACTGAGAATGAAGTGTCTCCTGGCTGTAATTTAGCAGGCCTTCTAAGATGGCTCTGTAAGGATAACAATTTGAACTTTGCGATATTAGGCGGACCCCAGGGTAACATCAACTTGCAAAAACAAACTGGCTATAGGGTAGTTGACGAATCCGACCTTTGCACCAGCAGGTATGTTAGTCCCGTCAGCGTTCACTATCTTGCCCCTTAGGTGTAGAAGAGTGTTATTCAAATCAAGGTAATCTTCCCCATTTCCGGCTATGAGAAATTCTAGCGGAGCTACTTCAGAGAGGGCTGTGAGAGGTGGGACTTCAACGTATATACTTTTATCTACACTCGTTTGAGTGAAAGGGACAGTAAACAGGTCCATTTCAGATTTGACACACTCTTCGGACATTCTGTGTACGAATGCCATCTTCTCTTAAAAAATGTCTCTCTTCTTCTTTTTGCTTGCTTTAGTCTTGTTCCTCTTCTGACGACGTTTAGAAAATGCTGTAAAAATAGTGAACTTTGCCTTTTTAGCTGGCTGAGCCTCATGCGACCCCGGTGGTCTCTTGCGTTTTGTCTTTCTCATGACCATCAAGCCCGCTCCCTCCTGCTTTTCTAGGACTCCACCTGCCGCACTGGATATAGCCCCAGTGATCACATCTTTTACAATATTTTTAGCCGCGGATTTGATATGTGGTTTTGCGATGTCAAAGCCTTTTTTCAGGAGAGGTAAAGCTCTTCTAAACAATCCTCGAAATATACCTCCATTCCCCCCACCATACATTACAGGGGATCCAGATATCCCTGGTAATTCGTTACCTACTTGGGTCTGATAATATTGGATGTAAGGTGTCGGGTCCTGGTAAGACCTCACTGTTTCAGTCGTGCATACAATGCCTGACGGGTCTGAAATGCAACTTCAATATCACCTTATCAAACTGAAATGGCACGTTTTTGTTCTGGTCTATCTTTATTTCAATAGTCACTGTGTCAAAATGATTCTTGCTGGCTGGCGCATAATGCGGCTTGTCGTATGTGATGGTTGTAATTTTATTAGCCTGATCCTCTATATGAACGCACCTCTAAAGGGTACGTAGCTGTCTCCGACTCTCTGATGAGATACCATGTCCCCGTACACGTACAACGTGTAAAAGCCTGCCCTGATGTCTGCGGGGAAAGGGGCCTTGTAAGTTAACCCCCCGAGTCTGATCAGGATGCGCTCCTAATATTCGACCCAGCTGTCCTTTTAAGTGTATAGTTTCATCCTTTTCACCCGGTACAACGTAGACTCTTCTTTCCACAGCATTATAAGTGAATTTCGCAGGGTTCTCAGAAGGGACAGTTCCAGCTGTTACATCTGTCAAAGTGGGTAGGCTTAATGTTGTCGAATTCATAAAAGACAGTAGGTCGTGCATACCTTCATAATATCCGTATGGAATGTAGTAATATTTTTTTACCCCCGGAGCTGAAACGTAGAATTCGTTATCCGGTTTGTCTATGGTATTCCACGTGTGTGGATACTGTATTTCTGCTAGACCAACTTCCCAAGAACCTTCTAATTCTATGGGTTTAGCAAGCTTCGTCATGAAATTGGAAATTGTGTTGTTAGGGAAAATGTCTGAGGAAGCGTTGCTCGGTAGAGTCACAAAAAAAATTTTTGTGCTCCATCGTATACCGCTAGAGAATGATGAGTCAATTAGGAGCGTTCTGGATTTTATCGAACATCTTGGGCCTGGCTCTCCGGTATCCAACTGTTAAATTTTTCTGGCCAGCCGAGCCATTTGACTAAAATGAGTTGTTTTTTATTCTTAACTTTTCTAGCCAGTATTTTTTCGATCCTGTAAACGTCTGTGCTTTCGACTTTAATTTTCTGCAATTCAGGGTCGTAAAAGGATCCTACGATCTCTCACCATCGTAGTCTTTCAGTTTGTACACCGCCGGTGCCCTAGGTACAAGTTCAGATATGGTAAGGATTTCATCTGAAAATGTTTGTTCATAACCTTTCTCAAAAGGATGTCTGGTTTTAGACACCCTAACTGTATCTCCTACTTTGAACTTAAACAACGGCTGACCCGGGGGCTGGCCACTCTATATACGTTTTTGAAAACTTTCCAGGAATTTAAAGTGTTTACATCGGAAGGAGCCATTTTTATGCTTCAATGATAACTTTTGTTGTAAGAGTATACTAGATCCGGCAATTTATCGATGTAGGTTGTCGTATTATACGCACTGAAATATTTCCACATTTTAGATTCTAGTGAGCGGTCAAAACTCTCTACCACGGAGGCCTTTAATTCGTTTCCTGTGGTGAAATTTTTTATTCCCATCTTCTTTAACAGCTTTTGAAAATCTCGGTTGAAAAACTCTTTCCCCTTATCGGTCCGGAGCTTCTTTGGAGATCGACCGGCGCTCAGAATGTCTTGGAAGGCTCTTGTCACTTCCTTACCTGTTTTGTTCTTCAGGGGCCGTACCCACGCGTACTTAGAAAGTACATCGATACCGGTTAACAAATATTTATAACCCCGATTTATGCTCGGACACATTTGTCATGTCCGCTAAATCCATCTGCCATTGCGAGTCTATATTGGATAAATAAACCTTATTTCTCTTAAAATGCCTTCTAGCGGGTTTGTGAATTGTATAAGCATATTGACCGGATAACCAATCTGACACCTGCTGGTCATTACTTTTCTGGCCCAAAACCTCAAGAGCTCTTTTCAAAGAGTCTTCTCCCCCAAAGCTGCCAGGATTTGCCAGGTTATAATAAACTTTTTTCATGTAACCCTCCATCATCAGCGGTGAAAGAAAAATGTCAGTGGTTTAAAAAGCAAATGGTGCTTTATTGGCAATTTTCAAAACAGCATGATTAAAAACAGACAAAAAACATATTATAGCACAAGCACATTGAGTTCAGACACTTCATATGATTTTTCTATGTCGTATTCCCCGTAAAACCCCAAAGGTGCATCGGTCATGTCAGGTACAGAAAAATGCCTTTTAGAAAAAGCATCGGCTATTTCACATATTTTTAAGTAAGAGGGATCATCCATGTTGTGAAAGGCTTGTAAAATGGCCTCGTTAATAGACTGTTCATTTTCCAGATCGTTGACAGCATTTTGAACAAATGAATGAATTTTGTGAAAAGGCGGAAAGATGTTGAAGCAACCCGAGTCTTTATGACAAGGCTCCTGAGCCATGGTTTGCGGAAAACATTCAGAACCTGTTGAAAGCGGCCAACCCGATAAACAGAGTCAGGCTCAAATAGACACGTATGCTGCGTCTGGCCTGGGTGATCTATCAAACAACCTTGACAGGTACTTTTTAGGTCCTGATCGACTATTATGTCCAGAAGAGCAGCAATCAGACTCTTGATCAGTTTCAAAGTCTTTTGAAGTGTTTCACCCAGGGGCCCATCAGTTTGTTCAATATCCATGCCCTCATAATCAGAATCCTGGGATGATGTCTTCCAAGTGGCCAGAGCATCTACCAGGTTGTCCACAGTCTCTTCTTGATGCATGGTCTGCATGGCTATCTCCTCAGCACCCATTAGGCTCCCCAGAACACCATCAGCAGGGACAAAAAGGTCAGGCACTGTATAGTTCTCCAGGAGACCATCCAACCAATACATATCATCGGGGCGGGTAACTGAGGCTCAGTCCAATAGATCTGGTCAGTTGAAGGCATCAGAAGATCCAGCCAAGACGGCTGATCTGAAGGAGAGTCGTTAGGATCAGAGTACCCGGAGTTAGGTACGTTGTCTTCGGGCCAAAACAGGCATTTGGAAGGCGCTGTCTGTCCCGTAGACCAACACGTCTGATCATAGCCGGTGAGGTGCTGGTTGTTACCCGACCAAAACACATCAGTGGTTGTCAGCATCTGGTCTGCAGCAGAGTAGCAGGGTTGTAGGCTAGTGTCGGTCATCATCATCTCGTCTGGAGTAGAGTAGGCAGCGTTGGCTTGAGGGTTAGCCAGCCAAAACAGGTAGTCAGCGGCGGACGTATGTTCCATACCACCGGACCTCGATTCTTCAGAGCGCATTACAATGTTGAGGACTTCTACCACCTCAGACGCCGAGAGAACAGGGAGACGACCGGCCTAGCTAGCACCAGCTTCGGTAGGATAGTTAGTTGAAGACATCTCAATAGTGTTTAAGGTTAATGTAGTCTATGAAAAAGACCTCTGTATTTATTGCCACTCACTTAGGGGTGGGTGTCTCCCAATTTTCTTCCTCCTTCTCCGAGCATGAATTATTCAACAGGTTAAACTCTTCCTCCAATTTTCTTTTAATTCTTTTCATCTGGTCGGACAGTTTTCCTTGATAAATAGCCTCATCAATATTCGGAATAAGAGATTTAAAAAAAGTCCAGTCTTTTATAGAAAAATGAATTTCACTCACTCGTTCCTTTATCTCATTTTCTTGATCTTCCTCCCCCTCATCGTGACCGGACTCTTTATATTCAGGAAGGATAGGCTCCTTCTTGGAAACCGCCACCGTGAGATGGCCCTCAGCATTTCTTTTCACCTCTACCTGGTTCAAAGCACAATTAGAATCATACCAGGCCGAGCTGAAACATGGGTCCCGTAGTCCTTCTGGAAACCCTGTTTGTTTTCAGTTTCTTAGGAGAGCTCACAAGACCGTCCATTCTGTTTGCTTTTGTCTGTCGTGGCGTTTTCACTAAATGACTAGAATTTTATACAAGAACTCTTTCGTCTCCTTCCACAGTTGGGGTTGGGAAGGGGTGGAGTGATACGCCTCTCCCTAACCCTATAGGTGGTTAGAGAGACAAAGGCATACCTCGTGGGTGTGGGTATTGTTAATAAGGTGTGATAAGGAATCGGTTTACAAAGAACCACCCTAAAAGGCGGGGTTTAGAGATGATAAATTATGACGATGGTCCAACCCTTCCCCACCCCTAGGGGCGGGGTATATTTCATATTTTCATATTTCCAGAAATTATATTAACAAACTATATTTTCATATTTTCATAAATCATATTTTGCATATTTTTGTAAATCATATTTTGCATATTTTCATATTTTGGGGCGGGGCTTAAAGTCATCAATCCACCATTTGACAGTTTCCTTTAGGGGCGGGGCTTAAGGTCATCAATCATGTATGGGGCGGGGCTTAAGGTCATCAATCATCCTTGTGACAATAACTGTCTATATAACTACTGAGGTAGTTCGGGCATCCGATGTGGATGCCTCCGGGACTCCTCCCTGTGAAGGTTTTACAGGTTAAACCAGCTAGGAGGAGACCCTACTGATGGCCTGGGAATGCTTTGGGATCCCACATTATGAGTTGGCAAGTGTGGCTGTGGAAAGGGACATATAGGTCTCACTGCTAAGACTGTTGCCCCCATTTCCCAGTCTCAGATAAGCGGTGGAAAAATGAATGAATGATCGATTAAATGAATGAAAATAGTTAACAGTTGTTGCACAATCACTTCCTGACAGTGACATATTCAATTCCTGGCAACATTCCTTCTAAGATTTGTTCATAAAGATTATCCCAATAGCTGCCGTGAAAATAATATAAAACCACCAGATCATACACATCACCAACTGGTACTCAAGAGCTTTGCTTTAGACCATACTGCTAACAAGGTAAAAATAATTTACTCTTTTCCCAACTTGACAAGAATTTAGGAGCTGCATCAGTTATAACTAGGAGGATTGCAGGAGTACAGGATGGCATAACAGATGACACTGCAGATTTTAATAAAACAAAGATATGAGAGTTGGTTATGGAACACCAAAGACAATGTCAATACTTATGTCCCAGGACTCACTTATCCTGTAACTACCAATGACTAAGGAGCCTGGGCTCTGCTTTGGCACTTTAAGTTTTTAATATTTAGGAGAGCCACATCAATTAGTACACTTCGTATTAGTAGCACAGACATTCTTCAGATTTTAACCTACTGTAACCCATATACAGTGGTGTGAAAAACTATTTGCCCCTTCCTGATTTCTTATTCTTTTGCATGTTTGTCACACAAAATGTTTCTGATCATCAAACACATTTAACCATTAGTCAAATATAACACAAGTAAACACAAAATGCAGTTTTTAAATGATGGTTTTTATTATTTAGGGAGAAAAAAAAATCCAAACCTACATGGCCCTGTGTGAAAACGTAATTGCCCCCTGAACTTAATAACTGGTTGGACCACCCTTAGCAGCAATAACTGCAATCAAGCATTTGCGATAACTTGCAATGAGTCTTTTACAGCGCTCTGGAGGAATTTTGGCCCACTCATCTTTGCAGAATTGTTGTAATTCAGCTTTATTTGAGGGTTTTCTAGCATGAACCGCCTTTTTAAGGTCATGCCATAGCATCTCAATTGGATTCAGGTCAGGACTTTGACTAGGCCACTCCAAAGTCTTCATTTTGTTTTTCTTCAGCCATTCAGAGGTGGATTTGCTGGTGTGTTTTGGGTCATTGTCCTGTTGCAGCACCCAAGATCGCTTCAGCTTGAGTTGACGAACAGATGGCCGGACATTCTCCTTCAGGATTTTTTGGTAGACAGTAGAATTCATGGTTCCATCTATCACAGCAAGCCTTCCAGGTCCTGAAGCAGCAAAACAACCCCAGACCATCACACTACCACCACCATATTTTACTGTTGGTATGATGTTCTTTTTCTGAAATGCTGTGTTCCTTTTACGCCAGATGTAACGGGACATTTGCCTTCCAAAAAGTTCAACTTTTGTCTCATCAGTCCACAAGGTATTTTCCCAAAAGTCTTGGCAATCATTGAGATGTTTCTTAGCAAAATTGAGACGAGCCCTAATGTTCTTTTTGCTTAACAGTGGTTTGCGTCTTGGAAATCTGCCATGCAGGCCGTTTTTGCCCAGTCTCTTTCTTATGGTGGAGTCGTGAACACTGAACTTAATTGAGGCAAGTGAGGCCTGCAGTTCTTTAGACGTTGTCCTGGGGTCTTTTGTGACCTCTCGGATGAGTCGTCTCTGCGCTCTTGGGGTAATTTTGGTCGGCCGGCCACTCCTGGGAAGGTTCACCACTGTTCCATGTTTTTGCCATTTGTGGATAATGGCTCTCACTGTGATTCGCTGGAGTCCCAAAGCTTTAGAAATGGCTTTATAACCTTTACCAGACTGATAGATCTCAATTACTTCTGTTCTCATTTGTTCCTGAATTTCTTTGGATCTTGGCATGATGTCTAGCTTTTGAGGTGCTTTTGGTCTACTTCTCTGTGTCAGGCAGCTCCTATTTAAGTGATTTCTTGATTGAAACAGGTGTGGCAGTAATCAGGCCTGGGGGTGGCTACGGAAATTGAACTCAGGTGTGATACGCCACAGTTAGGTTATTTTTTAACAAGGGGGCAATTACTTTTTCACACAGGGCCATGTAGGTTTGGATTTTTTTTCTCCCTAAATAATAAAAACCATCATTTAAAAACTGCATTTTGTGTTTACTTTTGTTATATTTGACTAATGGTTACATGTGTTTGATGATCAGAAATATTTTGTGTGACAAACATGCAAAAGAATAAGAAATCAGGAAGGGGGCAAATAGTTTTTCACACCACTGTATCATGTAAACTGGGCACTAACTGATGAGCACTAAGCAGAAATGCAGCATATGAATCCGCTGAAAGGAATATTGTAGTAATTATTGCACTAATATTGTACTAATTATACCATTCATTAGTGAAATTCTGCAAATTTGTCTTAAAATTCAAATAAGCTAGATTGTAAAAGCATTTGTATTTTGATTAATTCTCTCCATCTGCCTATTAACCTCTGGATGGTGGCAAATGGTTTTCAAAAAATTGAGAGGCAAACTGAAGCTGGATATCAGAGGCAGGGAATTCTTGCAATTTCACAATGGTATTCATAACAAAACCTTTTCATGGGGAGTAAAATACGTAGTCTTTGAATATCTGTCAGCCACTATCAAAATAGTAGTACACCCGTTGAAAGAAGGCAAGTTAGTAATAAAATTCAAGAAAAAAACAGGTTTGTGAACACCTCAGTACAGACAAGGAGCAAAATCCAAATAATAAACATTTAATTGACTTTAACTTAAGCATTTGTGCATTGGTTGACTTTGAGCCTATAAAATTCTATCAATTTTAGTTTTTTTGCTCTTGAAATTTGTCATGATTTTCCTTTAAAATAAATTTAGAGTTTGTTATTTGAAATCTTGTTTTTAATAGGGGGAAACATGTGTCGTGATATGTGTGCATTTTACTGTGGAATGTGAGTACTGCCACTTTGCATTAGATATGGAGGTTTCATGTCTAAAAATATTAGACTGGTAAATAATTTATCAGGACTAAAATAACGACAAGTAATTTGTATGTGCAAACTAACTGCTTTAGGCAGGCATTAGGAATTCATGTGAACTGTCATATAGATGGGCACTGCTAACTATTGCCGTAAACTAGCACTAATCTTAGTCAAAGAGCTCTATTAAAGAAATACTGATGAATTGTTATACATTAGTTCAGCCTTCAATTTTTTATTAATTCATATCTGAGACAAAACTTGCCTATGAGTGAGAGGTGAAGGAGAGTGATTTAGGGGTGCCAGAGAGATGGGTAAGTGAACAAGCCATCCCAACAAACAGACACACAAATACAGGAATGGGAAAAGTTTAGGGAGCATTTCATTGTTTGTCATCAATTGTACTTTGTATTGCCCTTTCATTTGTGTGTTTTGTACAAATAATAAACATGGCATTTTAATGTTTGAGAATTCCTTGGTCTTCAGCCTTGGCATTACCCATTTTCTGGACATCAATAGTCATGTACCAAAGATGGATAAGTGCAATGAGGACACAAACTACAAGATGGGAGCAAAGTGCTTAGTGCAGTTTATTTCAAACAATCAAAAGAGTCCAAATGTGTTCAAACATGCAGTGCCAAAATCTTCACTAAATAAATAAATTCATCCATAATAAATAATTAATAAAAACTAGAATTAAAACCAATAAATAAATAAGTCTAAAAGAATGTTAAAATCAAGACTAAAATCAGACTCTCTGTGTCTTTCTTGATTTTTTTCTCCCTTCTTCCTTTTTTCCTTCTCCCTATGTTCTCCCTGATCTGTTCTTTCTTTTTCTTCACTCTTGTCTGTCCTACTCGGGTTCCTTTAATACTTTGTGACTGTACTGTAGATGCCTGCCTTAATGAACCATGGAATGTCAATGGAGAATGGCTGGGCTGATCGCGCTAACATGTGAGCTAGCAATCTGCCAACTGAACACTTCATGACCGCAGGGCTTTCCAGAGGCACACACCTGCACAAGCATCAGCCACACTGTTTTTATTAAATTTTTATTATTTTTATTTAAAAAAAAAATCACACACCACCATAGACCCCAAATTCACTTTTCCACAGTGGAGAGATGCCAAAATGGTACCATCCACTAGATTTTAAGGAGGAGAAAGAACCAATGAAAAAAGCATTAAATACTGGCGAATGCTTGGAGAAAATTGACAAAACTATATTGTACAGTTTAAAACAAAAACGTGTATCGCATATGCTTGCTTGGTATGTCTCTTACACACAGATGTTTGTTAAAGTAAACCACATGTGTAGTAAAGGGTGGAATGTTTTTCATGCAGTATCCTTTTTCCATCTTAGAGTGGAAGAACATTGGCTGAAAGACATCTGATGTCACCTTCTTGCCAAGCTCCTCCTCTTCTGCCCGGATGGGATAAGAGAGATAGTAACCAAACAGCAGCAGTCATTTGACTGAAGCACACACACTCCTGCATTACTTACTTGACACCACTAGAGGGTACCAAGGTGCCAGGTTTTTCATATTTGTGCATTTCTATCCTTTCAAGAAATAAATTGAGTAAATGGGGTTTTCCTGCTGAGAGCCTGAGACCTTTTCCACCTCACCTTGTTTTTTTATTTTTATACTGTAAATATATTTATTCCCAATTACTTTCATTTGAAACTTTTTTGAACATGGTAAACATGGGAGAATTTGTAAATGTATAAAATGTTTCAAAAGAAATCCACAGATCTTTACAGTTTCCCATATAGTTTGAACTTTTGTGGTTTTTGGCTAAAAATGATAACTTGAATTTAGCACCCTAGAATTTCCTATTGAGCATTAGGATCGTTTTACTGGCCTTTAATAATAAGTGAAATGGAGTGATACCATGGGTTATACTTCAAATGTCATCTCATAGGCAGTGCTAGCCCTAGCCATGCTTCATTAATTCCTCTGCTCATTATAGATATTCCATTTAATGGAGCTGCTATGGAAAGTGTAGAGTCCAGTAAAAATCAGCATGGGGACACCAGTATGAAACTGGCATTTGTAGACTATGTGATGTCAGTCAGTTAGTCATTTTCCAACCCGCTATATCCTAACACAGGGTCATGGGGGTCTGCTGAAGCCAATCTCAGCCAGCACAAGGCAGGAACAAACCCAGGCAGGGCGCTAGCCCACTGCAGGGCACACACAATTTAGGATCATCAATGCACTGTGGGAGGAAACTGGAGCACCCGGAGGAAACCCACGCAAACACGGGGAGAACATGCAAATTCCACGCAGGGAGGACCTGGGAAATGAACCCAGGTCTCCTTACTGCGAGGCAGCAGCGCTACCACCGTGCCGCCCACTATGTGATGTGACACCTGGAATTTTTTTCTTTACAGGTTGTTTCTGCCAGTAAAATTACTAAAGAATTGGTGGTCTGTTTAGTTGGGTCACTATTTCAGAATTTCATTTAACTCAAATATCTTCAAAGAATTAAATGAATTACAAAAAGTAAATCATTTGCATATCTGTGTATTATCCACAGATGGATGGTCTTGTAGAAATGGCATTACAAGATCTTTAACCACATGTTATGTAAACATGGGTTATTGGGGCTTAAGGGACTGGAATTGTCTCCTGCTACACATTTTTTACATACTGGGAGATGCCACAAGCATTGATCTGGTTTTCTCTGTTCGATTTTTTGTATAGGAGTCCACGAAGACATCTTCCACATATTGAAAATGAGGTGAGTGAAGAACAAGTTGTAGCTGAATCTACGAGACATGTCCCAACTACAAGATACATTTGAAAAAATATGATCTCTTATTTGAGAGTATCTAAAACAGTGTGTTCCATCCTTTTCTATGCCTCACACCTCTAGAAAATTATACATTTATGTTTGCATCCCCTACAAAAGTAATATTACATTTGAAGATGAAGTCAAATTTTTAAATTTTAAACCACAAATTGAACCACATACTGCAGGTGAACAAATTGGGCTACAAAATAAGCTTTTAACTCAGTGCATAAAATTTAAACATAAACCGAGCAATTTCCCTTTATAAATCTCAATAATCTTGTAAAGGTGTTCCCAATGAAGATTAGACATTTTAACAATCCAGGGGTTGGAGTATCCTGCGAAGCATCAAGCACAGCGAGAAAATGACACATGATCAACTATCAAGTGGTTTACTGGACTGGAGACCCCTGTAAAGCATCAGGTGCCGGTGCACCACTAAAGCAATGAAGTCGACAAGCTTTGTCCCCCAATAACACCTGCACTGCAGTTCAAAAACAGAGGTGCTGCACTGTTAAAATTGCTGAACTACTTCCAGGACCACCAGCAGGATAGATGAAGATATGAAATAGTGTAAGGAGCAGATGTTGCATCCAATTCATTCCCCTTTGCCCACCATCGGCAAAAATGTCAACCAAACCTCAAAATCAGTGATGTTTTATGATCAACACTATGCCTCACCCTTCTCTACAGATCATTGCAAGATCCAAATTCCATTGCTTAAAAAGGTTTTTCACTTTTATAAATGCTCTGGCCTCAGCAAGGAGCACATGAGAACGCACATTCTCTTTTGACAGTTATATGCGCAATGCTCAATTCTTTTTATATCATAGAATAGGAGCATTAACTAAGAAAATCACCTACAAATGACGGCACATTGCAAGACACTGACTGCACCACAATAAAGTTGGACTATACACCTCACTCAATTTTGGAAACTCGCGACAAAGCCTTCCTCTTTGCCGCACCCTCTGAAATGCCACGTGTGGGCACCCCAGATTGTGATTGTGGACCCCAATCTAAAACGAGTCCAGTCAAAGCTGAAATGGTTGTTCATAACTGTTATTCATGAATTTCCACAATGGGACAAAGTTACTCTATGCTCCTATTCCCCACCACTCAATCCAAACTGTTGGAATGTCTTCAGTAGTCATACAAGGTTAAAAAGAGGAAAACAGATGCATATGATGTTGTTTTGTGATCTATTAGCAGAAAAAACAGCAGCTCTGTCTTATTAATGTCCTACATTTCTGGGCTCATGGAGACACACTAGTAGCAATTGTGTTAATGGGAAAACTCTCAAAAAAAAATTCAGATTATAACAGGGGACACCTTTATCAATGTCTAAAGGTGCCAGCCATTAAATGTGCTGAACCAGCAAACACTGTGAGGATAAATCAGGTTTACCCACTTTAATTCACATTATATCTACACAGTACCTGGGGTAAGTTAAGAGTGTATTCCTGAGGAATACAAATTGAGGTAGAAAATAAGAAAATGTTTGCCTTGAGTATTACTGTGGAAAGTAGGAACCCATGGTCCAGTTTCATTAAGCTTGTACATAAGCTTGAATATTCACTTTGCTACAACCAGGTTTTTCAATTGGATAGCAACTCTATGACTAGGGCAGATGAGTTTATTGAGAATCTAGGAGGTGCCTATTATATTTCTATAGTAGATGACAGTGATAAAAACATTTAGCATACCTAGAAGCTATTGAAAGTATTAGATAATTCATTTTAGGCTTCATGGGACACCAGTGACTTTTCAACATTTGATATTCAGACTGCTGTAGTCACATAGTCAACACAGTACAGAATGCATAGAAGTGACCCCTCCTCAAAACATAATGATCACCTGAACTAGTGAAAAAAATTGTGATGTTTATTAAAGATGATGTGTTTCACATTAAACCCACAAAATGTAAATTTGTCAAAGACAAGGCAAATATTGTGGGATATATACAGTATATGTCGAGTGTGAATGTGCTCGTGTCTTGGCCTAAAGTCCTGCTACCAAGAGGCAAGCTCAAGCTTTCCCAGGTGTAGATGGTCTTTTATAGAAGGCTAATGCCTCATTATTCAGCAAAGGATATAATATTTATTGAACTGTTGAGCGAGCAGGCACCCCAGTTTGTAATTTGGACTTGAACAAACTGAGGCATTCTTTAAATACCATGAGACTGCAGTGTTTTAGCTGGACTTCTGCTTCTTGCTCTACCATTCTCTTTTTTATTCTTCCCCTTATTTTGTTTCATTAATTACTTTAAGTTAAAGAATTGAGCCTAAGGTGGTGGAACCTTCAATTACTGCTGATTAGTTAGGTGTATTGCCAATAGTGGTAGCTGCCTGGGGTTAAATGAAAGGAGCAGCTGAAATGACAGAACTTCACTGAGGCAGTGTCTGTTTTCCACCATGCCACCGGCCCTCCTCTAGATTTTACTTTTCTCTTGTTTTCTGTTTTGTTAATGGTTAACGTGTGTATTTATGGTAATATTCAAATTTAGGTTCAAGTAACACTTTAGGTACTGCAAAAATTCATCTATTGCTCCTTTACTCTTATGTAACAAAACCTTAACAAAGTCTTCTTTTGGTGTTAATTATGCTTATAAAGCATCAGTGGTTATTCATCTCTGTGCAGCACAGCATATTAAGAGCCTGCGATACACTGGTAACATTACTTAGGAATATTAAGGATTTACAAATCTTATACTTAAGTATACAAGATAAAGAGAACTATGTCTCATTTGAGCCACTTGTGAATGCTCCAAAGTAATATTATTTTAGTAGGCCAAACTGCACAAATAAATAAACTTAACCGGTGCTTTTTAAGTGTGATTAACACCAAAAAAGCCTTTATTCACGTCTTGTTACATAACAGTATATGAATAATAGATGAACTTTTGCAGTACATAAAACTAAAGTGTTAGGTAGATTCCTTCTTGTAATTTGTTGTTTTTGGAGATCAGGTTTGACAATTTGGAGTTCTGATATTAAAGAATCTGTATCTGTACATCGTTCTACAATTCAGCGCAATTTGCACAAAGAACATCTATATGGCAGGGTGATGAGAAAGAAGCCCTTTCTACACTCATGCCACAAACAGAGTTGCTTGTTGTATGCAAATACTCATTTAGACAAGCCAGATTAATTTTGGAAGAAAGTGCTTTGGACTGATGAGACAAAAATTGAGTTATTTGGTCATAACAAAAAGCGCTTTGCAAGGTAGAAGAAGAACACCACATTGCAAGAAAAACACCTGCTACCTACTGTCAAATTTGGTGGCGGTTCCATCATGCTGTGGGGCTGTGTGGCTAGTTCAGGGACTGGGGCCCTTGTTAAAGTCAAGGGTCGGATGAATTCAACCCAATATCAACAAATTCTTCAGAATAATGTTCAAGCATCAGTCACAAAGTTGAAGTTACGCAGGGGTTGGATATTCCAACAAGACAATGACCAAAACACAGTTCGAAATCGACAAAGGCATTCATGAAGAGGGAGAAGTACAATGTTCTGGAATGTCCGTCACAGTCCCCTGACTTGAATATCATCGAAAATCTATGGGATGATTTGAAGCAGGCTGTCCATTCTCAGCAGCCATCAAATTTAACTGAACTGGAGAGATTTTGTATGGAAGAATGGTCAAAAATATCTCCATCCAGAATCCAGACACTCATCAAAGGCTATAGGAAGTGTCTAGAGGCTGTTATATTTGCAATAGAAGGCTCAACTAAGTATTGATGTAATATCTCTGTTGGGGTGCTGTGGCAGGTGGCAGGGGCCCATGCCTGGCCGGGACACCCCTGCAGCATATCTTCCAGGGGAGCAATGATGAGAAATCCAGTATCTACCCCTGGACGCTAGATGGCAGCTTCCCTGGGTTGCAGCGGTGCCTCTGACTCCCCCAGAGCTTCATGGGGGTTGGAGTTTTGTGCAGCCCAGTTGGGTTCCGCAAGCACCGCCTTGGAGAATATAAAAGGAGAAATAAAGGAGGAAGGACAGCAATATGTGCAAGACAAATACTAACTCTGGGGAAAGGTGCCAGTCTGTTGGTGGCCTCAGTCACACACATACCACTAAGGGGGAGCAATTCAGAATTAGAAATTAATTTATAATGCATATCTTTAGGATGCAGAAGACAACTGGAATACCTGGAGAAAACCAAACAGATATGTGAGAATCATACAAACTCCACACCAGGGCATAGGATCTGAACTTGGATCTATGGAGTAGCAGTATTCATCACTGTTCTACTGTGCCACCTCTCTGTGAATGAGGTCACTAAAACGGAATGTTTACTGTTAAATCAGGCAATTCTGCTCTTTTACAGAATCACAGACCAAGGAATTTCCATTAACATGTGGACTGGTGACTGCCAAGGTGTGCTCTGCAACAACAGAAAGAGTGATGTTCATTTAATGAAACTAAAATTGAGAAGCCTTTTCTTGTGCTTTCCAAATATCCACTGCATTTGTTTTTGCTCTTATTTTAGAACAAAGCTAAGTTGATTTTGCCTGAAATGACTTTTTTTGAGTGTCAGCTTTGAATCAGAGCTTAAGTAGCATCACAGGGAGGCAGGTTGATGTAGTAAACCTAGTGATTACAATCAAAATGAAAGAGATTTTAAATTAGATATCTCTTAAGTGTATTCTAAATATTTAAGTGCTGCTGGATTAGCTTTGTGGTTAAAGTTTTTTCAATATTTTCTTTTCACTCTAGTATTTTTAAATGTATTTATATAGTTTTGGCTGGAGTTGAGGTTTCTGTCACTGTGTTATTTAAAAAGGTTTCTACTAAATGAACAAGCCTGTTAATAAGGTTTGAAGCATGAAACTAGCAGTTACCCCAAAACTAGAAGTACTGTAATTTGGTTTTTGAAGAGGCAGCCTACTAATTACATTACCTATAAATTACTGATATTTGACAACCCCATAAGGTTAAATGGTAAATAATGAATTGCCAGGAATGGTAATGAAACATTGTAGACTCATGGTGGAAATATATTTAAATAATGTAATAGGCAGGATTAGTGTAGGAATGGACAGGAGACCTACAGCCTACTCAGACAGTCATATGCTATCAGATAGAGACCAGTAAGGTGAACAGGTTACACCAGTGGACAGACTCGGTTGGTCTCAAAGCTTTTCTTCCTGTCAGCAAATTCCAGGCAGTTGATGAAACAGGCTGACAAGTCGCTCTTCTACATCTAGCCGCAACCCCCAGATATATTGGTTGCCATAATCCCAGCAGAATGATCATATTCCTAATTTTGTTTTGAGATTGATTAGTGGTTTATTTGACTTACTGATTACTGTTATTAATATTAAACTGTTATTACAGCATTTCAAAGAATCGGACAGTCCTGTGGGAAGAAAGTGCTAGCTGATGCTTCTACTGTTTATAAAAAGACCTCTTTAGTCTTAACTGTAATTATTACACAGGGTGATCAATAGCAGCGAAAAACAAGAAACAAATGAGAGATTTAGGAAGTGAGATGTGAGACTGAAAGTTTAGGCAGATTTTCATAGCAATCAGAGATGAACAGCATGTTACCTTGTGTAAAATGGGACAAGGGACACAAAAAATGGTTTAGGACTCTAATATATGCTCCCATTTGATCTCCATGGCAAGTCTTTGACTTTTCAGTGGTTGATGAATCAGATTCTGAAGCCCCATTCCACGTATGCTGGAGCACATCTTGTTATGTGGTCATTTTTGGTAATGATTGGCAGTCGCATTTCGACCGCCTGCAAGCAGTTCTTGAAAGTTTGAGGCTAGCTGGGTTGATAGCTAACTCTAGAAAGTGTAAATTGGGTATGTTGGAAACACATTAGTTGGGGTATTCTATGGAGAACAGTTTGATTAGACCTCAGTTGAGCAAGGATCTGGAAATGTAGTATCTGGTTCGTGCTTCCCTCGGACTCGCTGGTTATTAAATGAGGAATTTTGTTCACACAGCTGCTCCTTTCATTGACCTGATGAAGGGCAGAAAGAACCGCAGCATTGTATGGACTGATGATTTTGAAAGGTCCTTCTCTGACTTAAAAACCGCTTTGTCTTAGTTCTCAGTTCTGCAGAATCTGGACTTTTCTAAGGAGTCAATTCTACAGACGGAAGTGGGTGCGTTTGGTTTGGGGCCTATACTCTCTCAGAGTCTCGATGGGGATGAACATCCTATCAAGTATCAGAGCAGGAAATTGATTCCCCGGGAGTGTAATTACTTGACCTTCGAGAAACAATGTTTGGCAATTAGTGGGCAGTGGTTAACCCTGGTGACTCACCACACTCTGCTCCAGTGGCTCAATAGGCAGAAAAATACAAATTCCCATGTCACTAGGGGGTTTATTAGCTTGTAGCTGTTTGATTTTGATGTTCACCATCATCCCAGTTCTACGCATGTCAACACTAATGTCCTCTCGGGCCTGGCTGAGACTGGTTTACATTGTCATTTCATTTACGCCCATGTGGACAAAGCTGGGGTGAGAATATGAGTAATTGTAATCTGACTGATTGGCTTGCTGCCACAGTGAAAACAACATAATTATAAACACAAAAGGTGATCCCTCTCGGCTTCTAATGGCTTCCTGTTTAAGTCCAGCACCTCATCTTCTTTCTCCCAGCAGCCCCAAAGAATATAGAAGAATATGACGTGTTGGATCCTGTGGCTTCTGGGAATTGAAGTCCTACTCACGTAGTATTACTAAAGTTCTATGTAAGGTACACACCACTCCTGCATGGGTGATACCTGATAGACTGTGATTTCTGAATTGTCAAGCTTCACAGCTCAAACAGCATATGGAAAAATGAAAATGATCCAAGAATTCATGATAACGAGGACATATCTATGCTTAAAGAAAGGCAAATAAGCAATATGAAATGTCAGTTGTCAGCAGTATTGTTTTATCTCTCATCAGATTGGATGGCCAGCAGAGACTTTAGGCAGCTAGTTGCCCAAGGTCTCCAGGACTATAACTTTATTTTTGACTTCCTCTTTTATTATTTTAATCTTCATCATTGTCAACTGGCTATATAGTTCATCAGTTAATTAATGGACATATATTGTTGCTTTCAGTTACATTTAATCAGTTCCACTTTGTTCTTTGTGTCTTTTAACAGAGGTGCACTTATATGTGTACTAGTTTCGCATTTAAAAATTAGTATAATCTATACTTGTATTTTAGCTGAGAATTGTTCACATTATTGTGCACCTGCAATCAGTGAAGAGTGCTATACAATAAATAAGTTGTATTGTATTATAGTTTCAGGAAATACAATTCAGACACCAGTTTGCTCATTGTTTGTGTAGAGTTCACATATTTTCTCTGTCTTGGTAGTGTTTTTTTCCCATATGATAAAGATGCTCCCTCATCCAAGAAACATGCACCCATTTCTACCATAGCCCTATAATGGATTAAACAGGATTTAAAGACACTACATTAAATAGAATTATTTGTGGGTATTCAAGTTTGTTTGTTGTCATCTGTACATAGTGCAAACAATTCTTACTTGCATTTCAATTCAAAATAGTGGCAATAATACAATATCAACAAAAGACACACACACACATACAAGTGGCATAACCAGAAAAGCACCACATATATAATAAATACATACAATTCACTGCATATATGCAAAAACACATGTAATATTAATTATTATGAATGGCTGTTCAGTAACCTTACAACCTGTGGATAGAAATTTGTCCCTGTCTTTGAGTGCAAGTGGTCCTGTACTATTTGCCGGAAGGTAGGATTGAGACAAATTACTGTGAAGGATGGCTGGAGTCCTTAATAAAACTGTGTTCTAAAGCAAATTGGTGTTATATACAGTATGTCCTCAACCAAAGGCAGCTGGAGACAATTTCAACACCCTCTGCAGCGCTTTACAATTTTGGGCCACGCAGGTGCCATAACAGAACGTTACACTGCCAGTCAGTGTGGATATCACGTGTGCCTGTAAAAATTAGTAACAGCAGATGAAGAAATTCTAACTTCCCTCAGACATCTGAGAAAATAAAGACATTAGCAAACCTTATTGGCAAAGCATTATGTCCAATTTAATTCATTAGTTAGTGTCATTCCAAGAAATATAAGGCTGTTCACTCTCTCTATAGCCTCCCCTCCAGTGTAGATGTCAGTGTGGTTTGCTTTCTGTTTTCTGAATTCTATAGCCAGCTACTTGGTTTTGCTACCATTAAGGATGAGATTATTGCCCTGGCACAATGGAGTCAGCAGGTAGACTTCTTCTCTGCAAGCCATCTCATCATTGTCGGGCATCAGGCTTAAAATGCTGTTATTCTTAACAAATTCTTGTCCTTTGCCACACCCTAATTAGTAAATCAACCCTCCTGTTGCTAGGCAATAGCTTTCACAGTTTTTCATAGTACCTGCTAACATGCTAATTAAAAATATTGTTTAAGCTGTTTGTTATTTATAATTATTTAATCATAGTATTATTGAGACTCTTGTAGTAATACCCTAATCTCTCTCATGCCTTCTATAATTTTCAGTTGTTGTAGATGCAGAGGACAGAAAGATATGGAAGATGATCCGCTGTGGCAACCCCTAACGGGAGAAGCCGAAAGAAGAAGAAGAAGTATATGTATAATTACTTTCATTTTTGAACGTTTTTATGTTGAATCTGTGTAGGAAATCCTTCAGGCACACAAGGACAGGATGCAAGCTTCAATCATATGGCACTGCAAAACTATTAGCCTAAGGGTTACTCTACGGGAGTAGTCACACTAGTCCTAGTCCACTATGCCACTTTTCTGTGCCCAGTCAGGCATTAAACATTCAACTAGATGTTTAAAATTTAAACAAATTCACCAGCAGACACATTTTCTAGCATTTATTTAACAATGTATATAATTACTAGTGAAACACGTAGACCTTTGGCCACGTGCATTTCTACAACTTTGTTATTCTTGTATTCTGTATTTTGCACTTGATGCTCAGTAGATGGTGCTGGTCTTCTTCTTCCTAATATGCTGTTTTTCATCATGACTTCGGCCTCTGCAATTTGCTGGATACTCAGCAGAAGTCATTGGTCTGCTTTTTCTTTCTGCAGTGTCACTTCAGTTTGTCTAATACTTCACCATAAGAAATCCATGAGTGCAGGTCAGTTTGCTGCTAAACAGAGTTTTTTGAATGACTATTGTAAAAAGGAAGAGACTCGACACACGTAAAAAGGTTTGGGGCAGCCACCCGTATAATATTCCTAGCTGCAAAGGTTTGTTTTTCATTCAACAGAGTAGTTGACTGTAGAGAGTCCAAGACAGAACTGATGAAGGTTGGAAAAGATGGTGGTTTTAAGTGGTCAGACAGGAAGTGATGTATGTTAACCAGAAGTGATGTAGGTTGACCGGAAGTGATGTTTCTCTGACATCAGCCTGGGAGCCGGGACCGGAAGTGACATTCTTCTGGGCGCCGGAACTGGAAGTGACGTTCTTCTGGGCGCTGGAACTGGAAGTGACGTTCTTCTGGGCGCCGGAATTGGAATTGACGTTCTTCTGGGCGCCGGAACCGGAAGTGACGTTCTTGATTCAGATAGGTTTTCCCGTGGCTGGTCTGTAGAGATAATAGGAGAAGGTTTAATGCACCCCACCCTCTCCTGGCCTGGCGTGGAATTACCTTTACTTGGTCCACACAACGTCCCCCTATTCGCACGTGTGTTACACCATAATGTTTCATGTCAAAAGCTTTCGATCAAGACCACGATTAAGGTGGCATTTCTTGTCTTTGTCGTTCTTGCATTCTGTATCCCACACTTGATGCTCATCAAATACCACTGCCCTTCTTCTTCTTATAATGGTTCCGCACATAAATGTCCTTTGCAATTTGCTTGATGATCAGCAGATGTTGCTGGTCTTCATTTACTTTCCACCATGTCACCTCATTTGCCTATCATTTTGCTGTGAGGAACCCATAAGCACAACTCAATTTGTTGAATTTGCTGCTACCTCTTTTTTTTTTTTTTACCACAACGTAGTATCAGGTCATAAGCTTTCAATCAGGACCAAGAAAAAGGTTCTAGCCACAATATTTTGCAAGTATTTAGATGAGAGATGGACAGACATTACCATTGTATATATGTAGATTTCAAATTCTGCTTTGTATGTACAGTTTTAGATTGATAAACGTCTCATTGTCAAAGGAACATACCTACAGAATTACTATTATATGCACTCACTCACCTCAAGCAAATGTTCGTTTTAAGCGTTTTTCGGAATTACCAAAATGACATGTTTAAAACATTCAACATCTTAACATGTGGCTCTGCAACAAATGTCTGTATTTTTGTTACTTTTATAATTGCATAGCCCAGTGGTTCTCAATCTGTGGGGCGGGCCCCCCTAGGGGGGCGCGAAGTAACAAAAAGGGGGGCGCAAAGATGTGAAATAAAGAAAACAAGAATCGAAAATATGAAAAATACATCTATTGAAACCAAAACAAATTAACTTAAACTACATTCTGATACTAGAAAAATAAATATAGAGTTAGATAAATGTCGATAAAAGTTAAGTAGGTATAATAAAATATGCATCTATGATATATCATTAATTAAAAAAGAACAAATTGGTATTAGTGGGCTCCTTTCAAAAAACATTTTCATAAACTGTTATGAAAACTCGGGTTGCAAATACTTAAAGGTTGAGAAACGCTGGCATAGCCAGCTAACATTCTACCTGACAGCACTGGCAGTTGTATGCACTCCAGTATTGATGAGTTCAGCTGCAATCTTGGCACCCTCTTTTTCCTTTTCCATTTTGTTCTGGTACACCAAAAGTGAGACCTCAGACAGACAAGCCTCTTTTCTGCAGTTCAAAACACACATTTTTCTTTTTTCCTTGCAGTTGTATTATAAGCATTTTATTTCCAGTTGGGCTCAGCTCTATAGTTATAGAGTATGTGTTTGCAATCCAAACAAAGACAGAAAGAGGCAGAGAAATGTTCAAAAGTGTCAGTTTTTGCAAAAGGCAGCTGCTTAACTGTTCCTTCCTGCCCAAAAAACCTTGCTCAGTTTCTCATCCTTGCTACTGTTAAGTATTAATGTATGTTTATGTATTTTACAGTTAATTTTTTTAATTGTGTCATAATTTGACATATTTTCTGCTATGTATTATTTTGTATTGTCTTTTTAAATGTACAACTGTTCCTTCCTCTTTGCAGGTGTACTCATAGGGGGCGGGCAACACTGATGTCACCACTTCTTAGCCCTACCTTTAACTACTTAAGTCAGCTCAGAAGGCTCAGGAGCAGGGGATGTTTTCTCTGTGACATAAAACTAACTAAGCAAAACACTCTAGAATCCTGTTTGTGTTATAACATTTCCAGAATGCCCTGCACTCCTGTTCAGCTTGTGACGTTAAAGGCCCATCACCTGAAATCTCTGAGCTGAAAAGTTTAAAATATCCCCTGTACAGAAGACTATCCGGGAAATCTTATGTCTGGTAAAACAGTATAATCTTTAATTTTTCTAAGAATAATATCCATGTTTCTCCTAATTTCATATGTGTAATCTTATATATTTCACATCCACTATCATGAATTCATCTTTTTGTATAAGAAAAGGACCTAGGGCAGTTATTTATATGTAATACATTGTCACACACGTGCACATGGGAAACAGCTAAAGGGCCTAAATAATGGTAATTCTACGCCAGACCAGGGGGCAGCGAAGTGTGCTAACTGTCTCTTTCAGTCTCTTGCAGACCATTCTCCGGAAATCCCGCTTGGTTCCAGCAACGGCGATGACATCACGTCTGGTCATGAAGACGTCACTTCCGGTTTTTGGTGCCAACGATGACATCACTTCCAGACATGAAGACGTCACTTCCGTTTCCGCCACTTCTAACGCCATTTCCCGTCCTATCTGTTAAAACCTCCATCTTGTCTCAATGCAAGTCAGTTCTGTTTTGGACTCCTTATATATAATTTGATACTATCCGTACGTATGGTGTTCGGGTCAATACCCCGTATGTATGGTGTTTGCGTCAATACCCTGTATGTATGGTGTTTGCATCAATACCTCGACTCAATACAAGTTACAACCATGCAATGGGACTCTGCCTCTGTAGTTAGAACATAACGTGGCAAAAGCGGACGCAGTATTGCATGGTTGGCTAAGAATGTTCGAATGCTTCAGTGACGCCGCTGGACGTCCGAGTATAGTAAGTTGGTGTTGGTTCAAGCAGATAACAGTAAGTTTGGTTGGTTTTTGGAACGTTGCTTTGGTGGGGCGTACTTTCCAGGACTAACATCGTCAACTGACTTAAACCCTTCGACAGCTCCGGAACCGGAAGTAATTTAGAACATACCACCATTTGCTTGGTACATCGAAATCTATCTTTGGGTAGTTTGGCTTTGGCATCCGTCCTTCTGACATCTATTGGCAAACTGAGTAATGACGGCTGGGTATTAACAACGGTCATTGTTTAAATTTTAGCCGATCTCAGATCTAAAATGACCACGCCAACATAATTATTACTCTGACTCTGATTAGAGTCATAAAATATGGTTTGTTTTGAAAAAATCAAATGAGGTGCACCGAAGAGCTGAATTCACGTCTCGCAGCCCTGTTTAAACAGGCAGGTCTTCATTACATCAGCCGAAAAGGTCTATTTTAAGCACAAATCAGTGTCATGATAACAAAATCATTTCAAGTACTTAAAAAAACAAATAATTCTTTGCAGAGAAAGTATGGATTTCACAAATGTAGAATTTGTAGCCCAATTAGATCGGGCTCCCAGTCGCTAGTCACGCATATAAAATCAGCTTTTGCAGCCGGGAAAACAATATATGGGTGGCTGCCCCAAATCTTCATGATGTCTGTGACTCGTTTCTTTGACAACATATAGTGTTTGCTTGTTTCAAGTTTTAAAATTATATTGATAATTTACCATGAGGCTGCATTGAGCAACTGAGAAGAAGATATCTAGAGTTCCATCACAAATTACTAGAAGTTCAGGTAGATGGAATAAAGAACTCTTGCAGAAAAAAGTGAACTGGCATGGTAGACGGCAGATGGAAGCAAATGGTCTTGATGTTTACTACAATCCTTGGAAGAGACTTTGATTTAAAACACTTCATAGTTATAGAATACATAAGCATTCAACCGTAATTATAATGATTTTTTTTTTCAAATGATGCACATATCTATATTAAAACACTGATTCAATCAACAGTCCATATTCTCAACCTGATTTTACCACTTCAATGTCTGCATGGAAATTAGATGAAACACAAATAAAATGTGGATGGGATGCAAGCAAATGGTTATCCATTCTGGGCTAAATAAGATTCACCCATTATCCTAATTTTCCAATCTTTGGAATGTAGGAAGCATGAGTACCTACAGAACCTATATGATAAATATGAAAGAAACCGAATGCAGCTCTCTGAAGCTGTGACACAGTGCTAACTACTATGTTGCCGTATTGCCCTGAATGACTGTTTAGAACAAGATTTTTCTTTTTTTTTTTTCAGCATGTCCATGGCATTCTATTTAGGTGGGTTTTTTTTTGTTTTTTTTTTTTGCAATAATCACCCTGAAGGGGAACTATATTGATTTTCACATTTTCCTTCTCCCATCAATCTAGCTACTTTTCACAGAGTGACAAAAGTCAATGTGTTATTTATTTTCAACTCAGCACCTGATTGTGATGCTTACGTGATATTTTTGTGGCAGTTTACGGACTAATGTTTTCAAAGCTCAAAGCTATCCACAACAAGAAGGAGAGTGATTCCATCTCATGCCCTCTGGCTAAGTGGAGCTTTTAGGTGTTCATTCCCATAGACACCTGGGCCTTTCTCATATTATGATTCTTGTTAGCTGTTAGGATGTGGATGTGCATCACAGCTGGACAGCTACAGAGAATAACATTTAATGCTGTTATTTTAAAACATTAGTATCACCACTCTTAAGCATGATAAATCCTGTGTATTTGAACAAGTCTGTGTTGTCTTTATTCCAATCAAATTTGTATGCAATTAACTTCATTGGTGGAGATTTTTACAAAATCATTTATACTATTTTAATTTATTTTCATCTTTTTTCCTTTAGATTACTTAGGTATCTATCTTTGCAAGCATACATAGATGAAACTATTCTTATTTTATTGTAATAAGCCTGTCAAGGATCTAAGTAGTTTTTCTTTCTTCTCTAGTAGAGGTCATACACCAAGGACTGGTCTCTGTTACCTTTGTATGGTATTTTCTTAACTCATTTTTAAAATATAAGTCCATCAGAATAGAAAGACATTGACATTTGAAATTTGGCAGAAAAATAAAACATGTTTTAGCCTGACAGATTTGTTTTTATATTTGGCAGCATTCATCTGATTTTTTTATTTCAACATTATAAGCCTCAGGTTCTAAAAATGATTGACAGTGTTTTTTCACACTTTTTTACATTTTATTATTTTCCCTTTGTTTTGTATGTTGTCAATCTTGTGTTGTTTCCAGGCTACCACTCTACAATGTCACTGGGTTTAGGAAAATATTATGATGGAGATGGTCACAAGTCACATGCTCTTGGGGACTATTTTCGGGAGACTATAAAAGCAGTTGTGGAAGCATAGTCAGAGTTTCTGCTCTTCTGATCTTTTTCTGTATCTGCACAATTCGTATATGATTGTCTTTATTCATTGAACACACTTTATAGTTTTAGTCTCCTATTTGCTTTGTTTGCTTAAGGTAGTGGCTTGTGTAGTGTTTAAATGTTCATTTAGGATCTATTTAAAGTGGGCAGGTGGTGAAACAAGCTTGTTTGGCCTTCTAGAACATGTTATCTTCTGTATTTTCCTCCCTAACCCTGCTAACATCCAGGCACCCTGCATATATTTTTTTAATTTCATGCAAGTTGAATCTTGACAAATGGACCAATATGATATAGAATTGTAGGTTTAATAGGTTTGAAAAAACACTGTTTTTAATCAAGGACCACATACTGTATTTATTGAAAACATCATGTGTTTGATGCTGTCAATACAAACCAGTGATGGGTAACTGGTGGCCTATTGTCCATAAACAGCCTATGCTCCCTACTCTGAGACGATGAAATTATACATAAAACCAACAGAGGGCGCTGCCTTAAAAACAATGCCATTGTGTGAGAAATATGAATATTGAAAACAGGAAAATAGGTCTTGAAACTGCATTTTCCTGCCAAGATGGGAAACAGATTATCTTTTTACGGAATACAAGGGCAGGTCTATGGGTTTAGTATGGCTAGGAATGAAAAAGGCCATAAAGGACTTCAGCTTGTGCTGTCACTACAACACTGTGCACAACGAAAAATACATCAAGTACACAGGGACTGCCAGTGACACTATTCTCAACAGCCTAAAAGGAGAATTTCCCTGGTATTAAAGCCTCTTTTACCAAGGCCACTACTACTCTTCTCTCATGGCATCTTGAGCATGCCAAATCAAAGAAACCCCTATCTGATGGAGAAACTGTGAAGTGTTGTACAGAAGAGATGGCTTATGCTTTTGGAGATGATATTAAGGCTAAAAATGCTCACATTTTGCCTGTTTTCCTGCTGAATATAGATGCGAATAATTTTTGAAATTCAAAATCAAGTTGAGGGAAAGCTAGAATAATGCATGACTATGAGAACTTTTCCCTAGTGGTGGATGAGAGTACAGATGTTGTGGATGGTCCTCGTTTATACAAGAACAATTCCTTTGACTTGCTTCCTTTGAGTTATTAAAAATATAATCTGTATGACTCAACCATGATGAAAAATGTTTTTGGCACTATTCAAAGTGCATGGTGGCTCTAACAAGCTTTCAAATGTTGTTACTGATGGTGTGCAATCACTGAAAGGAAGACACATTGACTTTGCAGGTATTCCTGGAATGAAGTGACATTGGTTGTCCATTTCTGAATTGCATTATACATCAGATGGGAATCATTATTGTTAATAAGACATTTAAATTTAATTTATATTGCGCCATATAAAATTGTCATATAGTGCTTCAATGTTACATTTTTTGTGAGGAATCCTAGGCCAATGGCTTTTTATTCTGATTTTACAGGAGGCTCTGTGTGGAAAGACGATTAATTTCAGCCATGTCATAGATTAAGTGACAAAGGTTGCCAGTCTCATCTGTAGGGGTAACAGATCTCTCGATCACAGGACGTTTATAGCCTGTTCAGATGAAATGAGCCCTGCATATGGGGTTTTACAGATGTACACTGACATCAGATAGATAAAATTATCCCTTGCTCCAGCCTGTAGAACAGGGAGCAGTTAGACCTTTTGGGAGGAGCTAGATGTTTAGGGAGGAGTTGGATATTGGCAGCGAGTGGCAGCCTTTCCAGCAGCTCCGTGTATGACTTTATCTTTTTACCTTTTCTCTATTTCACTGATTACTCCTACCACTTTCTTTTATGTGGACTCGTTCCCTGGACACTTTTTACTACTTTTTACTACTTGGACATGAATTTTTACATGCCGAGACTCATCTATTCAGGTAGTCAACTTCAAGCGCTGAGAAAAAAGGTCCATGCCGGTGTGGTTCCGTATTTACCCGATGAGGTAAGAAGGTCGTATCATAGCAGCAGAGCCAGTGCTAAGCTAAAAGCTAAGCGGCTAGCGAGAAAGTGGCGATACAAGCCTTCGGTGCCTTCTGTGATCCTGGGAAATGTGAACTCACTACCAAATAAGATCGATGAACTGGCTGCACTGGTGAAAAAGGTCAGGACCTACAGAGAATGCAGTTTGTTGTGTTTTTATGAAACGTGGCTAACAACTAACATCTCAGATGCTAATGTGGAGCTACTTGGGTTTAGCACAGTTAGAGTGGACAGAGACGCAAATACCTGCGGGAAGTGGAAAGGAGGAGGACTCGCTCGCTATGTGAATACAAGGTGGTGCAACTCTGGACATGTAAATGTCAAAACCTCCACTTGCTGCAGGGACATCGAACTGTTGGCCATAAGTCTGCGTCCCTATTACTTGCCCAGAGAGTTTGGACACATCATTGTTGTTCTTGTCTACATCACTCCTCGGGTGGATGTGGAGATAGCGGGTGACATCACCCATCCCGCTATTGCTAAACTACAAACGCAGCACCCCGAGGCGCTTGTGCTAATCGCTGGAGACTTTAACTATGTGACGCTGGACAAAACATTACCTGCCATCTCCCAGTATGTGGATTGTAACACCCGGGGAAATAGGACAATTGACCTACTGTATGCAAACGTTAAAGACGCATACAGTGCCACCTTGCTGCCTGCGCTTGGGAAAGCAGATCATAACCTGGTTCTGCTTCAGCCTCACTACAAACCAAGAGTGAGGGAGCTACCTACAACCACACGCTCATTCAGGAAGTGGTCCCCTGAGGCAGAGCAGGCTCTGAGAGACTGCTTTGGAACTACGGACTGGGATATCCTGCAGGGATCATATAGTGAGAACATTGAGAAGGTTGTTGACTGCACTTTTGACTACATCGACTTCTGTATGGACATTGTAGTTCCAGTAAGAACAGTACGCTGCTATGCTAACAACAAGCCATGGATTACAAGTGACATCAAGGGCCTTTTGAACCAGAAGAAAAGGGCTTTTAAAGGCAGTGATCAGCATGAGCTCAAGCACGTGCAGAAGGAACTCCGAGTCCAGCTCATGGTGGCGAAGGAGCAGTACAGGAGAAAGCTGCAGAAGTTGCAGAATAACAGCATGAAGGAAGTGTGGGATGGGATGAAGATCATCACTGGCTGCAGCTCAAAGCGAGGTGCCACCATCGAGAGAGATGTAGAGAGAGCAAACCAGATGAACAACTTCTTTAACAGGTTTGACCTCCCTAACCCACTCTCACCTCGGAGTACTGCACCCTCCACCCAGCCTTCTGCTGATACCAGCATAGGAGAGAGTTTCCCCCCACCCACAATTACAGCAGCCTAGGTAAGCAGAGAGCTAAGGAGACTTCATGCCAGCAAAGCAGTGGGTCCAGATGGAGTATTGCCATGACTGTAGACTGTCTATCTATCTGTCTGTCTATGGGTGTGGATAAATACCATAGTACACAAAACCTATCCCCATTTTTTTTGTATTTTTACAATATTATATCTAATATACAAAACTACCATATCACAGTCTAGCCACCTTAGGAAATGGTGGCTAAAGCATCAAATCAAAAACTTTTGTTTTGTGAACGGTAATCATGGACTTATCAGGAAATTTTCAAACCACAATTGTAATTATATCGACTTACAAAACTGTTGCAATTTTATGATAAAAAACATTAGTTATCATCACCCTTACAATCAAACAAAGACATTCGTATCTCATATAGAGCATGCCAAGAAGCCCCTGTCTGATGGAGAAACGGTGAAGCGTTGTACACTAGAGATAGCTTATGTTTTTAGAGATGATATTAAGGCTAAAAACTTTCACATTTTTTCTGTTTTCCTGCTGTATATAGATGTGAATAATTTTTGAAATTCAAAAATTATTATGGAATATTTAACTTCTCATAAGATAAAGCAATAAATATTGGATGGCAGGTGAACTTGTTACTGAGGAACATTTAGAAAGAGCCAGGAGGAGGACAAAAAGAATATCAAACATGACTGACAGATTTAGAGTATATTTGATATTTGATTGACATGAACCTTTGCAATTCTATTACTTTAAAATGATTACACACACAATTAAACACACATTTAAAAGATTTGTATGGAGCCTGGTAGATGTCAGGACGGAAAAATAAAAATAATCTATTCAGATGAATTAATAATCTGTTCGATCTGATTCTTTTTTTCTGCCTGACAACTATAAGTCTCCACAGGTTTTGTAATATATAAAAATCAGAAAAATGTATTTTGCATTTTTGTGGATGGCTGTGTATTTAAAACAGAATAAAACACATATTTTTCTTTATTTAATGGTGATACACTACTCTTGTCATTTATTTATTTATTCAGACAGTAATTTGAAGTTGAAAAGCTTTCTAGATCAGTGGTTCCTAAAATCAGTCCTGGGGACCCACTTTGGCTACAGTTTTAAATTTTTTTTCAAACTAACTTCTGTTTTTAATTGGACTCCTAATTAAGTGAGCTGTTATTTCCCAGTTTCTGCATTTTGTGGCCAATGTACAAATTACATAACTAAGTGTGATCGATTTTTATTAAAATGTACTAAGCAGTTACATATATAGGGATAATGTAGTTTGTTTTTTTTTCAGCTTTTTAACAATATTTTCACCCTGATTTTCACTCTACTTTTCCAGGAGTTCTAGCTATTTAATCAATTATTTACATTATTTACTAGTCAGTGGGTCTAACACTGAAGTAGTTGAAACCTTTCATCATTCAATTGATTATTTATTAATTGATTTGTAAGTCGCAGGCAAGCACTAGTTTTATGAATCATTAATTTGTTTATTTAGTACAAGAAGGAGCATTGCATTATATGACATTGAATTATTTTGGTTGTTCGAATAAAAGCACTAATGCACTTTTCAGCACCTCTTGCTGCCTGTGTGTGTCTTCATTTGCTCGGCTCATTCTTGGCTAAGTCAGTGACTGCTGCAGGTTCAAGCTACCAAAGGACATGGAGCCAATCTGGATCGACATACAAAGTAGTAAAATTACATCACACAATGTCAAGAATTAAGTTAACTCCCCTGGAATACAGATTTTCATTATTTATTAATTAAAATGTTAATTTGTTCTATACTAAGACTTAAGGTTAAACACCATTTTATCAGCTTTCCTAATATTAGGACTGAGGAGTTAAATCTTCACGCCACCAAACATAAATCAGAATATACCTCTTATATTCAATCTCAACTAGGTCAGTTTAAATAAAATGAATCAACTAAGAAATACATTATACAACTGTACACTACAAAACATGCAACAGTAAAAGAGTAACAAATATGTTAGATCACTTATAAGTCACATATTTTATGTTTCTAGACTGATCACTACTTATACTTCCATTATTCCTAATATTTTGTTTTCTTTTAGCATCAGTCTATGATCAATTAAAAATAACTGTACAGAAAAAAACTACATTAATATTATTCTTTGATTTATCTGGTTATCGATATATTTTATATATGTGACTTACCGCTTGTGAATTGCATTACCTACAGTATGTAAAGAAGACTTTAAAGCAACAAGTAAAAATTAACCTCCTGTTTTGGTGCTCTGTCATGTACAGTATCAAATGTACTTCTTGAATTCCTGATTCAGTCAGTTATCAGTTAATATCTATTCTTCCTTAGTAAATATACTGTCTTTGACACTTATCACCTAACTAAATTTTTTCCACTATTGAAATTTCAAATAGATATTCAAAGAAACCAGATGCTTCAGAAAGCAGTTATCCAGTAAAACCTGGTATAATACTTTCAGAGAACACTTCTAATAGAGGCTGAAGAAAAGCACACAAGCATTGTGAATGAAAGAAATTTCTAGTACTGGCAACATTACATTAGATTGCACTGTAGCATGATCTGCAAATTACTCCTTGTATCAGAACTAACATTGTGACTAATTTCTTCTGTATATCTGGCTTCATTACAAGAAACAACACTGAACTCATTCAGCCCACAAAGTAATTGATGTCAGTCAGGCACAGTAACAGCTCAAGTCCATCATCAATAATCCATTCAAAACATCTGAGATTTTGCAAGTACATTTTATACCTTATGTTGTGAGTTATTTGAGTATCTTGCCTAGCTTTTTCATTTATTTTGTGCCTGGGAGTGTTGTAGTGATCATTGGCTTAATTCGCATACAGTCACTCCTGATGCAATTATATTTTTTCAGACACAGACAAAGTGTGTCCTTGTGGCTTCAATATATAATGGTGTGCTGGTATGTTTTCAGGCAAAGATCAAATTTACCTGTTCGCTTTCATTAACCATGACAAAGTGAAATATATGATTGTCTTCTGGAGCAATTGTTACATACAATGTGGAAAAAAATACTTTTTATTGACCTTTTTTTGTATTTTAATTTTTGTTTTGAACAATCATTTGTCATCTGCATTTTAACAAACACTATTGTCTTTAAGAAACATAATCTTGACCCCTTGGCTCTTGAAAATTTTAGACCCATCTCTAACCTGCCTTTCTTAAGCAAAGTTCTGGAGAAAGCAGTCATTATGCAGTTAAATGACCACCTAAATAAACATGCTATTCTTGATAAATTTCAGTCGGGTTTTAGAATAAATCACAGCACAGAAACTGCACTCGTTAAAGTAGTAAATGATTTGCGAGTGAACGCAGACAGAGGCCATATATCTGTTCTCATCCTCTTAGATCTGAGTGCTGCATTTGACACCATTGATCATAATATTCTTAGAAATCGCCTTAGTCAATGGGTGGGCCTCTCTGGCAGTGTCTTAAATTGGTTTGAATCCTACCTGACAGGGAGAAAATTTTTTGTTAGTTGTGGTAATTACAACTCAAAGACACATGATATCCGATATGGTGTTCCACAAGGCTCTATCCTGGGTCCGCTGTTATTCTCAATCTACATGCTTCCGTTAGGTCAGATTATCTCAGGGCACAACGTGAGCTACCACAGCTATGCTGATGACACACAGCTGTATTTATCAGTAGCACCTGATGACCCCGATTCTATTGACTCACTAACACAATGTCTGACTTGTATCTCAGAATGGATGAATAGTAACTTTCTCAAGTTAAATAAAGAGAAAACTGAAATCTTAGTGATTGGCAATAATGGATACAATGAGGCTATTAGAAATAAACTGGATACATTAGGATTAAAAGTCAAGACGGAGGTAAAAAGCTTAGGGGTAATTGTTGACTGTAATCTGAATTTTAAATCGCATATTAATCAGATCACTAGGACAGCATTTTTTCACTTAAGAAACATAAGTAAAGTTAGACCTCTTATATCACTGAAAGATGCTGAGAAATTAGTTCACGCGTTTGTTTTCAGTCGACTAGATTACTGTAACGCACTCTTCTCAGGACTACCCAAGAAAGACATAAATCGTTTGCAACTAGTGCAGAATGCAGCTGCTAGAATCCTAACTAGGAAAAGAAAATCCGAACACATTTCTCCAGTTCTGATGACACTACACTGGTTACCTGTGTCATTCAGGATTGACTTTAAAATTCTGCTTATGGTTTATAAAGCCTTAAATAATCTCGCCCCTATTATATATATCGGAGTGTCTGACACCTTATATTCCAAATCGTAACCTCAGATCCTCAAATGAGTATCTCCTTAGAATTCCAAGAACAAAACTTAAAAGAAGTGGTGAGGTGGTCTTCTGCTGCTATGCACCTAATATCTGGAATAGCCTGCCAATAGGAATTCGCCAGGCTAATACAGTGGAGCACTTTAAAACACTGCTGAAAACATATTACTTTAACATGGCCTTTCTATAACTTCAATTTAACTTAATTTAACTTAATCCTGATACTCTATATGTTCAATTTCCTCATAATAACTATTCAGGGTAGCTCTACAATCCGTACTGACCCCTACTCTCTTTTCTGTTTCTTTTTCCGGTTTCTTTGTGGTGGTGGCCTGCGCCACCTCCACCTACTCAAAGCTTCATGATGCTCCAACAATGATGGATGGACTAAAAGGCAGAATTCTACGTGACCATCATTATCAAGCCTTTCCGTGAGAACCCTAAATCCAAAGAGGACTGTTTCATTTATGTTGGGTAGAATGCCCAGAGGGGACTGGGCGGTCTCATGGTCTGGAATCTCTACAGATTTTTTTTTTTTTTCTCCAGCCGTCTGGAGTTTTTATTTTGGTTTTTCTGTCCCCCCTGGCCATTGGACCTTACTCTTATTCAATGTTAATTAATGCTGATTTATTTTGTTTTCATATTGTGTTTTTTATTTTTCTATTCTTTATTATGTAAAGCACTTTGAGCTACTGTTTGTATGAATATGTGCTATATAAATAAATGTTGTTGTTGTTGTTGTTTAGTCCTTATTACTGATGTACTTCAGGACCAGTGCAATGCTTTCTAGATATTACGTACTCAAAAATAGGGTTATTCCACAAATAACAGACATTCTGATGATTTATCCTATGGAAGTGTACTATGTCAATTCAACAGTAACTGCTGGGTGACATATAAACATAAGAAAAAGAGTGCTTAGTACACAATAATATAAGCTGTCCATTTTTTCAAGCTAATTTTAACAAAAGGCAAACAATAAAATTAACAACAGAATATGAAAAGTATACAGTATATGGAGAGGATTCATTACAATTGGTACAATTTCTTGAGTCTCTGAAACCTTTACCCAGTTTAATGTGCACTTCTAACAGTACATTTCATTTTTCTTTTAGTTTTGTCACGCTGTCTTATACATGTGAACCTTTTATAGTCTTGTTTAGCTCATTCTCAGTGTGGCGTTCATGCTCTGCAAGACAACAACAAAATCTCTGGAATCATTTTGCTTCTGCTTCCTTGCTTCTCTAATTGATACTTACCCACTGAGTGACTGAAATGTTGTTTTCCCATATCCTCTTTTGTATTTTTATAGAGTGGGTACTAATATCTGCATTACATTTACTTAAGTTTTAACTTTTTTGTTGATGTAAAGTCTGAAAAAACATGAAAAAATACCCTATCTTCTTTTTTTCTTTAATAATGACAATGTCAGCCGCCACGGCTGGTGCGTCTCTGTTAACGTCGTCCCAGCCGGTTCGTTTCGCTCTGATAAATGCCAGATCGGTCGTGAACAAAACTTTCATCCTAAAAGACTTTTTTCTTTCCAATGGCCTGGATTTTTTATGTACCGCTGAAACCTGGATTTTACCGGGCGAGACACTCCCACTCACTGAAGTTTTGCCCCAGGGATGTTCCTTTATCAACACGCCGAGAGCGCAACGTCGCGGCGGGGGCTTATTGACTTTGTTTAAATCTGATTTTATCTGCAACCGCCCTTCCCTTCCCCTTTCATTTTCCCCTTCAACTTTTGAGCTCAGTATGTTTGAACTAGTCTGCTCTCCACCACTGCTGTGCACACTCATCTATCGCCCCCCAAAATATAATAAGGACTTTTTAGATGAGTTTGCAGCTTTCCTAGCTGATATTACCTGCAGATATGATCGCTTCCTTTGTTTGGGTGATTTTAATATCCATGTTTGTTGTCCCGTTAAACCTCTAGCAAAAGACTTTCTGGACATTATTGACTCCTTTGGTCTCTCTCAACTAGTGAACGGACCAACACATGGACAGGTTCACACACTGGACCTGGTTCTTTCTCGCGGTCTCAAAATCAGTGACTTGGACATTCTGCCTCCCAGCTTTTCTGATCACTCGCCTGTTCTGTTTAATTTGGATTTGGTCTCTGTTGAGCATGGTAAATCCAACACCACCCGTCCCTCCCGTGTCATTACCCCCTCTGCTGCTGAAGATTTTGCAGTTGCTTTTTCACCAATCTTCACATCATGTGAATCCATGGATGTTGATGTTTTATTGCAAACCTTCTACACTTCCTGCTGTTCTGTGATGGATGTTGTAGCCCCACTCAAACGGAGACAATCCAAAATCAAGCATGACCCATGGTTAAACGAACAAACTTGCTCCATCAGGCAAAACTGTAGGCGGCTAGAACGTAAATGGAGGAAAGATGGTCTCACTGTTACCTTCGACTGCATGAGAGCCATGTGGTCCCAATACCAGAGAGCAGTCAGAGGTGCAAGGAACCGTTTTTTCGCTGACATCATCTCAAAAAACTCTGGCAATCAACGTGTCTTATACAAAACACTAAATGCTGTCCTCTCTCCAGCTGCAACTGTTTTCTCTTCTGCCTCCACTGCTCTTTGTAATCAGATCCTCACATTTTTTCTGGATAAGGTCACGAACATTAGATCCCAGATCCCTATTTCTTCTTCTGGCTGTGTTGATTTAGCCGCTCCTGCACATGGTTCCCTCACCAGCTTTGAACCCATTTCGCTCCCCCATCTGGAAAAAATCATCGCCTCAATGAAGCCTTCGGGCTCTCCGGACGATGTGGTGCCGTCCAGACTGCTGAAAGATGTGTTTCCTGTGATTCGAGACGATGTTCTAAAGATCATAACTAGTAGTCTATCCTCCGCTATAGTTCCTCGTGCTTTCAAACACGCAGTTGTACATCCAATCGTGAAAAAACCTGATCTTGACCCTGCCGTTCTCTCTAATCTTCGTCCAATCTCTAAACCAACTTTCTTGTCAAAAGTACTCGAAAAAATAGTTTATGAGCAATTAATTCATCATCTACAGGACCATCAGGTAATGGACCTTTTTCAGTCAGGCTTTAGGCCCCAACACAGCACAGAAACTGCGCATTTACGTGTCCTAAATGACGTCCTTTTGGCATTGGACTCGGGACTCCACGTGATTATGGTTCTTCTCGACTTATCTGCCGCCTTTGACACAATCGATCACGATATCTTGATCTCCCGACTCGAATCCTGGGCTGGTGTATCTGGCTTAGCCCTCGACTGGTTCAGGTCTTATTTCTGTAACAGGACTCTAAGAGTCATGATAGACGATTTTTCATCTGAATCAGTCCCACTCCCTTGTGGGGTCCCCCAGGGTTCCATTTTGGGGCCACTACTTTTTTCAATCTATATCCTGCCTTTAGGTGCAATTTTTAGAAAACATGCAATTTCATATCACCTATATGCTGACGACTGCCAAATTTATTTCTCCCTCAAGCCAACTGACTCCACCAAACCTCTTCTCGACTGCCTATCTGACATTAAGGACTGGCTGGCGGTAAACTTTCTTCACCTGAACGATTCAAAAACCGAGGTAATTGTTTTTAGCCCTGACTGCAAACGGACCCCACCCCTTGGCCTTGACTCTCTTCCCATTCCAGTAACTTCGTCTAACTCCAATCTTGGAATCAAAATGGATACGGTACTGAAAATGGATGCTCAAGTCAACAGCACAGTAAAATCCTGTTTTTTCCATCTCAGGCGAATCGCCAAACTCAAGCCTATTCTGTCTAACCACCTCCTGGAATCAGTAATCCATGCATTCATAACGTCCCGGCTCGACTACTCAAATTCCTGCCTTTATGGTATCAGGAAAGCCACTCTTTCTAGACTCCAACTGGTTCAGAATGCGGCTGCAAGGCTTCTAACTGGAAGTAGCAGAAACCAACACATTACACCAATTTTAAAAACCCTACACTGGCTGCCGATTAGATTCAGAATTGATTTTAAGATACTCCTCTTAACCTATAAGGCACTAAACGGTCTAGCCCCCGCCTATTTGAGTGTCTTGCTCCATCGTCATAATCCTCTTCGTGTTCTTAGATCTGCAGATCAGCTGCTCCTAACCGTTCCCAAGGCACATTTTAAAGCTCGTGGTGAAAGGGCTTTCTCCGTCTGTGCACCCAGGCTCTGGAACTCCCTACCCTTAGTGGTTAGGCAAGCCCCCTCAGTCGCCACATTTAAATCATGCCTAAAAACACATTTCTTTACATTGGCTTTTAATTATTAACCTGTCTCATTTCCACTTGCTTCTTCCTATTTCTCTTATTTTATTGGGTCCTCTGACCCGTTTTTAGTATCTCTGTCTTAATTCTCTTTTAATGTTTGTTTTTAATATTTTGTTTTTAGTCCTGTTTCTTTTTTAACTGTACAGCGCTTCGGTCAGTTGTAATGCTGTGCTTTTAAGCGCTCAACAAATAAAATGGTATGGTATGGTAATAACAATATTGCAACTGTGTCATGTACTAACCTGTGTATTTAAAGAACAAATCACAGTAACAAAACACATTCCACTAAAAAAACATAGCAAGTACAATAGTTTGTTCAAAAGATAATCCATGAAATACAACAATCAACCTCCATCACAGAGAGCTACACTATACAATAAGGGAATCTCATCAGGAGCAATTCTTCACCTAGAAGAAAATTGGCAAATGACATTGTTTTGGAGTCACAAACATGGTAAACTGAGTGTGAGGCTTCCCAAAAGGACAATAAAGGCACTCTACATGAGAAGATTTACCTTAAATTCAGCTAGTTCCACAATAGCTAGCTATAGGCATCTGACCTAGCTGGCACTAAACATGGGAAGCTGGCAAAATATCAAGAAATATCACAAAATATATCAAAAGCCTTACAAGAGGGAGGATGAATGTTAACCAGTTCAATGTTCAAACAAAGTATCTTTATAAATGAGAATTTATTCACAAAAAAAAAATAAATTATAAGAAAAAGCCCAAAAGAACACTAGGCAAAATTAATGGCCTAAAAGGTAATCCAATACAAACTAGTTCTAATGAGCAATCCAGAAATCATAATATTTAAACAGAAGCTAAGTCAGTAAAAACTAGAAGAACTTAAAGAAAACAGCAATACTCACAAAAATATGGACTATTATGTAACATTTGTATGGATAATTAGTTTTTTTTCCAGTTTGAAATAATAAGAGTATCACTTTTCTACTGCGTTGTGCAAGGTAGATTACAATTCCTCCAGTTGATCAAAATTGGTCTTCTTGTTAGTAGAGTAGTTATTGTAATTATTATTATTATTATTCCAAATATTATTATTAAAACATCAGGAATAGTTTTAGATCTAAAGTGAGCAATTATATAAACATTTTGCCAGAAATGAGCTGAGTGTAAAACATTACCAATGACGTTTGTGTTTCCCTCTGAACCTGTGTATTTGTGTTCCATCATTTGTCTGGCAGTGTTTTGGGAAATTTTTGCTTGCTTTTTTATGTGATTATTTACTTCTTCGTTATCATTTTGTGTCGACCCTTGCTTGGCTGTGGCCATGTTATTGGTCATGGGATTCTGGTTCTGGGGCCTCATGTATAAACGGTGCATACACACAAAAATGTTGTGTACGCCTGTTTCCACACTCACATCGCAATGTATAAAAACTAAACGGCGTAAAGCCATGCACATTCTCATGCCAGCTCAAACCATTGTGAACGCAAGTTTCTGGCTTGGTTTTGCAAACTGATGGTACCCAGCACCACAGCAGTGCTACTGTTCCTGTGTAGTTTCTCTTTATTTTTTAGTTTCACATCCCTGACGCAGCTTTATCAAATACACTAAAATTAAGTGCCTGTCATTTTTTAGTTTAAGGCATCTGATTGTAATCAACCTGTAACTATACAATGGTGCATAGAATGGCCAAACTATTCCAAATACCATAGCTGCTTAGCATTGTTACTCTCAGTGCACCACTCAGAGTATTTTAACCCACTGTATCTTGAGTGTGGAATCACAGCTGTACAGCAGCTGATCAGAAAGCTTCATGGCAGATTGTGTCAAGAGCAGAGAGAATAATTGAGATACAGCATCTAGCACATGCTGCCTCAGCCAGGCGCACAGTCTATTTGAACTTCGCCCATTCGGCAAATGCTTCAGAGCATGTATGAACCTTGTGGTTCAGAAACAGTTTCATCCCAAGAGCTATAAAAACACTAAATCAGTCCATCAAGTGCTTCTGGTAGAACTGTTTGTACTTATAAGTACAATTACCTCACTGAAAACCTGCATTACAGTTGTAATATTGCACAACCTGTGCCACTTATGCTATTCATATTGTATATTTTTCATTGTTTCTATCATATTATTGTTATTATAATTGTTAGCTCAGCCACAGGGGATGCACAAACCAGTGTGTTTCTTCATGCCGGTCACAAGCCCAGATAAATGGGGAGGGCTATGTCAGAAAGGGCATCTGGTGTAAAATTTTGCCAAATCAATATGCAGACAACAATACAAATTTCCATACCAGATCGGTCGAGCCCTGGGTTAACAACGACCGCCACCAGTACTGTTAGCCAACAGAGTGCTGATGGAAATTGGGCTACTGTTGGCCGAAGAAGGAGAAGAGGGGGGAGATGTGTCCAGAGGAAGGAGGAGAGGAGGAAGGTAAAGAGAGTGGAACTGAGGGTAGGAACTTTGAATGTTGGCAGTATGACTGGTAAGGGGAAAGAGTTAGCTGATATGATAGAGAGGAGGAAGGTTGATATATTGTGCATGAAAGAGACTAAATGGAACAGGAGTAAGGACAGGTGGATCGGAGGTGGGTTCAAACTGTTCTGTCATTGTGTGGATGGGAGGATAAATGGGGTAGGGGTTATTCTGAAGGAACAGTATGTCAAGAGTGTTTTGGAGGTGAAAAGAGTGCCAGACAGAGTAATGATTATGAAGCTGGAAATTGGAGGTGTGATAATGAATGTTGTTAGTGCATATGCCCCGCAAGTTGGGTGTGCAATGGAGGAGAAAGAAGTTTTTGGAGTGAGTTGGATGAAGTGATGAACAGTATACCCAAGGGACAGAAAGTGGTGATTGGAGTGGATTTTAGTGGACATGTTGGTGGAGGGAACAGGGGAGATGAGGAGGTGATGATTAGGTATGGTGTCAAGGAGAGGAATGAAGAAGGTCAGATGATAGTGTATTTTGCAAAAAGGATAGACATGGCTGTGGTGAATATGTATTTTAAGAACAGGGAGGAAGATAGGGTGACATGCAAGAGTGAAGTAAGATGCACACAGGTAGATTACATCCTATGCAGAAGAGTCAATCTGAAGGGGATTAAAGATTACAAAGTGGTGGCAGGGGAAAGTGTAGTTAAGCAGCATAGGATGGTGGTCTGTAGGATGACGTTGGAGATCAAGAAGAGGAAGAGAGTGAGGGCAGAGCCAAGGATCAAATGGTGGAAGTTGAAAAAGGAAGACTGCAAGGTTGAATTTAGGGAAAAGGTGAGACAGGCACTGGGTGGTAGTGAAAAGTTACCAGACAGTTGGGCAACTACATCAGATATAGTAAGGGTGACAGCAAGAAGGGATCTTTGCATGACATCTGGACAGAGGAAGGAGGAAAAGGAAACCTGGTGGTGGAATGGGGAAGTACAGGAGATTATACAGAGGAAGAGGATGGCGAAGAAGAAGTGGGATAATCAGAGAGATGCGGAAAGTAGATAAGTGTATAAGGAGATAAGGCGTAAGGTGAAGAGAGAGGTGGTGAAGGCTAACCTCATATGATGAGTCGTATGAGAGGTTGGACATTAAGGAGGGAGAAAAGGACCTGTACTTGTGCCTGGACCAATTGGCTAGACAGAGGGACTGAGCTGGGAAAGATGTGCAGCAGGATGGAAACATACAAGCGAGGAGAGTGTGTTGAGCAGATGGTAAGAGTACTTTGAGAGGCTGCTGAATGAAGAGAACGAGAGAGGGAGAAGGTTGGATGATGTGGAGATAATGAATCAGGAAGTGCAACGGATTAGCAAGGAGGAAGTAAGGACAGCTATGAAGTGGATGAAAAATGGAAAGGCCATTGGTCCAGATAACATACCTGTAGGAGCATGGAGGTGTTTAGGAGAGATGGCAGTGGAGTTTTTAACCAGATTGTTTAATGGAATCTTGGAAAGTGAGAGGATGCCTGAGGAGTGGAGAAGTGTACTGCTGCCGATATTTAAGAATAAGGGGGATGTGCAGGACTGTAGTAACTACAGGGAAATAAAATTGATGAGTTAAGGAAAAGAGTAGTGGAAGCTACGTTAAGAAGGGAGGTGATGATTAGTGAGCAGTAATATGGTTTTATGCCAAAAAAGAGCATCACAGATGCGATGTTTGCTCTGACGATGTTGATGGAGAAGTATAGAGAAGACCAGAAGGAGTTACATTGTGTCTTTGTAGACCTGGAGAAAGCATATGACAGGGTGCCTCGAGTGGAGCTGTGGAGTATGAGGAAGTTGGGAGTGGCAGAGAAGTATGTAAGAGTTGTACAGGATATGTACAAGGGAAGTGTGACAATGGTGAGGTCTGATGCATTCAAGGTGGAGGTGGGATTACATCAGGGATCAGCTCTGAGCCCTTTCTTATTTGCAATGGTGATGGACAGGTTGACAGATGAGATTAGACAGTCCCCATGGACTATGATGTTTGCTGATGACATTGTGATCTGTAGCGATACTAGGGAGCAGGTTGAGGAGACCATGGATAGGTGGAGATATGCTCTAGAGAGGAGAGGAATGAAGATCAGTAGGAACAAGACAGAATACATATGTGTAAATGAGAAGGAGGTCAGTGGAATGGTGAGAATGCAAGGAGTAGAGTTGGCAAAGATGGATGAGTTTAAGTACTTGGGATCAACAGTAAAGAGTAATGGGGATTGTGGGAAGAGGTGAAAAAGAGAGTGCAGGCAGGGTGGAGTGGGTAGAGAAGAGTGCTAGGAGTAGTTTGTGACAGACGGTTTTCAGCAAGTTCTACAGGACGGTAATGAGACCAGCTATGCTATATGGGTTGGAGACGGTGGCACTGACCAGAAAGCAGGAGACAGAGCTGGAGGTAGCAAAGTTAAAGTTGCTATGATTTGCACTGGGTGTGATGAAGATGAATAAGATTAAGAACAAGTACATTTGAGGGTCAGCTCAAGTCGGACAGTTGGGAGACAAAGTCAGAAAGGCCAGATTGCGTTGGTTTGGACATGTGCAGAGGAGAGATGCTCAGTATATTGGGAGAAGGATGTTAAGGATAGAGCTGCCAAGGAAGGGGAATAGAGGAAGGCCTAAGAGGAGATTTATGGATGTGGTGAGAGAGGATATACCGGTGCTGGATGTCACAGAGCAAGATGTGGAGGACAGGAAGATATGGAAAAAGATGATCTACTATAGCAACCCCTAACGGGAGCAGCCGAAATGAGAAAAAGATTGCTATTGTTATTGTTGTTATTTTACCATTTTATAGGAAAATAGGTTTATGGAGGATTTGCATACTGAATCTCATTGTACCATACAGTAACAATAAAGGAATTCAATTCAATAGAAGAGAGTTCATATTTACAGATGATGATGACTGGATTCTAAGTCAATTTAGATTTCCAAGTGCTTGGAGCTCTTGATATGTTTTTAAGATGAAATGCAGTAAAGAACTGTATATATATTACATTATACAGATACATTTTAACTTCATTTAAATAATGTAAACTGCTAACAATTAAACGTGTGGACACGGTGGACAGTGGTAGTGATGAGCTGACGCCCCGTTCAGGGATTGTTCCTGCCCCACGGTGTATGCTTGCTGGGACTGGTGTGACCCTGGATGGATAGAATAATTAAACATGTGCTACTGAAGATATTTCAATGTTCCTTAAAAGTTTTGAAGAACTGGAATTCTAAGCTAACAGACGGCTTGACATTTATTAAAGAGCTGATTGTGTGGTGATTAGTTACTTGTAATAAGAAAAAGAAGGACAGGAATTAGGGGTTAGTACGTTTGAAAGAGAGTACTGTTGCATTAAATTATTTTTCGAGGGTCGCACACAGCGCAGAAGGCATCTTGCAGGAGGCAGGAACAATTTCTGGACGGGGCGCCAGCTCGTTGCTGCCACTGTGCCACCTTGCCCCCATGTTTTATACATGCTTTAACTCCTATCATCATGAAAATGATATCAAGTATACATCGTAGTATTAAAATTGTTTAGAGACCTGTAATATCATGAATGTAATGTATTCCATGTCCTGTCAGCGTAAAAGAAAGCCTGCTTAAGGAGCAAGTTGTGATTTACACACATATAGTACATAGAAGAACACATAGAATGGGCAGAGTGGTGGCTCTGAGGCTCAGGATCTGCGCTGGTATCCGAATCCCCGTCACTGCCAAAAGAGCTCTTACTCTGCTGGGCCCTTGAGCAAGGCCCTTAACCTTCAATTACTCCAGGGGCGATGTACAATGGCTGAGCCTGCGCTCTGACCCTGCGCTCTGACCCCAAGGGGTATGCGAAAACTAACAAATTCCTAATACAAGAAATTGTATAAGGCGAAATAAAGAACAAAAAAAAATATGAAGCATTTAACGTGCTACTTTAGTTATGATTGGATTTGAGAAACTAGTAAATTAAATGATTTTAAGATGAAGTTTATGACATTCTACTTTAGTGACAAAATAAACTACGTGATCAAAGTGGAAATTTAGACCTTTTGTTTCCACTGTGTCCATTTTTTTTCTTTTCTCTGTACCCTATTACACTTCCATATGACACTCAGACAGTGGGCTACAACTCACCTTTTCACAGTGACTTTGATATCTGACCACTTCTTTTTTATTTCAGGCACTATGCGACTTTCTGAACTTGAACTTTCGAGTTTCTCCTCCATTCTATGTCACTCAATCAACTTTCTTTCGTTGTTTATACTACTGCTTAAACCAACAAATAGTATGTTTTTGCCTGCCTCCACTTGGTTTTCGCTGAAATTCTTTTTGCCCCATGCTTTTGCCATTGTCTTTTCACAGAACACTGAACTTAAGAGGCTATTTATATTGATTTACATATTTAAAGAAGCGTAATTCTGGGAGTAGTTGGGGTGGGGTGGCAGGTGTGTGCACGTGCATTACATTTCACGCTGACCGGGATTTATGTAGCAGAAGAACGTTGAAGTTGGCGTACACACTGATTTATGCATCTGGATTTTTTTGCGCATATGCATATTTCTGTTTTTGTTCGTACGCCTTGTTTTAGTGTGAATTCTACACACGGCTTTATATATGAGGCCCCTGGACTGTTAAAAGATTACAATTTGGTGTGCTCTTTTAGAACTTCCATCTTCTAGTCATTTTTTTCTACCATACTTTCAGACACTTGCTCTCTTCCTTCAGCAAGATGGTAACGTGTTCTAATTTAAGCAATCATAGCAGTTCAGCTCATGTTCAAAGTTGACTTGTCTTTACCTAACATTCGATGAAATAATTATCATTAGGATTAAATACAATCAGCTACTCCTGTAGGTTTTCCCCTTGACACAGGGCACAGTGAAGTGTAAACCACAAGGATTTAAGAAAAGATCCATGGAATATTATTAAAAGGTACAGATCAGGTTAGGAATATTAAAGAATTTCACAGACTTTACATATATCAAGGAATACTCTAAAGCAGGGGTCTCCAACACGTCGCTCGCAAGCTACCAGTAGCTCGCAACCCTTTTCCAATTAGCTCACCAAAGGGTTAATGAATCCTACATAAATTTGAAAACTTAATTAGTCAAATTAGGGGTATCTTTCCAAAAAATCATATCACGATCCTTTTAACACAAAATCGTGATCCACAATTTGAATTGCAATCTATCTTTTCAATGTGGCATACACTTAAGAGACTATCCGGACTCAAACTCATCAAGACCTAAGTAACACTTTATTTTAAATATCAAACAAAGTTGAATTCAATTGTTCTCTCGTTCGCTAGCTAAGCGGAGTTAAGGAACACGCCCCGATGCTGGTGAGTGAGTGAGGAAGGCCCCTCCCCTTGGCTCTCTGCGTGCTTCTCGGATACGTGCAAATAAATCGGTACTGCAAGCGAACTCTGATTCTTAGCACGATGAAATCCGTAAAGTATTTCTCTTGTGAAAAGCAGACAGACAGACATTGAATTTTATATACCTGTTATTATATATTAGTAAACATTTAAAATAATGTGCAGTTAAAGTCTCAACAGTATTCTCAGCATTTCTGGAACTTAGTAGAGCCAGATAACTTTAAGAATCTTCACCAAGCAGCTCTGAAAATGTCTGTTTTGTTTGGGTCTACATACCTCTGTGAGTCTGCCTTTTCTGACATGAATGTCATGAAATCAAAGTTCAGAATAAGGCTGACAGGTGAACATTTAAATGACTCCAGAAGAGTGAACCTAAGCGGCTACACTCCACCATACACCTCTCTTGTTGACTCCATGCAGTGCCAGTCATTTGACTAACTAAAAAACATATCACACATGCAACTGGACATGTGAATACTCTTGTGAAGTGAAACAATGACATGTAACAAAATAACAAATTAATAAGTAATTTCTGTGTATTTGGAATTGCATTGTTTTGTTTTGACAGCATTCATGTTTTAATGCAATGGTGTGAGATACACTAGAAAATGCATACAGACATAAAAAATGCACTAGCAGGTGAACTAAATATTTTTGTGATGTTTTAATGCAAAATGTGAGTTGTGGACACCAACATTTTGTAAATGTTCAGGCAAAACAAGCTTATTCTGTTTGTTTGGGTTGAAATAAACTATGAGAATAAACATTAGAAAACACGAGTAGCTCTCGGCCATTTTCATTTTGAAAAAGTAGCTCTCAGGGGAAAAAAGGTTGGAGACCCCTGCTCTAAAGACTATCATTTAAAATCAGAAGAAATATGGGACTGCCTGGTCATTACAATAACAGGATTACTGGACAAGAGGAAAGCCTAGTAAAACTACCAAGAGACTAACAGCAGTCTTAAAAGAGCTACAATAAAAAATGAAAATTTTCAAAGATGGCGCCAGTGTGTGTGGCATGTCATCTACCGTTCTCTGTTCTTGCTTATGTTTTTGTTGTTATTTTTGTGTGTGTCATGCAAAATGTCAACTCACTAATGATGTATGATCGCCAAACACTTCTGGATCTTCGCTTGTCTGCTGTAAAACTTATACAGTCCGTAAATAGAGGGCAAGATTATCCTCCTCCCCAGCTCCTATCTGGAATACTGGCATTCCTTTACCTCGCTCCAGGTCCACCTCGCTGGAGTTAAGGGCCAGTTTGGCTCGATCTCCCAAAGCTTTTTTAGCTCAGCCTAGATCGACTCCTCACCCTTTTGCATCATGGTGTTCCCGGGACCCTGTGGACTCCTGGCTTGTACCTGTTTTTGGTTCGGATCAGGCGATGTCACCCCCGCGGCCCTGCCCACTTCACCTGCGCTGGCGTGGAGTGAATCTCCGGAATTTGCGGCCTCTGGTGCGCGCTCCGCTCGCTATTGCGGCTTCGGACCTGGCTCCTATCAGGATGGGTCTAGTGAATGCTAGATCTGTAATGAACAAAACTTTTATCTTAAAGGATTTCTTCGCATCTCATGAATTGGATTTCCTCTGTATTACTGAAACCTGGTTGCCTCCCGGTGAGTCCAGCGCCTTCTCTGAATTGTTGCCGTGTGGCTGCTTGTATTTTAATTCCCTGCGGCTCTCAGGTCATGGTGGAGGTTTAGCAACTTTCTTCAAATCCAGATTCGATTGTAAACAGCGGTTTCTAGCTGTTTCTTTTTCCAGCTTTGAACCAAGTCTTTTTGAGTTGGGTCATTCTCCTGTGCTGCTCTGTGCGGTGGTTTATCGTCCACCAAAGTATAATAAGGATTTCATAAGTGACTTTTCTGACTTCTTGGCAGAATTTATGCCAAAATATGACCAAGTTTTAATTGTAGGGGATTTTAATATTCATGTCTGTTTTCCAAACTACCTTTTTTGTCCAAACTCTTTGAAAAAGTCATCTATACCCAACTGAAGTCCTTTCTGGACGAACATGCAATTCTGGAAGTGTTCCAGTCTGGGTTTAAAACTCACCACAGCACTGAGTCCTCTCTGTTAAGGGTTTTTAATAATATTCTTTTAACAATGGACTCTGGTGACTGTGTACTACTTATGCTTTTGGATTTAACAGCAGCCTTTGACACGATAGACCATCAGATCCTCATCTCCAGGCTGGAGCAGTGGGTGGATATCACAGGTTCAGCTCTCCAATGGTTTAGGTCCTATCTCTCAGATAGAAGTTTTTGTGTCAGTATTGATGATTTTACTTCCACCTCTGTTGCCCTCCCCTGTCCTGGGACCTCTTCTGTTCTCCTTATACCTTCTGCCACTTGGCGCTATTTTTCGGAAACACGGTATTTCCTTTCATCTTTATGCAGATGATTGTCAGGTTTATTTCCCTCTGAAGCGCCAAGGCCTATGTTCTGTCCAGCCCCTGCTTGACTGCCTTAATGACATAAGGAGTTGGATGGCATTAAATTTTCTTAATTTTAATGAGAACAAAACAGAAGTCATGCTATTTAGATCCAATAGCACCAGTGGGACCCCCTGCATCGACCTTTCCACTGTGGCTCAATTTGAGAAAACCACAATCACAAATTTAGGTGTGAAAATGGATCCAACTTTGAAACTTGATAGCCATGTGAACGCAGTGGTAAAATCTTGCTTTTTCCAGCTGAGGTGGCTGTCAAAAATCAAGCCTGTCTTGTCTAAGCGCAACCTTGAAACAGTGATACATGCTATTATAACATCTCGTCTAGATTACTGCAATGCACTTCTTTTTGGAATTAGCCAGGCCTCCATTGCTCGCCTACAGCTGTTACAAAATGCTGCTGCTTGATTTTTAACTGGCACAAGCAAGCATGCGCATGTTACCCTGATTTTGGCTTCCCTTTACTGGCTTCCAATTCGTTTTTGAATTCATTTTAAGATCCTTGTATTTGTTTTTAAATCCTTTAATGGTTGTGCCCCTCTTATTTGTCGGAACTGCTGCACCCTAATGTACCATCTCGCTCTCTCAGGTCAACAGACCACATGCTTTTATGTGTTCCCAAGGCACAATGCAAATTCTGAGGTGAACGAGCCTTTTCAGTTGCACCCCCAAAACTCTGGAACAATTTGCCGTTGCACATTAGGCAGGCTCCTTCGCTAGCTGCATTTAAATCATTTTTAAAAACACATTTGTACTCTCTGGCTTTTAACTGAGTATAGGATGTTGGCTAACTGTATATTTTTTATTAAGAATCTCTTCAGTTCTTATGTGCTTATTTGTTTATGTGTTTCTGTTTCATTTACCCTTTGGTTTTGTGTGTCTGATATGCTGTGTTTTTATTGTACAGAACTTTGGTCAGCCTTTACGTTGTTTTTAAAGTGCTTTATAAATAAATAAAATTAATAAAAAAAATAAATAAATAATAGTGGCCACTTCTTTTGGATATGATGAGAAGAAGGGAGCTATAAAGCCAGTATAAATTTCACAGACAGACACAACAAATCTCCCAAACCTACATGAGAAAATGTTTTATTGTCTGATGAGACAAAAGCAGCAGTGTTTGACCTTTCTTCCTCAAAGGCTGAAAAAGGCATTGATTAGGAAGAAAAATGAATAGCTTTCAACATCAAGATATTTTGATACAATTCTTAACTTTCAATAACTCAGCCAACTCGAGCAAAGAATATCTTAAAATTGGAGTATCAATGTCTTGAAATGGAACAGTCAAAGCCTGGACCACAATGATATAGTAACACTGTGTACTTGTATATTGAGGACAAAAAAAAAACTCCAGTTAGGCTGGAAAAAAACAATATCTGCAGGGGTTCCAAGGCCAAAAGACAGCTCAGCCCCCATTAGGCATTCTACATAACATACATGTTCTTAAATCAGTCCTCTTTCATGCTTCACATGATAATATTTGATGATATTCATCTTGTGGACGGCTGGGGCACCCACCTTAATTCCATCAACATGGGGGCTGCATGGTGCTTTCACCAGGTGGAGGTGGTGCGTAATTATTTTGACTGTATTACCACAAGGATGTACCATTGAACCCCAAACCACAGATACAATGTTACCCAAAAGAATTCTGGGTCCAAATAAATGTTTTTTATTTGTTACCACACATTTCAAACAAGCACCAGCTAAAATACCGAAAAATAAATGCATGCTCTTTTCCTTCTGCCCTCACTTGAGTGTCGCTTGCTGTCCCCCAACTCTGACTCACAAGGTAAAGTTGCAGGCATCTTTTAAGCTCGACCCAGGACTGCTTCTGGTATTCCCGGGATTGGTTATCAGGAGCACTTCCAGGTCAGGTGGAAACTAGGGTAGTCCTCCTCTGGCAGCTCCCCCTTGTGACACCCAAAGATCCTGACAGGATTGTACTTCTAGACCCCAAATTACATGTCACCCTGCGTGTGTCTTAGCTGGGTTTAGCCTGAAGGAACATTGCCACCGGCTGTCTGGAGGAATGAAGTGCTCCTGCATTCACCTTCAACCAGTCCACTTATCATCCTTCTCTCTGCTCGAGGCTGAAGAATGTTAGGTTGAGTCTTAGCTCCCACTGCCCTTCCACTATGACCTCCCGCCTGGGCAAGAAATTGTCCTCCCTCCTAGTCCTTCTGCTAGGGCATTTACAACTGATTTTTTTTTTTTTACTTCTTTGCTAGTATTTTGTCATTTATATTCTCAGTCTGAACTGTTCTTAATTCATTATATGGGCATTAATCTTTGATTATAATAGTTTTAATTGTACACAAAGTGCCCCATATCCAATATCCTATATTGCTCCAGATTTCAGGACATCACCTAAAATCTAATATTAGATAAAGGGCACTTAAGTAAAAAATAACAGATCTAATGAACAATTATCCAGGAACAAGTGGCACTGTGTGAAAAAGTAATTGTTTCCTGGACAAGGCAATTTAATTGAAACCATAGTAAGATTTTACCAGTTTAATAGCCCAGGCTGGAATACTCCTACCTCTGCTCAACATAGGCTAAAAAGCCATTTTGAATGTTCTGGGTATCCATCAAACAACTGTGAGTTATAATCTTCAGATGAAAAGCATGTGGAACAGTAATTCATCTTCCTAGGAGTGGCTGGACTGACAAAATGACTTCTAATTGTGCAGCACAAAATAATTATGGAAGTCACAAAGGTTCCCAAAAAATATTCCAAGGAACTGCAGGCTTCCCATCTTTCAACATAGGTCAGTGTTCATAACTCCAGTATCAGAATGATGCTGGAAAAAAATGTCTTTGTTGCAGAATAGCAAGGACCAAACCACTGCTAAGTAAAAAGAATATAAACACTGATGTCTCATTCACCCAGAAGCATCTGGATGATACTCAAGCCCTAGTTGTGTCCAAGTATGTGAGACTTGAAGTAGGAGAGACTGCATTGTCACAAAGTCTCATTGTCATTCAGTGAAAATGTTTATGAAAACATCATAAGAACATCACTTATTCTGAACTTATTAGAGAGACAGACATTATCCCTTTTGTATATTATTGCCTTTACTCTTTTGTTCTTATTGCACTATCTTGCACATTTTCAACCTACGTATTTTTTTTTTAAATCTCTATATTCCTGTACTGTAGTGGAAAATATTGCAAACAGGATATCAGTTCCAGCCATACAGAGCAGAATAAGCTCCTGCAGAATACTCAACCCTGGCTGAAACATGACGCCTGTTTTTTTCAGTCTAGTGGAATGAATTTTGTTTACTGAAAGGTTACATTGTTAAGGTAAAATTATGTCATTTTTTTTTTTACTTTATTGTTATTATGGGAAACTTTGTTTTTGTTCTTATAGACCCTTTTTATGGTTGACCACTACCTTTGGGATTTATAGGCCTTGCTGTATTTGGATGTGCAGGCTGATTTTAAGTGCCACTCACATTTTGAAGCCTATTGAGGTCTTGCATTTTTTTTTTTTTAATTCTAAGGGCTGAATATCATAATAAATAAGACTCTTTTCCGACACAATTTTTTATCTTACATTTAGGAAGCTACTTACTGGATAATGTTTTTTTGGAACTTGGTCATTTTTTGTCTGAGTGAAGCTGTTTAACTATAGCATAAAAAGAGCCGCTATGATTTCATACTCCTCTTCTTAATCATTTGTGTCTTTTTGAGGTAGTTTCAAAAGGCAGTTGGTGGAACATTAATATTTGGGGGCAGGTGTAACCTCATAGTGTATAAATACTTTATTGATTATCTGGAAATTCATACCCTGAATGACTTGTTCCTTTGATTGTCAGCAACATAATTAGCACTTGGTTGGTTATATAAAAAAATGAACAGTCTCAAAGGTTAAGTTCTTTCCTTTACAACATCCTAAACACATGCTTCTTTTGTTTTAAATAAATATAAATTCTCACCCATTGATGGGGTATTTATTAGAAATGTAAGAGCTATTTTGACTCATCTGGACATAACTGTGTTTTAACATATCCCACAATGTAATCAGACATATGGCCTTGCAAACTGGATATGGAGAAATTACATTATAAAAGCACTAGGAGAAAATATAAAAGAGATATGAAAAAATGCTAATATGTTATTACTAATATCTGACATTTCTGCCAAGATTCAGACATCAGTGTTATTTATTCTTTGAGGAAATAGAGCTTAAATGTAGAAGAAGAACACAACTGAGATACAACACTATGACATAACCATAGTGGCATAGTAAGTAACTTTTTGGAACTGAGGGGGCAGTGTTGTTAGTGGGTCCCCCTCAAGCAGCATTTTACAGCAACAACCACCTGTCCACCCCACCACCATTGTAATGTACACAATTCCAGGGATGTGGCATACAGTAAATTAGAGCTGTTTTAGTATCAGAGGTGAGCTGAGTTTCGAAACTGCACGAATCAATGAAGGTACTTTCATGAGTGTCCAGCTTCAATGAGGGTGCTAAGTTAGCATTTTGAACACTGGTAAAATTGTGATGGGTCACTGACACTTGTTTTTGTCACTTGCTGCATTTATTTCTCTCTTTCACTTTTATAGTTGTCATCTACATCAATCACATTGTTTTTTGTGTTATTTGTGCTGTCACTACCTTTGTCAGATAATCCATTTCTCCCTCCCTTGTCTTCTTCTTGCACTTTGTCACTGAACCTTTGGTGAGGTGTGTTTCTTGGTTAGCTTTATACAAACGAGTGAAGTAAACAGAACTCTTTCTTGCTGTTTTGTGAGCTCCGATGCACCTGACATGTGCTTACCCATTTTCTATCAGGATAGCTTGTGGGGGAGAAAGTCTTGTGGTGATGAGAATATGCAATCAACATGCACCTTTTTAAACTTAAAAACTGCATTCTATAATTTGTACATGATTTATTTGAGACTTTATACTAGAATATACCAGAATGTTGTTAAATATAGACTCTTTCTGTCTCATTTGTGGGTCTCCGATTAGAGTGGGTCCCAGGGTGAACATCCCCTTGACCCCTGCAGGCTCTGCCACTGCATAACCATTTATAATTGATGAGATGTCTGTAATTAACGATAAACTACTTTACACATATTCCGATAACAATTTTTAACAGGATTGTGCACTGGTACTTCATTTGTCCTTTTCATCTAATTTTGTTAGATACTTTTTATAACATTTGTTAATTGTTCTGATTTGTAATTTTGTGAATTTTGTTGTGTTAATTGAACCATGGGTGGAAGGAGCCTCCCAGTCACTCTAGTGTGCTACAGTCAGGGGCAATAAAGCGTAGAGTGTCCTAGTATTAGGAGGGATTTGGACAAAGTCTAGCTGGGGCATTGAGGGTCGTCTCTTTGCTTGCAGCTGCCCTGCTTTGAATTCTGTTACCATTACCCTCACCCCCATTCATTTTATGTGTATTTCTATATTTTACATATTTCTGTTTTCACTTAGATATTAAAGAGTCTTTCTTCTGCTGATCAGTGTCAAAAAAGCCAAATTAACTCCAGTGAAATTTAGTTTTACAACAATAAATGAATATTTCTTATTGGCATCATATATAATCAGAATGGTTCCCTCAGGCTTCTGGCTACAATGGGAACCATGGAAACTTGTGATTGAATATCTGATTAACATCTGCTAAGATTAAAAACACAAACTGGGTTATACCTTTGGAATGGTTACTGCTCCAGTAAAATTTAATGATTTCAAATTTGTATTCCAAGTAATACTGGTCATTTTTCTTTAAAGGAATTGGCAGTTTCTTTTTAGCTGAATATTTGAACATATATTCATAATAATAAGAATTATAAATAGAATTAATGTTATAGGGTGGCACGGTGGCACATTGGGTAGTGCTGCTGCCTCACAATTAGGAGAACCGGGTTCACTTCCCGGGTCCTCCCTGCGTGGAGTTTGCATGTTCTCCCCGTGTCTGCATGGGTTTCCTCCCACAGTCCAAAGACATGCAGGTTAGGTGCATTGGTGATCCTAAATTGTGTTTGGTGTGTGTGCCCTGCGGTGGGCTGGCACCCTGCCCGGGGTTTGTTTCCTGTGTTGGCTGGGATTGGATCCAGCAGACCCCTGTAGTTAGGATATAGTGGGTTGGATAATGGATGGATGGATTAATGTTATAGCTACAGTATGTGTCCATTGTTGACAAGCTGCATTATGTATTTTATCTTATAATTTTTTAAAATATTATGCTTATAAAGAGCAAACAACGTTGCAACTTTAAGCCCCCTGCTGTAAAAATTGGTTTAGGAATTTTCTTGATTTTTTTTTTCAGTTTCGTGCTCTTCATCTTAACTGAGTATCATCAACCAAATACAACAGTAGCAATAATTTAAAGCCTCAAAAAATTAATGAAGTGCTCTTAATCTAATTATTCTTATCAAACTCTTCCATTTCACTAACTTTGCTTTAAAATTAATTGGCAGAAACAACTGCTTGACTCAGCAGGAGAGCTCACTCCTGTCACAAAAGGCTATTTCTGTGTCTTCTTTATTTTATTCTACTAATTATTCATGTTAATTCTGCTTTCTACACTGTTGACCACAATATTATTCTGATGCCTCTCAAGAATTATATTGAATTCACCAGAATATTTTGGATGTGTTTCTCTGTCTCTGTTGATTGCAGTCGGTTTTCTCATAAAACACAGTTTTAAAGCAAGTTCATTAATCTTCTCTTGTATGATATTTTGGCAAATTTTTTCACAATTTAAATGCAGCTTCTTGTCTAATATAATGAAGTCCATAATTTGATTTTTTATGAACTTTCTACAATTGATGACCTTCAAAGCAGAAGCACATCTCTTAGAGCTTCAATGGCAGGTAGCCAAATTCATTCTATTTTCTATTCCTTAGTTATTTTATTTAAGTTTAGGCTAAACTATATATTTTTTACCTATTTAGAAAATGTGGATTATTGACCTCGCACTTCTAATTGAAATTAATTCAACAGAGCGTAATTCCAGTCTGCAACACCTGTGATATGCTTAACCAAGGGTGTCACTCTCCATACTCCCATTCTGAGGTGTTTTGTCTCATGTCCTAGTAAAAATGCATTGTATTTTTCAACAGACAATATAACCTAGTAAAGAACATTTAAAATAGAAAAAAAATAACAGTAAATAAAAGTGTCTGATAGAGGAAGTACTAATCCCATTGAAGCCCACTGACTGACTGTCACAGAAAAGGAAGTAGCTGAAGGTATGACCACAGGGATCTCAAACAAGGGTTTTTAGTGGACCAGCATGGTCTATTTATAGCTGTTAAAGGAATGTTTTATTTATTTCCATAGTATTTTCCTACTCCCATTTTGCTCTGTTAAAAAAGGCAGATCAGCAGAATGTTTAAAAGACTTAAATCAGATTACTGCTCACTCTATCATTCTTTTTAATATTCTATATTTTTAAAACAAAAATGTTTCTTTATTAACTTATAATGTCAGCTTGGCTGTTGCCTTTATTATGAAGCATTTGGCATAACATTCTCAACAGCACTGCTAATGTATGTGTTGGGCCAGCTGTTATAATGAGAAAGGCATTGAATTTTATTATTGCCTGCATTACATGCCAGTAGATGGCACATTACAAACATTAATGAATGAATGAATACACCCAAAGGTGTCTAACTAAACAGTTTTTTTTTTCTGAAACAGCAAATAGTATGATATTTTTGAAATATACAGAACACATGAAAGACGTGTCTAAATTACACAATGTCACATTTATTTCTGTATGTTTCAATGCACATATGCTTTAAGGTTTTAGATTGTTATCACTTTGTGTTGCCCCATATCAACAATGTAAATATTGGGACGTTTGATTACCAAGTATTTTGCAATGACTTTCTGTTGTCTTGTGTTCACATCCAGTAAAACAGCAAAGGTACCAAGAAGAAAGCCATATAGACAGACAAGGGATGGAAGGAATGTGCATATTCCACACATAGGGTTATTGAGCCAGCAATCAATCCCACTTTCCTGGAGATATATGACAGCTATAGCAGTTTCTGCACCTATATACCACAACTAAGGTAAAACAGCTAGCCTATATATTGTTAAGTAGAGAAAGAAACTCAAAGTGTAACATAGCAGCAAGAGAAGCCACAGACTAGTAGGGATGTGGCAAATAGTTTGATGACTTATGTGGCATGTCAACCATAATTTGGAAGCCTCTAATGACACTTCTATGTAATACTTTTAATTTACAATGAATTTTATTTAAATAGTTTGTTTCTTTTGAATGGCTGTTGCTATCTCTCGGTTTATTTGCTTATCTGCTTTAATATAGCTCTGTACATTTCACTGCCCCCACATGTTTTTAGAATCTTTGTGTCTCTCTATTTGCCTAAGTTTTCTCACATTACCATACTTTTACTTTTTTAACAATTTATTTCTGTTATTCAAATTCTCTTTCATTTTCTCCAAAAGAAAATTATTTTTTAGGGGATTAACTGAAAGAGAAATTGGTCCTGTACTTGTAAACCAATTTGCTTGCTTCCCCAATACCACTGGATTGTCTTTATTTTTAAACATTATTTATATGGAGTATTCAACTGTGACTAAGTCAACTATTAAGTGCCAGAGCCTAGAAGATGCCTCTAAACTCAAAAGAAAATATTTCTGTATTCTTCAACATCTTCACATTTTATTCTTGCATTTTACACAGCCTTTCTCAAGAGCTTTCCATTACACATAGACATTTTGCAAGCAAGCTTTATAAATATAGCCATTAACAAGCTAAGCAGGGAGCATTCATCTGTGTGCTCATTCTACTGTGCTCTGTGCGCTCTGGTTTCTAACTTGATATGTTATCTGCATGATCACTTCAAATCCTATACAATCCTGCTCTTTCATTACCTTCCTCCAGTTATTTTCTACTTTGTGCTCCTGGGATCAGGTATATTCCTGATGGATTCCCTTCAGTTAAAGCATATTCTTAACAATATCTCTTAGAAACAAAAAGAATGGTTTGCTTTTAAATAGCAAAGTGAAATCAAAGTGAGAGATTAATCCACATGTGTTGACTACTGACTAGCAGGGGATATAGAGGATAAATTGTATGTGTATTTGCCTGCAACCGTAAACTGGATAAATGAGTTAGAAAACAGATGGAGAAATTGCTTATATAATTCACCTATCTATTTCTACACTGTTTAGACATTCAATATGAAATTCATTACATATTATGACTCCATAAACATCAATAGATTTGAAACAAGAGCCTACTATAGGCGAAATTATAAATAGATCAGTGGAAAAAGGGGAGGGAAGTTATGCATAACAAATCAATGTTTTAACTTGGTTCCAGAATCTTTTTTTGTGAAAAACTGAACACGAAGTACAGTTGTTAAATCATACCATGTAAGCATTTCTATAAAGCAGGGCTTCACAGACACAGTCACAGAATATCACTATGGCTGCTTGTGGTGTTATGGGTCCACAGCTCGCTCAGCAAAGGCCGTCTCTTTTTAAATAAATAATCACCGCATTCACGGCGGCTTCATGAGGGGGCGTAGTGGCCATAGCAAGCCACGGGGCGATCTGCGGTGTGGGCGTTTCTCACCTAGTGCACAGGTGAGGGACTGCCCACATTCATGATTGTTCCCGTGGCTAATGTGGTGCGGCTGCTATGGCCCCTCGCTGTATAAAAGAAACGTGAGTCGGTTGGGAGAACTGAGAAAGATCAGAGAGAACTAAAGAAGGTAAAAAAAAAAGGATGGAGGTTACAGGGAGCGAGAGAGGAAGCAAGTCGGTGCGAGAGAGAGACACACGGAGTGTGTGGATGAGCGAGCGAACGAGCGCTCATGGGCAGCTGCGAGGAAGTTGGGTGTTAGGCCGACACCCAGGCGTTAGAGTTGATGTCGCTCCCGCAGAGCGATCAGTGTAGCGGGAGTAACCAAGGAAAGACGACTGGCCGCGGAAGGCCGGAAAAGCAGCGGGAGTCGTGAGGCTTGGTGGTGGATTCCCTAACGTGTGCGTCCTGGCCGTTGGTGTGAACCAAGTCTCGGGGCTGAGATGAGTGCCAGACCGAAGCCAGGGATCGGGAGGTCTCCTGTCTCGTGTGGATGCGATATGGGAAAGTGCAGCTGCAGAGAGCGTCTCGCCTGCTGCAAAGCCCAACCGGGATAAGCAGGTGAGACGCCAGCATAGAAGAAGCACCGAGCTTGTTGTTTTTAAAGATTGCTTCCTATGTGAACGTTTTAACCTCTAGTTTTTTAAAGGATTGTTCTATTTATTGTTTTTTTTAATCTCCACGTTTGTTTTTATGGATTATTTATTTATTGAAAAACTTTGGATCACTGCACTATTTATTGAACACTTTGTTTTTGATTGTTTTTTTTTTAATAAAAGCACTTTGCACATTTATACCATCCCCTTGCTCAATTGTTATTGCCTCAACTGTCTAGCTCATCGGTGGGAGCATGGAGTCAAACCCGCATCGTCACACTGCTGCTTTTGAAATTGTTATCAGACTCCTAGCTTAACTGGAGATGTTGTTATCTTGCTGCTGGTCTTGATGGTTAGTCCTAATGTATCGGAGGACTTCACACGGTAATTGTGTGTAGTTTTTCAGTGTACCTTCAATCTGAGTCTGATCTTAGAAAGGGCTCCAGCTGTATGGAAAACCTCTTGTGTAGTACGAGTCCCCATGGTATTGCAACCATAGGATCTAAAAGACTATTGACCAGTGTTTCTGACCTTACACATTATGAAGACCTTAGAAAAGCTAATATTGGCTCACTTGCAGCCCCTGGTCAGAACAGCACTGGACCCTCTGCAGTTTGCCTACCAGGACCACAACGGGTGGATGATGCTGTCATCTATATGCTGAACAGATCCTACTCCCACCTGGAGAAGCAGGGTACACTCCTAAAAACAAAGGTGCCAGAGCGGTTCTTCAAAACAATACCATAGATGAACCGTTTTTGGTTCCCAAAAGACCCATCCACATGAAGGTTCCAATAAGAACCTTAATTTATTAAGATCCATAACAGACTCCATACAGTAAATAGCAATGAACAGATGCTAACAAATTTGTTACTGATTTTAAAAAGACTCTAGCTACATACAATGACACGGACTAAATTTAGGTTTTCTTAATCTGTTAGTGTCCTGCTAGGTAGTTTACTATAAATTAAAGATGAGTTTTTTTCTACATATTAAGAAGTTTTTTAAAGCACATAAAACCAACTTCATATGCAAAGAACCCTTCCCACAATGAAACAGTGCTTTGTCAAAAAATAATTCTACAAGGAACCATACAACCCAGTAAAAGAGCCATAAAATGCCATTAAAGAACCAGTATTTTCAAGAGTGTAGCAGAGTGATGACATTGTTTGTTGACTTCTCTAGTGCTTTTAACACCATACAGCCCAAAATAATGGGGGAAAACTCATGTCAATGAGGGCTAATTATATTGTTGTGTCCTGGATAATGGACTACTTACAGTAACTGGTAGATCACTGTTTGTGTGGCTTAAGAACTGTGTATCGGACATAGTCATGAGTGACACATGGGTTCTGGCTTCCTTACTGTTTACCCTGTACACTTCAGACTTTAGATACAATTTCAATCGTGTCATCTTCAGAAATTTTCCAATGACACAGCAATAGTTGGGAGTATGAATATTTCCTGTTGAGCGAACTGGCGTGACTGATCGCCACTGCTCTCCGGTAACTTTTTAACTTTTTTTTCTTTTTTAACTTTTTTACAAATAACTTACAATCTAATTGACTAAGCAGCTGTTTTCATTTTCATTTCGGGCAGATTTATTCGTTGAATAAAGCTAGACTGATTTCTAGCTTGACTTTTGATTTGGCTGTGTATGAACTATTTTTCAGCCTATCCCTGACTTGAGACTGTTCTTTGCGTCTTCGCTTAACCTGTGCACCGGTAGGATATTTATTTGGTTTGTGTTTGTTTGGTCCCTCCTGTCACTCGTTATCCAACCTGCAATGGGCCTGCTTTGAGTACTCAGCTGCTGAGCTACTCCGACTCTGCTTTCACCTGTCCAAGCCTCCACTAACTGGCCTATATCTCCACCCAGACATCGTATTCCTCCCCTGTCGGAGATACATCCACCGCGGGTCCCACCGGAGTATCCAAACTGACAGTTCGAAAATAATAAACTCCATCTGGTCCAGTTTTCGACATCTTCCACATAATTTAGGAAGAGTCGCTGACCACAGTGTGTTAGCCAGCCTAGCCCGGTCAGCTAACACCGTTGCTAAATGCGATAACGCCGTTGTTAACTTCAGTCTGCTGAACAACCGCTTACTCACGAGCAAGGGGCCTCTCATTCACAATCTATTTACTGATCGTAAGTTTGACTTTTTCTGTCTAACTGAGACATGGCAACAACCCCATGACTTTTCCCAACTTAACAAATCCACTCCCCCGGGGTTTGTTTACATCTCTCAACCCCGTGGATCTGGCTAGGGAGGAGGTCTTATGTTAATGTATTGTCAGAAATGGAAAGTCTTGCTATTGTCTATTTCTGCCTTGAGTTCTTTTGAATCCCTTGTATGTCAATTAAATGGACCTATTCCTACTATTATTGCAACTGTTTTCCGGCCCCCTAAACCAAACAATGACTTTCTGAACAAATTTGCTGTTTTCCTTACACACTTATCTACTGTTTCATCAAACATAATACTTCTGGGGGATTTCAATATACAAATGGATAATATCAATATCCCTATTACTAGAGACTTTAAATCCTGCCTTGAAAGTTTTGGATTCCAGCAGCATACTGATATTCTCACTAATTCCAAAGGACATATCTTGGGCTTGATTTGCTGTTCTGGAGTTACCCTGCTTGATTGTACTGCGGATTAACTCCTCATAACTGATCACTTTCTTATTTCATTCAATGTTAAACTTGAACTTTACAACACTAAGCTTTCCCATCTCATATCTTTCTGTATTATTAAGAATATTAACTTATACTCTCTTTCCTCTAGTAATGATTCCCTTTTAGACATTCATAATTTATCCACTCCTGAAGAACTTGTCTCACACTATAACACTGGACTTAATGGTATTCTTAACTCTGTCGCTCCATTAAAAACTAGATCTGTTTCTTTCTCCTCTTCTGCTCCCTGGCTCACGCCTGAACTTCGGCTTTTGAAAGCCAAAGGCCGGCGACTTGAATGGTTATATAACAAAACTGGACTCTTTGTTCACAAAGAGATCTACAAAAACCATATACTTTATTACAAGGACTGTATTGCCCAAACTAAATTTAACTATTATACTCTCATTATTTCTTTCAATGAAGGAAACACCAAGTCATTGTTTTCACTACTTAACAATATCACACAACCCCCGGATTCTTTACCTTCTCACCTTTACTCAACTGAATTTTGCAATTCCCTTATGTCCTTTTTTAATGAAAAAATCCAGAAGATTCATCAGTCTCTCTGTATGGATTCCTCCAGTACTACCCACCAACTCACTCATTTTCCTCTTTTCAGCTTCCTACTTTCTCTTGTCTGTAAGTCTAAGCCATCCACCTGTCAACTGGAGCCCCTCCCTACAGTTCTGGTCAAAGCCTGCCTCCCCTCTTTGGTCCCTCTTATTTCTGCTATAATCCACTCTTCTCTCACTACTGGTACTGTTCCTTCATCTTTTAAAACTGCTGCAATAACCCCAAATACTGAAAAAACCTGGTGCCGATCTGAATAATTTTAGTAATTTTCGCCCTATTTCTAATCTACTCTTTATTTCCAAAATTCTTGAAAAAATAGAGGCTATTCAACTTTATTCTCATTTATCTCAAAATAATCTGTATGAACAGTTCCAGTCTCGTTTTCGCCCCCTCCACAGTACAGAAACGGCACTTATAAAAATTACTAATGACCTCCTTATGGCAGCTGATTCTGGTTTAATTACTATTCTCATCCTCCTTGATCTGAGTGCAGCCTTTGACACTATTTGTCACACTACTCTTCTCAATAGATTATCTTCGATTGGCATTACCCACACTCCACTAGATTGGTTCAGATCCTACCTCTCAGGCGCACTCAGTTTGTTCAGCTTAAAACTTTCACATCCCAACCCACCGCTGTTACTTCAGGTGTGCCCCAGGGCTCTCTGTCCTGGGGCCGCTCCTTTTCATTATTTACCTCCTTCCCCTTGGTAATATATTTCGTAAATATAATAATAGCTTCCACTGTTATACTGATGACACCTAGCTTTATCTCACTAGCAAACTTATTGCTTCCTTTCCACCCTCCTCACTTACTGATTGCATAGCAGAAATCAAATCCAGGTTTTCTTCACATTTTCTTAAATTAAATTAATCTCCTCATTGGTACAAAATCAACATTATCCAAAACTGATCATTTTTCTTTTGTAATTGATAATTCCTCTGTTTCCCCTTCCCCACAGTCTGGGTGTCATCCTTGACAGTATTTTATCCATTCAGTCCCACATCAATAACATCTCCCGGTCTGCATATTTCTACTTGCGTAACATTAATCATATTCGCCCCTCCCTCACTCCCCACACCACTGCTATCCTTGTTCATAGCCTTGTCACTTCTCGTCTGGATTATTGCAATTCCCTTTTATTGGTCTTTCTCGCAAATCTCTTTATAAGCTTCAACTGGTCCAGAATTCAGCTGCCCGCATCATTACTAGAACCCCCTCTAATCATCATATCACTCCCATCTTGCAGCAGCTTCATTGGCTTCCAGTTAAGTTCTGCATTCAATTCAAAATTCTTCTGTTAACTTTTAAGGCTATCCACAACTTTGCCCCTCCATATCTGTCTGACCTCCTCCATGTTGCCATATTCTCCCGTACCCTTAGATCCTCTTCCTCCATCAACTTGACTGTCCCCTTTGTCCGTCTTACCACAGCTTTGGAACTCACTACCACCTGAGCTTAGAAATATTGAATCATTTTCACTTTTCAAATCTAAACTTAAAACTCATTTGTTTAAGACTGCTTTTTCTCTTTGATTACAATTGCTCTGATTTTAACTTTTGTATTTTACTTTTGTTTATAATCTGTTTTGTTCGGCGTCCTTGAGTGTTTAGAAAGGCACCTACAAATAAATAAAATGTATTATTATTATCAGCAGTGAACAGGAGAATGAATACATAACACTAGTGAAGGACTTTGTTAAATCGTGCAAATTGCACTACCTACATCTCAACATCAATAAGACAAACAAGATAATAATAATCTTCACAAGGGTCAGTGTTAAACCCACTCTGTCTCCATTCTCATTGAGGTTGAAGATGTGAAGGTGGTGAAGATATACAGATACCACGGGGTTCATGTGAATGACAGACTTGAATAGAGTACCAGCACAGAGTGGGTATACAAGAAAGATCAAAGTTGGCTCTATTTCTTGAGGAGGTTAACATTGTTTGGTGTCTGCAGGCCATTTGTACTTGTTTTCTACCAGACTGTAGTGGTCAACATATATTTCTATGTGATAGGAGGTGTTGACACTAATGTAGGTAATGCCAGCAAACTAAACTAATTGAAAAGGCTAGTTTAATCTTTTGTGGTCAGGCTGGACTTTCTGGAGGAAGTAGTAGAACAGACTTCACTCAGCAAGCTGCAAACTATCCTGGACAATGACTTTCAACCTCTGTATGAGGTTTTTGCTAAAGAGTGAAGCACATTTACTAATGTACTAAGATAATTGCAATTCTTCATGGTGCGCTATGAAAGGTCGTTTCTACCTTCTGCCATCAGGCTCTATAATGAAACCTCCCCTAGGCAAAGGAGGTATTGTTCCTTGTGTACTGAATGGTATTGAGCTGGTCTAGCTGACATCTTAATTAACAATGATACTACATGAAATATACTGTACCAATGCCTGGCATCCTGTACTATAAAATTGTAACTTATAAGCTTGTGCAATTTTAATCACTTTACACTTAGTAAATCCTACAATTTGTTAAATTACTTATTGATAATTCATGTTATACTGTATGTGTATGTGTACCTTGTTAGCATTCTTGTTATATGTATATCTGTGCCTTTTTTGTCTGCTGCTGTAACCCTGCAATTTTCTATCTACCTACCTACCTACCTACCTACCTACCTACCTACCTACCTACCTAATCTTGTCAATGCAGAATCATCATGCTAGTGGATTCTAAATGACTGTTCCCTGTCAGTGTCCAATGAAAGCAGAGATTTGAAATGAGGACATGAACCTACAGCAGGGGTACTGAGATAGTATTAGCATAATATCTGAGGTAGTAATAAGTTTAATTGGTTATTCATACATAGTCTGGAGTGCATACATATTCTGGTTAGGATTCTTGATTATGGCCATTAGGCAAGGTTAAAAAGCAAGGAAAAATAGGGCCACTAGCAGCATGACTTCCACAACACATGCTGATCACAACTGACACCTTACTAGGTTGTTGGCCGGTTTAAATATATGAGAAGGGGCAGGGATGGAGGCAGGTCAGAGAGGTGGGCTCACTGGTCTTCTTCCGAGCTGTTCTTCAGTTAGCTAGAGAGATAAAGAACAAATTAGTTGTGGTATAACCTCAAAACCTTTTCCTTTTGCTCTCCATAAACTGGTCCTTGTAAGGTTTATGAAAGCTCAAGCATATGGGACCCTGTGATATAAAAATATAATAACATATTTTGATAAGGGTAAGCAGATTAAATGGTTAACTTGGTAGCACAGTGTTTTGTTGTGTTATCAGACCACCTGTGGCATTTATCTAACATGAAAGGTAACAACTAACCTCTTAGTTTCTTAAAGAGGAATAGGAAGAAATGTGCTATATAACTGTTACTTGTAACTTCTTACCTGTCTTACTATCCATTTTAAAACCCCATGTATTCAACCCTTGGGACCTCTAATGGCAGGCTGCTCAGTGACTGGGACTGTTTTTACTTTCACATCTTTTCTTTAACCCAGTTTTCCACCAATAGAGGACTTCTTAAAGGTGTCCCTTTGAGCCTTGAAAGAACTGCAACTAGACAATGAATAGGATTAAGCTTTTACTTAAAAATCACATTTATTTGCACCAAAACCAATAACAGCAAACATAAACAATATTAAGAATTATAGAACCTTGGAGGATTCATGCAGTCTTCATATAAGTAAGATATTTCAGGTGTCCTAGTTCCTTAGTTACACATTATATATCCTTAATTGAAGATATGATGAAAGATTTCTTGCCAGATAGAGAGAGGGGGCACCTTTCTGACTGTTCAACAACAAAACAGTAACAGAAAACAAGTTCCATTTTAGTATCCATATTTAGCTGAGAGGCTACTTGAAACTGTCCATTTTTTACAATTGAGCTGAGCTAAATTCCATTTTTTGCAACAAACATCAACAGAGAAATATATTTTTTTAAGTCTAATAAAAATGCAGACTCTCTCTCTCCTTCTCTCCCAAACTAAACACACACACGTGGCTTTCTTTCCCCTAGCAAAGCAGACAGTTTCTCAAAACATGGAAATTGGTACTAATTTATTCTCAACAAGTTCATGATCGATTCCCATGAGTATGAAAGACTACTCGATTCTGTACTTTTTAACTGGGCAAAATACTCTGAATCCTGCTTCGTCTTTTGGCTTTCCCAGAATACACTGCAATTCTGCTTGGCTTGACTAGCCTTTCAAGCTTTGGCCTGTTAGTTGAAAAGGTTAGCACATTTCCCATACATGTATCATATATTGTTTTGCTTTTTTTTTTAGTTTACTTCCCTTAAATGAGTGTGTCTGACTCACTTGTGTACTTGTGTAACCTTCTACTATGTAATTAAATGCTAAGGTCTTTGTGTGGGTGTCCAATCTGATCGGTCAGTTTGGCTTTGATTGAAAGATGAATTGTGAATGTAAGGCAAATGAGGAGGAATAAAGCTGAGAGTTGCCTTTAAAAAGTATAAAAACGGACAGGAGATGCAAGCAAGACAGGAGATGCAAGCAAGATGTCTCGAAATGGTCTGAGAAAACGGGCTTGACAAAAACGTGCTCAACTGAGGGAAGTGCCAGTCAAAACAGGTACAGACACACAGCAATACGGAGGAAAGACACTGAAGGTACATGTAGAGCAAGAGATATTTTGCGTTATTATATTATTTGTCACTGAAGGGTAACATGACTAGTATTTAATAGAGACCAAAAAGTATAGATAGTGTCTCAGTTATCCAGTATTAGTTAAATGGTTTTAAATACCTGCATCCCAGCATCATTGTCCTTACTTTCATGTAAAAACAGTCAACATGCGCCATGATACCTGATGCAGACATCTAGCCTCTCAAAGTCCAATCATTTAGCTTCAGTTTACCTCACTCAGTTACTTGTACAGTTAAGGATACATTGTAAGACATTCTTAGTGTACTGTAACAGTAGTATGACAGTTTAACTTTCACCTTACCTGATGATATCTACCAGTAGTTATTGAGTTTTAACGTTGAGCATAATTCATGACCCAAAATTGGGCATCAAGAACATATTAAATATACACACCTTGTAGCATGCTACTTAAATGGAGTACAACTCCCAGGATCCCCAGCAGTATTATGCCATTGCACAGATTCAGAGGCTGCAGGGGTTGCTGGGAAACAGAATAATTAAGTGGCCTTTTCAAAAAAGAACTAAAAAGGCTCAGAGTGGATTGTGATCATCTGTGTACGTTTGTTTCCACATGGTAGGACAAATCTTTCATAACATTCAGGAAACTGATCATTTGCCATCTTAATTCATTCTCTCTGTCATCTGCACCAGTTGTGCTGGACTGTGATTTGGACTGCATCGTAAGCGTTGATTGTTTATTGTCTAGTGCTTAGTGTTTTGTGAGATTTCATTTGTGCAGTGTATGTAAATAATTTTCGCTGTTGCAGAACTGGGGAGAGATAAAAAAAGTTTTTTTTATGAATGATACCAAACATACATATGTAGGCTTTAAAATAAGCCAGATTTAAAACGTGACAAAAAAGTCACATAAAATCGTTGCACAAAATCATTACACTTTTAGGCTTAGGATTTTATATATAGAGAGCAGATTACAGTAAGAAATGGCATCATGGTTTACATTATTTTAAATACTATTTTGAAAACTTGCTATTTGCATTGGTTTCCGTTAGCAACACTAAAAACCAACTAGATTGTCAGGATTTGTGTATGTTTTTGCGCAGTATTTTGCCAAGTTTTTTTTTTAATTTATACTTCTTTTGGTTTTTAACCCTTTTTCTGATTTATTCTTTGTTTTGTGATGTCGTACAGTGAACATGTTTCTGCGTTAGTATGATGTGGCAACTGCCCTTAGGCACTTGAGACATGATAAATAAAGCCAGGTAGCCTATAGAGTGAGGTCCTGATACTTCATTTTGTTTTGTTAATGCTAGAGGAGCTGCTAGTGGTGGATTTTAGGAGGACCAAGACCCTCATGGACCCCGTGATCAACAGAGGTGACTGTGTGCAGACGGTGCAGACCTATAAATACCTGAGAGTGCAGCTGGTTGATAAATTTGACTGGACTGCCAATACTGATGCTCTGTGTAAGAAAGGACAGAGCCAACTATACTTCCTTAGAAGCCTGGCGTCCTTCAACATCTGCAATAAGATGCTGCAGATGTTCTATCAGATGGTTGTGGCGAGCAGCCTCTTCTGTGCGGTGGAGTGCTGGGGCGGCAGCATAAAGAAGAGGGATGCCTCATGCCTGGACAAACTGGTGAGGAAGGCAGGCTCTATTGTAGGCATGGAGCTGGACAGTTTGACATAAGTGGCAGAGCGACAGGCGCTGAGCAGGCTCCTGTCAATAATGGAGAGTCCACTGCATCCACTGAACAGGATCATCTCCAGACAGAGGAGCAGCTTCAGCGACAGACTGCTGTCACTGTCCTGCTCCACTGACAGACGAGGAGATCGTTCCTCCCACACACTATGCGACTCCTCATTTTCACCCATGGGGGTAAATGTTAACATTATACAAAGTTATTGTCTGTCTGTTATACCTGCATTGTTATCACTCTTTAATTTAATATTGTTCTTTATCAGTATGCTGCTGCTGGAGTATGTGAATTTCCCCTTGAGATTAATAAAGAATCTATCTATCTATCTATCTATCTATCTATCTATCTATCTATCTATCTATCTATCTATCTATCTATCTATCTATCTACCCCAAAGAATAACTCAGTAAAGAAAAGAAGTTTATTTTTTATTTTTAAAGTAAAAATGATTTCTGTTTTATTAGGAAAAGGGCCAAGTATGACTCTAGGAAAAAATAGAGCTTACTGTTTTCATTTGTTTTTATTTTTTACTGCTGTTCTCTTATTAACTGTCATTTTATTTTTCTCCTGTGCTCCATTACTTTTTAGCAGTGGCAGCAGTCTTCTTTCCTAGAAGGCATTATATTTTTGAGAAACGCCAGTGAAGTTTTTTTCAACAGTGGTGATTCAGCGTTCTTTCTTCTTTTTGACCTAAGAGTGACTTTCTGTGTTCTCTCTTTTTTAGCCATTCGGTTGTACAGGACTGTTCGTGCCTCCTGCAAAACAAAAGCTATTTTTTCTGTTTATTTAACTGTTTAACTTGTTTGTCTGTTGAGCTGAAGACTCTCATTAGAAGCAGTGCCTTTCTCATTTGTCAATTAGGCCTTCTTCGCCTTTTCTGTCTTGTGTGTTACTAGTTTGTTGTATTTAATAGCAAGCAGCTGCTTGTTTGTAAAATTCCTCTACAACAGTCCCATTGAAATTACATATGAAAGCTCCAGTTTAGTCTTTGTTTTTTGTTTTATACTTACATGCTTGACCTCTGACATTTGTAATACTACTTCTATGATCCAGTAGGCTTAAAGGGGAAAGTAATAATTTCGCTGTAAGCTCACCTGGATCATGACATGGAGAAAAACTATATAATAAAGACAAAGAGTCTTAAGTAACATTTCAGAGAGCATCATACCCAATACAAAAACAACATTAGAGCAATTTAAAAAAGAACAGACCATTCAGTCCAACAAAGCTCACCAGTTCTATTCACATAATTCCTCCAAATTAACATTGAAATGAGTTTTGAAGGTGCCTACTGTCTACCACAGTACTTGGTTGGTGTAGCTACAGGTGCATAAGGTAGGATCAAGCACGGGTAAAACGCGCACTGCAAGAAATCTCTCAGTCCAAAAGTTCATTTTAAAAGATTAAGTGAAAATTCAAAGCAAATAATCCACACAAGAATAAAGAAAAAAGGTTGTTACACACATAGAATGAAAGGCAAAAAAAAGAGAAAAAGCGTTTCTTCTAAAAATGTATCTTTTCTTGTTAAACCTCAGTTGTTTCGCTTTACTTTGTCTTCAGTATGTTCTAACGTAAAGCAATGCACGTTTAATAGAGCATGTTATCTTTCGTACTATTGAACACGTAAGGCACGGTTTAAAACATTGTGCCCACCATGCCTCTATGCACACGGCAAGGCAGGTCACTAACTGAGGCGAATCTATAGTCAGAGGGGCAAAAAGTAGTTAGAATATACTGTGACACTAGAGGGCGCTGATGCTCCTCAAACCCCGCAGACAAACGTCCAAGACACCAAGTAAAAGCACTTAGAAATATTTTAATTTCTTCTTTTCGATATTGTGCCATAGTAGACACCAATAACACCACCATAAACAATAAATCAATAATCAAATACAATAACACAATCCTCCTCTCCCAGCAGCTCCGTCACTCTACCACCGAACTCCGGCTCAGCTTGCTGGGTCTTGCATAGTCCTTTATATAGTCCTTGACCCTGAATTGCTCCTGTCCTTCAGTCCATGTGATTCAATAGCACTTCCGGGTCAGATGAAGACTTATATTTTCCTTCAGCCTGGAAGTACTTCTGTTCTTCCATCCCCGTGACTTGGGAGTACTTACGGGCTATAGGGAAAATAAAAATCCCTGCGTCTCCCTGCAGCATCACAGAGTGGCACCCACGGTCCCCAGCAGGGTTGTAAATACAAACTACATCTCCCATGATGTCCTGCGAGAATCCTGGGCACATCTGTGCTGCAGGGAGGACTCCATCTAGCAGCCTGGATGTGTCGGCCAGGATAAGCTGCCGGCCGTCCATCACAATACCAATTTAATTCAACTTGTGGGGGTTATAAGATCCTCCCATAGACTATATACTAATATTTAGGCAAGTATTTAATATAGCTTAAATAACTAGCAAATGGCTCTTACAGTTGGTTATTCCATGTACAGTATCTATGGTTCATTGTGCTAAAAAAACTTGAACATTTCTGTGAAATTTGCATTTAAAAAGTTTCCAACCATGTCTCTCTGTTCTTGATAAAGAACTTATTTTAAAATAATAGCCGGGATAAACTATGCTAATTCCTTTCACAATTTTAAAAACTTAAATCATGTCACCATTTAATCTCTGTCTGTATAAAATGAAAAAATTTCAGCTCCTTTAATCTTTTCTCATAGATTATGCCCTGCAGTCCTGGAATCAGCCTATTTGCTGTTCTTTGAACTTTTGCACTGCCATGTGTTTTTTTTTTTTTTTTTTGTGGCACAGAGACCAACACAGTATAATAGGTGTGCCCTCACCAGTGACCATAACCTTCTGTGGCCATTTATGCCCTATTTCAAAGTTGTGTATGTTGCAATAAACCCACAAGTCAATCACAAACATTAACGGTAGTTTTACATACCCAAGGGTGTCCTCTTTCAAATAAACCATAAGTTTCAATGTTGTCCACTCTCTTTCATCATTAAAGTATGTGATTTACACACATATATGCAGTATCGAGCAGCGCGTCACAGCTGACTGAACCTATTACATTCTGAAGCTTTGCTTATACTTGAAGTACATAACTGGTGACTTTAGATGATACAAGCATGAAGCAGGAAACCATCAGTGGAAGTAAACCCCAAAGAATAACTTACAAGGACCACACAGAAATGGCAAAAGGGCACATGGCAGTCTACTTGCACAATTACGACAGTCTTGGGCAATGGATCTCAATATAGGATAGGATATATTTTGAATGAACTGAATAACAACAGAAACATATCTCAGTGACAGCGAGAATTTCAGATGGTGTGTTAGTCTACTCTTTGTTTAACCATTTTCCAATTATACAAATCACAGGAAGTTAGTTTAACTAGATGCTATTCAATAATTTATACTAATTACAGCTTGTGGGAGTCCTGATTTTAGATCTTAGTCTGAGCCCTGTCTGAGTCACATTTACACCTTCCACCCTTTTCAAGGACCAGCAGGTCAATCTGATTTGTGACTCTGAGCTTTGTGACTCTGAGCCTTGTGACTTTCTTAAACCACGTCTTAGCATAAATGTCTTGCATCATACTGCTGATCTGCCATTTTAACCACTTGTGCACATCAGGGGGTGTATAGCTCCCGAAGCCCCAGACACAACAGAAACAGACCCCAAGTTCAGCACAATTCACGTTTATTTCAGTGGGGAAACACTTTTGTCTCATACTCCATCACACACCACAGTACAAGCAGCACACTGCACTAATGCACAAATCACAGTCCTTCTTTCTTCCTTTCTCTCTCTTCTGTCTCTTGTTCACTTTCACTACTTCTCCCGCTAGCTTTGTCCTCCACCTCCTGACTCAGGCTCCCTGAATGGAATGAGGCGATCCCCTTTATAGAGCACCCAAAAGTACTACAAGTGTTCCATAATCGCCTTCCGGCTGCACTTCCGGGTGTGGCAGCAGCCCTGCAGAGGAGGGCTCAGCCATTCTCCATACGTCCCCTGGCAATGGCCACAGGCCCCACCAGGGTTGAGCTTCCATGCTCCAAACCCGTAGCCATGTAGCAAGTCAGGGGGGCTGCCCAATGCAAGCTTCTTCCGTTATGGAGACTTCTATTACACATTCTTTGCAAAGTCATGTGATTTGTCACAAATCAGTTTCCATTAAAGGCTGTTTCTGCATCTGTTGAGGTCTGTGAAGATGTAGTTTGACATTTGAGACTGACCTTCTTCATACTTTCAAAAAATATTTTACCTTTTTAACAAAGTATAAGTGATGTTGACCCCTAAGAAATGAAATCCACTAGCTCTTTCCACAGGAACTCCATTAATGTTAACAAGTGGATAATACATTCCAACTCCTCTCAAGTAAACACTGTAGCTTCTTACTTTACTGATGTTGAGGGATAAATTGTTGTAATTGCAACTCCAGTGATACAGTAAGTTTAACTTCAACCCTGAAGCAATCTCATTATATCGTCTCCGAATTTCTCAGGCTTAACACAATTTGTGGCTTTTCCAGTTTATAGATAGATAGATAGATAGATACTTTATTAATCCTCAAGGGGAAATTCACATACTCCAGCAGCAGCATACTGATAAAAAAACAATATTAAATTAAAGAGTGATAAAAATGCAGGTAAAACAGACAGTAACTTTGTATAATGTTAACGTTTACCCCCCCGGTTGGAACTGAAGAGTCACATAATGTGGGAGAGGAACGATCTCCTCAGTCTGTCAGTTGAGCAGGACAGTGACAGCAGTCTGTTGCTGAAGCTGCTTCTCTGTCTGGAGATGATACTGTTCAGTGGATGCAGTGGATTCTCCATGATTGACAGGAGCCTTCTCAGCACCCATCGGTCTGCCACAGATGTCAAACTGTCTAGCTCCGTGCCTACAATAGAGCCTGCCTTCCTCACCAGTTTGTCCAGGCGTGAGGCGTCCCTCTTCTTTATGCTGCCTCCCCAGCACATCACCGCGTAGAAGAGGGCACTCGCCACAACCGTCTGATAGAACATCTGCAGCATCTTATTGCAGATGTTGAAGGATGCCAGCCTTCTAAGGAAGTATAGTCGGCTCTGTCTTCTCTTGCACACAGGGTCACAGGGTCCAGGAGGGGCCTGGGTCTCCTAAAATCCACCACTACCGGCTCCTTGGTTTTGCTGGTGCTCAGGTGTAAGTGGTTTGAGTCGCACCATTTATACACAGGCTGAGCACATACTACAGTGTAAAAATGATACTGTTAGATACTGTCACCACCCAAAGAGTGCTCCAGCTCCCCAGACACCCAACACAGGCAGGCTCCATCTCCCATGAAGCCTTGTGGGAATCTGTGCCACCACTGCAACCCAGGGGCGCTGACATCTAGGGATCCAGGGGAGGTAATGCCCTTTACATGCTCTCTCCCCTGGTCCCTCTCTAAAGGTGGTGTCCCGTTTGGGTAAGTTCACCAGCCATCCCTTACAATATGTACAGTATATTCCAAGCTTGACAGATCTACCAGACAAAAAGTCCTGCATCCAGTTACACTTGGTAGTAGTGTTCACTCTAATGACCCTGATCTTCTCTATTAGCATGATGATAATGTGAAGTGCAGAGCTGGATTCAATAGAAAGTATTCTGAAATACAGTTAATGTTCCTGTTTTGAAGGTGAGTTACTGCAGTGGGTGTTGCGTCATCTGTTGATCAATTTGTGCAGTAAACTTATGCAAGTCGATTGTCTGGGATGCTGGACTTCATTTGGGTCATGACCCAGACAAAAGTAATGTATTTGGTAATTGCAGAAACAATAAGATCATAAATATTTGACCATATATTTTCTGGTAATTAATTTAAAGCTTTCTTTTTAAACTAGTTCATTTGTGAATTAAACTACTTGTTATTTTTGTTACATTTTGCAAAAAGTCAACATGGTATTTGAAAAAGAAACTCATTTGACAAATAGGTGCTGTCCCAGGAAACTGGCAGGGTTTGTAAAATTTCAAAAAGTCATCTGAATGGATGGTGCAAATGTCACAGATGCATTGATTAATTAATTTATATATAGGCAATGTTTTATCTTTGAATTTTGGATAACAGTTATTTTAAACACATTCTCACCACTGGCAAATGATATACTGCTTGCTAAAAAATATACTAAATCATTATCTATGCAAAGAAAATTCTGCTGCAGTGACATTGCTCAAAATATGAAGGGAAGAGTGATTCATCCATGACTTATCGTGTTCACAGACTCACTTACTGACACACACACACATTCACAGACATCATTTTGAAAGGGATGCCTGAAATGAGAATGCATTAAAAAGTTGAAGATGAATCCAACACAGTAATTTCATTATATACTGTATCTATGGCACCATAAGAAAGTCTTTTGCAGATCAAACGTAAAGAAGATGTTGAATATTTTATTGCAGTTTAATTTTTGTTTTTTGCTTTTGTTAAGCAGAATTCAGTGGCAGATAATAACATATAACTCAGTTGCTGCTAATTACACGAGTTTATACCTAATAAAGACTGGCATTTTCTGTTTAGAGCTAGCTATACATAGATTTGTATTTATATGATTCATATGTTACTTTATTATAGGAAACACAACACAGAAAAAACATGATGGAGTATTATCTAAATTCCAAGGAATTTGCCAAATACATAACTCCAGGTTTTAAATTTATTTAAAATTTATTTAAAAGATTTAAAAGGAGTATTTTCATTTCAAATGTCATCACCATGGTTCTTCTTTGCTGTCTTATGTGTCATCATGTGTCCATTCTTAGCATTTTGCAGCAGCAGCCTTGATTATCAATTTACCTGCTTTCACAATGCTACCTTAACCATTCATAATGACCTCCAACTATTTTCCCTTTGTTCATCCTGCAGAAAACAAGTCCTGGATACTTTCTAATCAATACACAAATAATTTTGTTCTTCTCTTATCCCACCTTCTGCTTGTGCGTCTTTCCTCCACACACGAATGGAAAGCAGAGGTATAACAGGATTGAAGGAATACTTTCCTAGTCTTGACTGAATCCTTTTCAGTTTTGAGTTCTGACACAGTGTTTCTATTATTGCAAAAATGACATGTATAGACAGACTTATATAATGTGGAGCAATGCAAGCCTGACCCTCAACTAGATTAAAGGATTATGAACTAGATGGAAAAGCCTAAATTGTATGTTTTGCAACACCATTTTTGAACAATAAGGTATTTAATTATAACTTTCAGTCATGTTTGCCTATGTTTACCACTTTTAAAATAACCCTTTTTGAATAAGTAGAATTTTTAAAATGTGTTTAAATTGCCTTCAAGTTAAACTAAACAAAATCTATGTTTTTGTTGTTATTATTACAAGACAACGTTATTATCAAACTTGTTTGAGAACTTGTGTAATCCAATTCAGGGTCATGAGTGGCAGGGCCTTGGCTAACAGCAAGGAAGGAGCCAATCCTGGAGGTGGTTGTCTTTCTATCACAGGGCCAACTAATACACACAACACTTCAGTTCAGCACCAGGACAAATTTTAAAGGGGCCATTGGGTTTTCATGTGGGCAAATGTGTGATAGCAATACAAGTAAAGCCCACAGTATTTTTGATTTACGACAAATATGCCTGATAGTGCATATGCGACAAACTTGAGCAAACAATACATTGTTCTACTCAACGCAAGGCCTCAGCTTTGCAGAGCTGCTCTACAAGCCTAAAGACAAGCAGTGCAGTATCTAACCAACAAGAATAAAGTGGCATCTGTAAGGTCAGGGGCTCACATAAACAGAAATACACAGCAATGAACATAACAAAACAAAAATAAAAAATAGGCAAAAAAAATGTGGTCTAACACTTCATGCAGCTAACAAGGTTACTAATATAATACACAATATTACAGGTACAAAATGCACAAATGCAATCCCAAAGGCAAATGTTAAACTATAGATCTCACCATTAGAAGAGTTGAATTTAATATTTATAGAAAGCTTAACTTTAGAACACAATTTAGTGTGGCAAATGTATATATATCATGTTTATGATGAAATAACTTTGACTTTTAAAATTACCAAGCTTATCTTTTAAGCAGGTTGCATTAAATGCAAGGCACTAACTAGCTAGGCCTACACAGCATGTCATTCCATCACAGAGCACACTTTCATAATAAAGCATTTAGCTAAGACACATATCTCTGGAATATGGGAGGAAACTAGAGTCAAAGAGAAAGCTCACACTTAGGAAGAGTGTGAGCAAGCTCCATGTATCGTCCATGGAGCTACAGTGCAGTATGTCCCACCTTCTGCTTGTGCAATACTAAGTAACAAAGAAAAAAGTAAAGTCTGATGGCCAGGAGGACAGAAAAAACAAAAAAAAGGCTTTGGTCCCGTCCGTTACGGGAGATGGACATCTGAAGCGGAGCTCCGTTAGCAGCAGCTTTATTTTTTCTCTTATTTCTTATTATCCCGAGGTATCCTGTATTTTCCCAACCCGAGGAGTTTCTACTACAGTATAAACATGAGCAATTAGAAAGGGGGTCAGAAAGAAATGGAAAAGATATCTAAAGCTACATCCAAGTCTAGACAGGCATTAAGTCCAAGTGCAAGGTACGGCCTTTCAGAGACTGACCTGGAACAGACAGGCAAAAGCATAGACTTCCCAGGACCCCTCTCCAGTTGAGAGTGAAAATGGGAGCGAATGTGCAAGTGATGCAGGTCATGATAGCTTGCCGATTCCAGAAGATCACTTGAAACTGGAAATGGCCTTGCAGTGTGTGCTTTCATCTACTCCTCACGAGCCAGAAGCATCGGCTGTAACGGGGATTGCACTTCACCCGCAGAGCATGAAAGCCGAAACGATCTGTCCGAACTGAAGGTAATGATCGCAACAATGGCCACAGCTCAAGAAAGACATTCAGAAAAATATAGAGAAAGAAAGCGAGAAGACAAATGAGAAGCTGCGGCCGGAGATGCAGGAGCTGCGGCAGGATAATAAAGACTTGGAAAAACATGTATACAATTGCTTTGATGTAGCCTTTAAAAGGATTCTGGGAAACTTTGAGGAACACATTCAGGAAAATGCATCCAAACTGAGAGCACTTGCCAATCAGCTGGAAGATGTTAAGCAGACATTCACAACTTGAATTGAAACAGCTGAATCTTTGGCATCTACCGCTGATGGAAAAGCTACAGCTGCGAATTCCGAATGCAAAAAACTCGGAGACAGACTTGCTGCTCTGGAAGATGGATGCACAAGAGATTATATTTGAAAATAACCACATTCATATTTTTCCTGATTAATCGCCCTCAACAACTGCTAAATGTGCCGCTTTTTACAACATTAAACAAAGGTTATGGAAAGCTGATATCAGATACAGCCTCTTGTATCCAGCCAAGATGAAATTGGATATTCAAGACAAATATTACATCTTCACCACTACGGAGGAAGCAGAAAAGGAGTTAAGAAAGCTGATCCCAACACTTTTTTGAAGTACGACTGTGAGTAACATCCTGTCATGGCATGGCAAGAAGATATTACCTGCTGTCTGATCCGCTTGCAATTATACTGGTACCATAATTATACATCCTTTTCTCTTCTCTGCCACTTTCTGTTTATGTTTTAATTACAATTATACACGTATGTGTGGAAGAAATTAAAGTAGTTTTTTTTTCCTTGCTATTCTAAAGGATACTGTTTAATATCATACCCTTGGTTTATTGTTATTGCTATTATTGCATTAGGGTTTACTATGCTTATCCAGGGCCAGGGACTTTTTAACACCATTCCCTGGGTTTACTATCTTAAAATTTCAAGACTGTTGAAGAACATATTTTATGCCTATAGTATTTAGACTTTATCGGTAATAGATATCTCTATTTTTTAATCCTCAAACGCCGCTGCTGGGGGGCTTGTTTTGTTTTGGATGTGCTCTGTCTCTAGGTATGTCAGAGGACTGGGACTTTGTGATGTGGTGTCCAGCCTCACATGGGGAGGCAAAATGGGGGGTGGGGGAATAAGGGGGGGGAGGGAAAGAGAGCAAGCTATATCTAATCTATCCTTTTAATCCTTATAATTATATTTACTAATGTAACAATAGGCTGCATGGCAATAACTCGTAGGAAAATTGGAAATTAAGGTTAAAGTTGTCTCACTTCCAGTTAAGACTACAAAATGATATCAAAAATTCAGAATCAATTTCTCCATGATGGGACAGTTAACTTTGTGAGCTGGAATGTTAAAGGCCTGAATCACAAATTAAAGAGAAAGAAAGTATTCTCTCACCTTACAGGTCTAAATGCTAAAATAGTATTTTTACAGGAGACCCACTTACTAAGCAAGGATCAGTTCCGGCTGCAAAAAGACTGGACTGGCCAAATGTTCCATTCCAGCTTTACAAAGAAAACTAGAGGTATGGAAATTCTCATGCATAGAACAGTCTCATTTGTGGTATCATATGCAGTATCTGATCCTGAAGGGAGATACAGTATGTGATTGTCATGGGCATTTTATTTAACTGTAAAGTGATTTTGATAAATGTTTATGCAGCCAATGTCGATGATAGGGAATTCATGCAAAATGTATTTACATCCATTCCTAATGTGAACACTCATAAAATTATAATGGCTGGGAACTTTACTTGTGTTTTAAGTCCATTCTTAGATAGGACTCCTGTCACAGGGGTGATGACATCTAACACTGCAAAGACACTTACACAGTTTTTAACTGACCACAACTTATCAGTCCCCTGGAGGTTTCTAAACCCAAACTCAAGAACACATCCTTCGACTCACCAGTGCATCATTGCTACTCAAGAATGATTTCTTTATAGGTAATAATTTCTTGCCTACGATTAAATCTTGCAAGTATGACATTATTTTTATTTCCGACCATGCCCCTCTGATCTTGGAGCTAAAATCATTTGCCCCACACACTCATCTCGCAGATGGTGTCTTAACCCACTTCTATTAGCAGACGAGAACTGTACAGAATTTATATAAAAACAAATCAGTTTCTTTCTAGAGACAAATACATCATCAGAGGTCTCTGTAGGAATAATCTGGGAAATTCTGAAAGCCTTTTTAATAGGACAGATTATTTAATATCTTTCCCATAGAAATAAATTAGAAACCAAGAAGGTATCAGAGCTAACCAGTGAAATTAATAGAATAGATCAAGAACATGCCAGATGTCCAAGTGAGGCTCTTCATAGGAAAAGGCAGGCTCTGCATTCAGAGCTCAACCTCTTAACAACTAAAGAAACTGAACAACTCATTTTTAAATGAAGACATCATTACTGTGAACATGGAGAGAAAGCTAATAAGCTCTTAGCTCAACAAATCCACAAGCAAGAAGTTCGCAATGCAATCCCAGCAATCACCAACATGAACGGAGACAAAATCATTGACCCTAAAAATATAATTATTTATACATTTAGCACACATTTAGAGACTACTATAAATCCTTATATTCCACTGAGTTTAAAGAAGACAACACACAATCTAATGCATTTCTGGATGCATTACAGATACCACAAATAGATACTCTTAGTGCAGAGGAATTGGATAAACCTTTGGCACTATCAGAATTACTAGATGCTATAAAGTCACTTCAGAGTGAGAAAGCAGCAGGCCCTGATGGCTACCCTGTCGAATTTTATAAGAAATTTTCCACTTAGCTAGCTCCCCTCTTATTAGCAACATTTACAGAAGCTAGAGACAATCAAATTCTACCTCAAACTTTTTGCCAAGCATTAATCACCGTCTTTCCTAAACAAAATAAAGACTTATTACAATGTGCATCATACAGACCCATTTAACTTCTGAATAATGATGTTAAGATACTCTCCAAAGTCCTAGCTAGAAGGATGGAGAAAGTGTTGTCTTCAGTAATATCACAAGATCAAATTGGATTTATTAATGGCCGACACTTAACTTCCAGTCTTTGACGCCTGTTTAATGTAATATATTCACCTGCAAAGTCAAACACGCCAGAGATATTATTATCGTTGGATGCAAAAAAAGCATTTGATATGATTGAATGGAACTACCTTTTAGATAGATAGATAGATAGATAGATAGATAGATAGATAGATAGATACTTTATTAATCCCAAGGGGAAATTCACATAATCCAGCAGCAGTATACTGATACAAAGAAACAATATTAGTCGCATAGTGTGGGGGAGGAACGATCTCCTCAGTCTGTCAGTGGAGCAGGACAGTGACAAAAGTCTGTCACTGAAGCTACTCCTCTGCCTGGAGATGACACTGTTCAGTGGATGCAGTGGATTATTCATGATTGACAGGAGTTTGCTTAGTGCCCGTTGCTCTGCCACAGATGTTAAACTGTCCAACTTTACTCCTACAATAGAGCCTGCCTTCTTAACAAGTTTGTCCAGGCGTGAGGCGTCTTTCATCTTTATGCTGCCACCCCAGCACACCACCGCGTAGAAGAGGACACTCGCCACAACCGTCTGGTAAAACATCTGCAGCATCTTACTGCAGATGTTGAACGATGCCAACCTTCTCAGAAAGTATAGTCTGCTCTGACCTTTCTTACATAGAGCATCAGTAAGAGAAATTTGGGTTTGGCCTGAACATTTGTGCATGGATCAAATTACTGTATACCAATCCAGAAGCTTCAGCTTGTATTAACAACATTAATTCAGACTACTTTAAACTAGAACGTGGTACCAGATAAGGATGCCCCTTATCACCACTACTTTTTGCAATCGCCATTGAGCCACTGGCAGTTCACTGTAGAAATGCTTATGAGATAAAGGGGATTATCAGAGAAGGACTTGAACAGAAAATTTCTCTATATACAGATGATATGGTACTGTATATATCAGATCCACAAAATACTGTGCTTGCAGTCCAAACAGCACTTACAGAATTTCAAAAGATTTCTGGTGTCAGAATTAATTTGAATAAAAGTGTGCTCTTTCCAGTGAATTCACAAACATACAATATTAGATTGGACACCTTCTCTTTTATCATTGCAGATCAGTTTAAATACCTAGGGGTAAATATCACAAGTAAACATAAAGCTCTTTATCAACAAAATTTAGCTGTCTGTATGAAAAAAATTAAGCAAGACTTGTATAGATGGTCAACCCTTCTTCTCACTCTAGCTGGAAGAATTAACGTTGTTAAGATGAATATCCTTCCTAAGCCGCTTTTTTTATTTCAAAACATTCCAATATACATCAATAAATAATTTTTAAGCAATTAGATTCAACCATAATCTCATTTATTTCGAACTTAAAACATCCACGTATCCAAAGAGCGACCCTACAAAGACCTAAGGCTGAAGGTGGCATGGCTGTACCTATCTTTCTGTTTTATTACTGGGCAGCAAACATACAAGCTATAAAAACCAGGAAATAGCCACAAATAGATGAACATACACAGGCTTTATCCACAATAGAAAAAAATCCTGCAGTACTTCATTATATTCCTTGCTTTGTGCCCCTATAAATGCAAGTTATCGTCAATATACTAACAACCCAATTGTGCTTCACTCACTAAGAATATGGAACCAATGTAGGAAGCATTTTAAGATGGAGAATCTTTTATCTATGGCACCTCTGCATGAGAGCCACCTTTTTCAACCCTCGCAAACATATGCAGTTTTTAATATCTTGGAAGCATTTGGGATTAAATTACTTAGAGATCTTTATATAGACAACAGCTTTGCATCCTACGAACAATTACATTCCAAATTTAACCTTCCAGCAACACCTTTCTTTCACTATTTTCAAATTAGAAACTTTGTTACACAGAACCTGCCTGATTTTCCTCATCTCCCACCTTCCTCTATGTTGGAAAAAATATTGCTCAGTTTCGAGGACTCAGCATTTCTGCAATATATAAAATTATTTTACAGTCCCTCCCTTTTAACAATTCAAGAGGACAATGGGAAAAAGATCTATCACTCAGTGTATCAGAAAAGGAGTGGAAGGTAGCCATGCAGAGAATTCACTCAAGCTCCATATGCACAAAGCACACAATTTTACAACTCAAAATTCTATATCAAGCACATCTGTCTTACTTATAACTGTCCAAAATGTTTCCAGCGCAAGATCCAACCTGCGAGTGCTGTAATCAAGCTCCAGCCTCACTGGGTCACATGTTTTGGGCCTGCACCAAATTAACATCATTCTGGACGAAAATTTTTAAGTGCCTTTCAGACAGCCTTGGTGTCACAATCTCTCCTAACCCACTAATAGCTGTGTTTGATGTTCTTCCAGATGGGCTTAAAGTTGAGAAGGACAAACAAACTGTGATTGCCTTTACTATACTATTGGCATGCAGACTTATCTTGCTAAACTGGAAGAATCCTAACTCTCCTATTGTAAGTAAGTGGGTAACTGATGTTTTATACTATTTGAAATTGGAAAAAATCTAATTCTCAGTTAGAGGATCTGTGCAGAACTTTTTGAAAACCTGGTAGGATCTAATCAATAACATTTTAGATTAAGCTCTTAAAGCACTGAGGAAGCAGATTCTCTTCCCATTTCTTTTTCTTCTCCAGTTATCTTTATCTGCTTATTAAACTCATCAATTTACTTATTTTTACTAGCTTTAAGTTTTACTCTGTTGGCCATTCTCTCTTTCTAAGGGGTGGGGGTTGATTTGTTTTCAATCCTATTTTTTGTAAAAATGAATCTATTTGTATTAAATGATTACAATAAAATCAATAAAATGTAAAAAAAAAAAAAAAAAAAAAATTCCAGGAGGCTGGAGAAAAAAACAAAATTTGCAGGGGTTCTGAGGGAGGCCACGAGACCACCCAGCCCCCACTGGGCATTCTATCTAACATAAATGATCTCAATCAGTCCTCATGGTTTTTAGGCTTCACATGGAAGAAATTGATGATGATGGTCATGTGGACATCTAGACTTCAATCCGTCAATATAAGGACTGCATGGTGCTTTGATCAGGTGGGGGTGGCGCAGATCGCAACCACAGAAAACCAGAAAAAGAACAGCAGAGAAAGTAGGGGTTAGTACGGATTGTGGAGCCATAGTAAAAATGATAATTAAATGCATATACAGAATATCCGGGTTATACTAAAATGAAACTATAAGAAAGTCATATTAAAATAATGCGTTTTTAGCAGTTTTTTTAAAATGTTCCACCGTATTAGCCTGGGGAATTTCTACCATTAAGCTATTACAGATTTTAGGTGCATAACAACAGAAGGCTGACTCACCACTTCTTTTAAGTGTAGCTCTTGGAATTATAAGCAGACACTCATTTGAAGATCTAAGGTTATTATTTGGAGTGTAAGGTGGGAGGCATTCCGAAATATAGGATGAAGGGAGATTATTTAAGGCTTGGTAAACCATAACCGTAGAATATGGGGAGTAAACATAGATTAAAAATAGATTAGTTTTTCTTTTCTGCTCACTTGGAAAGATACCCAAGTGAATCTTGTTCTTTAAATTGACTATAACTGTAAATGGGATGGTGAATGTTTCATTGTTTTGGAAGTCAGTGCCTATCTCTGATCTGCTGTATGATCTACTATCATAATTGTGTTCTTGTAGTTCACGTAGATAGCATTTATCGGCTGTTTTATAATTATTTTTACTTAATCTCAGTTTGTTTTTTAATGAATGAATTCTGTGACAACAGACATTTTTTGTTAAATGATTATTTTACTCCCTTTTCTACCTTTACGGTTTCAGTAGGGGTTGAGCTATCAGATGTAAAGAATGTTCTTTGAAATATAAAAGAAAATGTAACTTATTAGCATACAAGTCATATTATCTAGACAAGTGTTTTAAAAATCAAGGTAGACATGCTTGGAGCCTAAAATTTGTTACTTAAGGTCCTTTTTTCTTTTATGAGTAACAGGCAAAATAATGTTTTTAATTAATTTCAAATGCCAGAAATATATTTAGATAGTAGTAATATGGCTAGCAGTAAAATGAATTAATTAATGAAAGGAAATCTTGAAGTTAAACAAAAGTAATTGAGATGACCATTATTTAAGCTATGGAGTGAATAGTGAGCTTTTAGAAACCACAACAGAAGAAAGTCCAAACTGAGAGGGACATGAAATCCTGGATATGGGGCCTAAATTAATATTTTAGATGTGGAGTGGATGGGTCATGGGTGGTCAGCGTATATCTGAGTAGCACTGGGTAAAAGACAGGAGCCAAGTATGCCTTCTTCTTTAAATATGCCAGGAGTGGAACTATGATTATGAAGGGGCATCAGTCCATCACTGGGCATACCCTCACTCACATTCACAGAATCAATATAGAGTCATATCTTTTAGATATTCAATTAGAAAGTTTCACACAGAAACAAGGAGAGTGTGCAACCTCCACACAGACTTGGCCTGTTTCCATCTGGGTCTCTTGGAATTGTGAGGCAACAACATTAAACAATTTACAATTGTGAAGAATGGATGTGTTGAATATAATTGAGTGTGCCAGTTTACTAAGTAGATACTAACTATCAAAAATCAATTGATCATATGAAATATTTTTTAAGGCATAATAAACTTTGGGGACAGTACAGTGTCACTTTAGTAGATGATGCTGCCTCACTAACCTGCCACCTTGTAATTTAACCTTACACTTTCTTGCTCTCTGGAATTTGCTAATTTGTTGGTGTAGAGTTTGCTAATTTGTTCCAGGTCTGTGTAGGTTTTGCTCATATTACTCAGGTTTCCCTCCCACATCCTAAATATGTGTAGGTTTATATTTACTGTTGATTCTAAACTGGATGCTTGTGAGTATGCATGTGGGTGTATGTGAGTGAAGGTGCCCTGCAGACCTGAATTTGATTAAGCATTTTTGGGCATGATGTGTTATATTAGACATTAGAGTCATACAATGGTGAGCACTGTTGCCTCCCAGTTCCAGGAGACTGTGTTTGAATTATGTGCTCTACATAGAGCTTGCACAAACACACACTAATACATGTTGGTGTGGATTTTTCCCCAGGTGCTCAGTTTTATCTCCTGGATCACACACACTGTGTTGATGGGCGACTTTATATTGGCTGTCGCTAAGTAACCACAGCCATGGATTCATACCCTATTTAGGGCTGGTTTCTTGTCCTGCAATTTGTGAGAATGAAATACGTTCTGTTCTGGCTTGTCACAAACCTAATATTGGTTTAAGCGGGTGCAGTAAATGACTGAATGGATGCCTGCTAAGCATTTTGATCATGACGATTTCCTGCTCAGTATCACCTTAGGTTCATGCTTTAGGTTAAACAATAAATCAAATTTGTTTTTATCTTTATAGTATTTCTGAGAGATGCTTTGATGCATACTGTTATACTTGATCCTGGGTTTGCTTTATCCTTAGGACAGTCTCTTCAGATTGGTGACTATTCTTGCCAGAGTGCCCTAGATATCATGTAGTCTATTCAAAATGGGGTCTAACTTTGCCCTTTCACTCATCTTGGCACCCAACCGGACTGTTTCCCAGTTGACATTTGATCTGGTTGGTTTTACCTTGTGTTTTAAAATTTATGTCTAAAGCTTCCAGCCTAGTTTTTCATGCTATTCTGCATTGCCTTCTCCCTCATACTATAGTGCAGACTTGATGTCCACTCATGAAGACTCGTCATGTACCATCAGTGCTGGTTCTATTGCTCCAGTGTTTGATAGTTTTTAGAATATTCTTGAGCAGACTCTGTACCCAGAAAGACACCAGTACATTCCAGTGAATGGTTAGAAAGGTAATTTATTATATGTCAACAAAATAAAAAAGGATCTTAGAAATGGAAGGAACAAAACAAGATACAGGAGAATCAATATAACAAAATGCCATGCCCCTTTGGGCCTCCCTATACTCTTCCAAGCTAACCTTCCAAGTACAGAATGTAATGCTCCTTCCTATATCCTAGCACTCCTCTTCCTCAATACTCTGCACTTATCCTTGTCCTCCTCCTCCTCACCAAGCAAGCCCTTGCCACTTCTCCTCTTTGAACTCTAAGCTTAACTGAATGAGGAGATGAAAGCCCTTACAAAGCTATTCCCAAGAGTACTTCTGGCCCCTGTTTAAGCTACTATGAAGCACTTCAGTGTCATCTCGGCTCCCACAGAAACTCCTGCAAATTGTACAATTCCTAGGAGCATCTGTGGGGCACAATAATACACAATAGCTTTTTTTTTTTATTGCTTCAATAACAGCTCCAGCCAGGGGTCCTAGATGGGAAGCAGCATCTTGCCCAGAATATGTACTACATTGCCATTCCCTCTGTCCTTCTGCTCTCCAACATCCTGTGTGTATTTGTACACATATTGGTGCTGTGAAAGCCAACCCAGACACGGACAGGCAGGAGACAGGTTTTCCAACCAGCACACATTTATTTACAATTGGGGAGTGTTTCACCCTGCTTTCCACAGCACAGTGCACAAATCACCACACACAGTTCAGTCCCTTCTTGCTGCCAGTCCTTCTCCCTCCACTACTCCTCAGGCTTTGTGCTCTTCTTCCCGACTCTGGGCCTTGAATAGTGGGAACTGGCTCCCTTTATAGAGCACCCAGAAGGACTCCAAGTGGCCAATGAGCTTCTTCTGGCCACACTTCCGGGCCCTGGAAATGTCCATGTGCCCTCTGGAAACTTAGGGGGCTGCCCTCCGTTGGCCCGGGGGAGTAACTGTCCTGAAAATACTCTCTCCCATGATCCTTCCATGGTCAGGGTGTCCCAGCCAGGAAAGGGTTCTGGCCGCTGGCCACAGTGTGTACCTTGCAGGTGTGAAGTGTGTAGATCCTGGACAAACATTTAAGTGCTCGCTATGTGGATTCTTGGCCGACTCTGCAGCCACTTCTTTGGGTAGCCACAATACAGCTTAAATCAAGCATTAATATAAATATATTCTGTGCCATCTTTGATAAATTGTTCTCATGGGGCTATTATTTATGCATTTAGAACTAAGGTGGTTATCAAGGGTCACTTTACATGTATAGAATTGTGAAGGCTTCTGGATGGAGTATTTAGTTTAACCCCACTTTGTCACTTTTCACTGTACCCTTGAAGTTGTTGGCAGAAGAAAAAGATAGACATAATGCACAACAGAGTCCTAAAATGCATATTTGTACTTATCCCCACTCAGACAGGTAAGTTAGGGGTAAACTAAAGGCAGGCCAGAAAATTGTCTGTGCATCTGTGTTTTACCTGCTTGCTCTATTCATGCCTCAGAGCCTTTAACCTAGGTCTGAAAGGTTGGGCTATTTCATTTTTCTTTTAATCAATTCAGAAATTTTGACAGGCCATGGTTTGTTTTTTCCCAATCGTTTTTCCTCCTGCAAGTAAATGTGGGTCTAGGGAATTTAACTCTAATTTTATTTCTTTCATTCACTCAACATACAGCACTATATCTGCTTACCCAAATCAGGAATGTGGGGGCCAGAGCCTACCCTGGTATGGTAATGTCTTGTATGTGCTTTTATTTTGAAATGCTCTGTGTGAGTCACAATATGTTCTTTTTTTTTTACATTTTATTGAATTTATTGAAAACAAGTAACATTCCATACAAGCAAGTCAAACTTGACAAACGTAACTTCAAATCAGCCCCCATCCATGAGAAATAGAACAAGGCCAACAGTCAGAGTAAAATAAGAGTACAAAAAAAGGGGGAGAGATCCTTTTCCCCAATTTAAATGCTTATTCTTAAATGCTATTGATTAGATCCTGCCAGGTTTTAAAAATATTTTGAACAGATCCTCTAAGTGAGAATTAGATTTTTTTCAATTTCAAATAGTATATAACATCAGTTGCCCACCAGTAACACAATGTACTTAGATGTCTGTCATTATCTGACAAGATAGTTCTATAGTAATACAATAAACAAGAACCTCTTTCCACCTTCTATTGTGAGTTGATCAACTGAATGTAGATATTGAAGTTTGCTGGCTGCCATGCTCCCAGGCCCATAGACTTTACTAGAACAAAGACATATCTGAAATGCTTCTAGAAGTGCTGCATCCACATCAATGCTCTCAAGAGCTGCTTTTATGGCCAGCTTCTGCACTTAGCCTAGCCCCCTCTGAGAATTCTCAGCCACCTGAGGAATGTGTCTTTCTCAGGTCTGGATAAAGGACATTATGATATATATTATTTAAATAAATAAAAATTATTACCGTTAAAAACACACACACACTGTAAACAGGCATTAAAATGGAAAAAATGTGTGAATTCTCCACTGTTTTTGTTTGAGCCACTCAAAACATTTTTTATTGAACTTTGCAATTAGAAAATTGAAAGCAAAATGAAGCTTGGCTGTATTGTTCTTCTCGCACATTTCTCTGTTTATAAATACCTTGCACTTTCAAACCCTGTCCTGCTAGCTAATGGGCACCTGCCCTTTTTAATTAAATGGGAGTTGCAAACTTAAAAGGCATTTAACAGACATTGTACACATAACTAATACCTTCATAAAATTCCATAAATTAACACTAGAATTACCAGAGTCTACGAAAAAACTCTTAGATCCGTCCCACCTTAAATCGCTTCTTAAAACCGTTCTCACCTCTCCGCCAGCGTCTTTTGTTAATC
>JANRMT010062806.1:27126819-27217985 GCA_026402145.1 Polypterus bichir lapradei
GAGAGGTGAGAACGGTTTTAAGAAGCAATTTAAGGTGGGACGGATCTAAGAGTTTTTTCGTAGGCTCTGGTAATTCTAGTGTTAACAAACATAATAGCACAGTCAATATTTGAAATTCAGAAAAATCTAAGCCAGGGGTAGGCAAACCTTTTGGCTCAGGGGCCACATTGATTTTTAAAATTTGACAGATGGGCCGGGGCAGCACTAGATGCATACATATCAAACATAAACATAAAAAAGGCATTACAGTGTTAATATTTACATTCACTTTTAGTGGGAACAGTGTTGTTGATCTCCCTTTTTTGCCAGTGCATCGAAGTCTGGTGTTAGTTTTGTTGTGGCAATTTTCAGAAAAGATCTGAGGTTTTCATCGCTCATCTGGGATCTGTGGGATGCTTTGTTGGTGTTCATCACACTAAAAGTCTGTTCACACACATACGTAGAGCCAAACAACACCAGCATCCTCTGTGCCATCTTCTGGATGTTTAGAAATTTGGCTGCGCTTAATGAAGCATAAAATTCATCCAGTTTAAGAGAGTTGAACTTCTCCTTTAAGACAGTGTCACATTGGAAATCAATCAGTTCCAACTGCAACTCCTGTGGCGCCATTTAAGGGTCTTGTGTAAAGGGACATGACACCAGCTGAAGTGACTTGTAAATTTTTCCAAAATCAGAGAACCGACGGCAGAATTCTCCATGCAGGTCGTCCAGTGATTTCCTGTATTTTTTCACAACTCGAGGGGCTTCTTTCAGCGTAGCCATTGTGGGGAAATGACTGAATGAGTTGTTTGACATTTGCTTTGAGAATAAAGCTAGTTTGGTTTTGAAGGCTCAACTTAATAAACTGACGATGCGGAAGTCCCCTCGCTTGAATAAAGTTAACGAGTTTTACAGCTGACTTCACTACGTAGTCAAGCTGCAATGCAGATTTACACAGTGCTTCCTGGTGGATTAGGTAGTGTAAGAAAATTACTTCCTGCTCAGGGATGTCCTCCTTCACCCTCTCCTGGATTCTTTTGAGCATCCCAACGTTTTTTCCAGTCAGATTTGGCGATCCATCTGTGGTAACGTTGGCGAGCGTACTCCAAGGTAGCTTGTGCTTATTGATGACCCCCGACACGCTTTCATACAAGTCCTCTCCCTGCGTTTTCCCCTTTAGGGATTCCATGGGCAAAAAGTCCTCAGTTATCTCAAAATTGTCATTAATCCCTCTGATAAAAATTAAAAGCTGTGCGGTGTCCTTTATGTCATTACTTTCATCCAGTGCCAAGGAATATAATGTAAATGACTCCGCTTTTTTAACTTGCTAGCTAAGTCTTCGTCAATTGGCTCAACACGGCGAGTCACTGTCCTGCATGATAAGCTAATTTTTTCAAATTTGTTCTTGCTCTCAGGACACAAGATACCTGATGTCTCTACCATGCACTCTTTGAGAAACTCCCCTTCAGAGAAAGGCTTGCTGGTCTTTGCTAATTTGAATGCCAGCACATAACTTGCCTTCGTGCTTGATTCTTGGATGGTAGTTTGTCGGATAAAGGTGTTTTGCTGAGCCTGAAAACTAGCTGCCAACCTCTGAGCAGTAGCCATCTGTTCTTGCGTTGACTGGTTGTTAGCGTAATTAGCATGCTTGGTGGAAAAGTGACGGCTGATGTTGTATTCCTTTAAAACCGCAACAGTTTCTTGGCAAATAAGACATACAGCCTTTCACCAGACTTAAGTGAAAAAGTATTTAGTTGTCCATTCCTACTCGGCACTCACTGTCGACTTTTCTTTTCTTTGGTCCACTCATTGTTGCAGATGGATTCAGAGCAGTAGCAGAGTAGTAACAGAGAGTAACCCGGGCTCCGCAAAATCAAGTCAATCTATCACTGCGCCTAATGCGCCACCTGGTGGACCGCCAGACATTACAGGACAAGGTCAAATGAATGCAGTCATAATTATGATATGATTTGATTTGGGCAATTTTGTACCAATCTTCGGCGGGCCAGATTAAACAGACCAACGGGCCAGATGTGGCCCGCGGGCCGTGGTTTGCCCACCCCTGATCTAAGCCAATATCAAGTTCCAAAATGTAGCTTTCAAATGCATATGCAGCGTTTTGATTCTCAGAAGCTTGTGGTGTGGTGAAGCTGTGTGAAATGCATTATGTAAAATTTAAAACTATTAAAATTAAAATGTTTCCCATAGTTGTTGATAAGGAAGTGGATGTACATACAATTTTTCATTTTCATAATCATTTACAGTTTTTTGTATTATTTTGTAATGTTTGAAAAAATGTTGTTTCATGAAAATGTCATCCTTACCAAAGTGCTGCCTGAGCCGATCTCCTCATCACTGACCATGGTTTCATGCAAGATCTATCCATTATCTGACCTCTCCTTGCATCCCATCCAGAAGTGTCAGTTCTGCTTCACCCCTTCTGCTAACTGCTCCTCCTTTTGATAGATATACTGAAACTGGATGATGCTTTTCAGTTCTTATCCCCAAGCTTCTCTCAATCATTTAAATGTGTTCCACATTGAGTTCTGTTCTCTATTACTTTGCACTTGTAAATTACTTATACTGGATATATTATGGTTTGCTTTGTAAGTCTCCTTGGATAAAGAATAACAATAAAAATAAAATATATACCATATGCAATTTTTGATGTTAAAAATATATGGCCCAAAGTAGTCAGAGCAGACATGGTGGAGAAAGTGAAAGTCAAAGAGGATGGGGAGGACAGAAGAGTAGATAAATGCAGAGCCACTGTTACAACTCACAACACAATTTTACAGATTAAGTGCAGACATCAGAGCAGTTTATCAGGGCATCCTTTTCTGAGTCTCTTTCTCATTATACACAGCATAGAGAGTTCGAGAGGTGGATTTTGGACTACAGTTAAATACTATATCTGTGGATGAGGCTGCTTGATAGAAGCAAGTGCACTGTAGCAGAACATTACAAATGTAAGTGTTAACATTAAATCTCTTGCAGTATACTGAGGATTTTCCAAGCAATGACTTAAAGCAATTGAAAAATGACTAAAGGAAGAAGGACATTGCTCTGTGATTACTTATGGACTAAGCTTATTGTTATCAGACAGTATTCTTATCTTACCAATTATATGGTCAAAACATTGTGGAAGGCAAATAAGAAAGTGCAAAACCAAAGAAAAATTGGGGTGCCAACTAGGTCACTCTGTTTACTGCCAATGACCAGAAAAGTAAATAAAAATGAGCATGTGGTGGCACAACAGAATATACTGTATTGTAGGTGCAAAATCTGCCTCTTATGCAGAATACCGAAGTGTTATGCATCAATCAAAAGTCCCGACCAATAGATTCCAACCAATGCTTTGAACCCTCCCCCAACAAAAATGAGCTACAGGCTGAAAACCGGAAACACCACTCTTCTGATTTTTTGTGTCCTCTCACTTATTACTTCACAAAACAACAGTGGCTATCTACAAGTAATACACAGTAGATTCTCCTAATCAAAACAGGCCCAAGCACATTATTGTACGCTACATCAACCATGAGATATCCTCAAAAGAAGAGGAGTCTCGAGACAACCTTCGGCAAGTACCACTTCACATTTCTGGGTCATTAATTGTGACTCAGTATGTCACACACACACACAGACTTTATATAACATTGGATGGCAGCAACTGTGACATCTCCAATTATATGTAGATGTCCATATATTGAAATGATGAAACACAGCTGATGGCATACATAATAAAAAAATACACTGTTGTAAGCAGGAGCAAACAATGTAAATAGCTTCATGTAAATGTGTACGTGGGATAAGGGGATACTTGGGTACCCCAAGTATATTAGTAGATGGGGTTAGAGTTGTTATATTATTCACTGTTCTATGTGCAATAAAATTGTTCTGAACCTGGATCTCTGTTTGGAAAGGTTTTGGATAATGGACGGGGACCCATGGTGCCAGATGCTGTAACCACTTATTTTCTTGTGTTATCAACATGGAACTTTAGACAGGTACAGTTGACATGTCTGGGAACACCTCAGAGGTGAAAAAAACTGTCCTGGCATTACTTATACCAGAGTTATACTGTATCAGAAAACTAAACTTTGAGAATATTGCTGTTTAGCGCCTGTTTTTTTTTCCTAGTTTAGCAGCAGTTTCTAAGTAAAGGAATGTTTGATTTTGACATAAACACAGATTTTATCACATTTGAGAAGTTATCAGTCAGTGGACTGTCCTGCCTTTAATCTTTGAATAATAAGGCTTTATTTTGGGGGTACCCCCTTCAGGTGGAGATTGCTGAAAAATGCTCCCAGGGTGTGTGTTAATTATTCATTTCAAAATCTTTTGTATTTATTTCCTGTAATTTTTTGTCTGCAGTCACTGCATTTGTGGTAAGGCCGAATGGGGTGGATGACATCTCTTTAGGAATGATGACAATAATAGGACATTCCTTTATTCAAAGTTGTGTAGAAAGATGAAAAAGCACTTTCAGATTGACATACTGGAATGTTGAGCTGCATATTCAAAGAAGAAGCCAGCGGAAACTACATTACTAATCCATCTTTATTTTATACGTCACCTGTCACACAGCAGGCCATTTAAATAAACTTTGCAAACAAAAGTACAATTCAGTACCTTATGAGAATTACACTGTTCATCGTCCCTGGTAATATTGTTGCTGAACCTTTGATTCAGAAGAAAGCAATATGGATTTCATTCTGGCTCTGGAAAATTAAAGTTGTCCACACAGAGGAGACCTTCACAGTGGGTTGCAGTTTTGAATTAAAGATCTGACTCTCTCCCCTCATTCATTGGTCAAGATTCCTGTCTTCAATTCAAAAGTGTGACCCATGTGAAAGTGCTTTTTGGGTTGTGCACTCCTTTCATTTTATGGAAGAGTTTATTTACCAGTATTTCAGCAAAAAACACATTTCACACATTTTGAGCATATGAATAAATGAATTAACGTGGATTATATGACACAAGTAACATGATTTTTTTTTCATAGTGTGGCTGATGGCTGGGACCAATGCCCGGTCGAGACATCCCTTTGACCCTAGATCCAGGGGAGCAGCCATGGGATGCACACTATGTCCCCCGGAACACTTGGTGGCAGCCTCCCAGAGTTACATCGGGGACAATATTTTGGAACACCGGAGCTCATCCCTGTTGGGCTCCGTGGCCACCGCCAGGGGGAGTTGCATAGCCTAACAAGCTCATCTGGGCGGGAACGCAGCCAAACTCGGAGGTGCAGCTGGAAGTAGGTCAAAGAGCACCTGCAGCACTTCCGGGTGGGCTATAAAAGGAGCCGACAGTCACCACTTCGGGCGCCAGAGTCGGGAGGAGGAGGATGAAGCTGTCTTGTGGAGGAGAAAGAAGAGTGTTTATGGTGGTCTTTTGCTTTGAGCTTTTGTGTGTTTTGGGACTGTGTTAGGGCTGAGGGACACGGGGAAGATAAATCTTTTTGTTTCATTTCTACGTGCCTCTGTTGTCAGTGTGTGTCAGGTCGACGCCTATATAGCACCTTTACCACAATAGACATTTTTAAATTGTTTGCTGTTGTCACCATTGGCTTCATTCTGTCAAAATGTCCACTCTGCACAAAAACCTGAGATTAGGATATTGTTTCAGTCATCACTACAAACTACATAGGGTAAGCAACATATAAAATATAATAGATGGGTGGAGTATTTGTTTAAAGGAAAGTATAGCACTTGCACAAAGGTTCAGCTTTCTTCTCCTTCTATGAGCAAGATATAAAAGTTCTGGCATGTACCTTGAGGGGAAAATTTTTGATTCGCATGGATGATATTGATATCTTTTTGAATTTCCCCATGGGATTAATACACTTTATCTAATCTAATATTGTCCTTCTTTTTCCTTTTTCTTTATTTGTACTCAGTGTGAGAATCAGCACCTCCAAATCTGATATCATGATTCTCATCCAGATAAGACTGGATTTTGCAAGAGGTGGAGTATATAGTACTATCTTTATCTCTTGTTCACAACTAAGAGTGCAAAGAATCATGAAACTCACTGTTTGGCACAACAGAAGTGTTACCGTAGATCCTAGACCTTACAGAATGTTAATGAATTGATGATAAGGCTTCAGATAAAAGTTTCAATTTAATGTTCCCTGTGATACAAAAATGTAGGCAATCTAGTAATTGACAGAAGTACTGGACCTTTTAGGGAGAACAGATAGCAGGAAGAGTTTTCCTTGTAAACAAGGGACTTGAAAATTGTCTATTCTGAAGAAAGACACACAGATGCCAGAAATTCTGGTAAAAATCAAAACAACCTCCTGGCTGCTAAATGGCACGTAGTCCCAAATGGAAATGTATAGGACCATGTTGCCCCTTTAAGAGAGGTGCAGCCCAGATGCTGGTTTTTGAAAGGAGTGTAGGGATAGCAGGTGCCTCCTGAAGGAGTTTGAAACTGTCACCATAATGAATACATATCTTAAAGGCTCCTCAATTAAGAGCCCACATTGAATATAAAACTGTTAGGTGATCAAGCACAAAAATTGATTGTTAGAAGAAGGAGTCCAGGGTCAAAAGTAATAGATAGTGTCATGCATGTGTGCCTGGGGTTTACCATCAGGGCTCAAATGAGGTAAGTGATATCACTCAGAGATGAGAGGGAGCACTAGTTCTTACAACCTGTTTTCTTTCACTCACAGCTCAGAGAAACCACCAAGTGAGGATGTCTAGTTCCACCAGAAACTTTTGGGATAAGTCCTGACCCTTACAGACAGGCACTACAAACCTGAACAGCTGACCAGAAGGAAGTATCTGGTGAGACCTGCACTTGCACCGTGATGGAGCTCCCATAAAATGTATTACCTGCTCAAACAGAGTACTTACCCTGGGCTACTGCAGCCAACAGATTTTGTTCTTGAGTACCCATTTTTCTCTGTTCTTTGGTTCAATTAAACCGGGTTTTCACCCAGTTGGTGTCCCATACTCCAGAATGGTTTGTGTTCTGTGGTGCACGATTACAACAGATAGATAAAGAGAAAGAGGTAACAATGGGAAGGCACTATTTTTTACCTTGAAGAGCCACTCCACCTAGAAGACACAGTTTTAAGAACGATGTAGTTAAACCCATAATGACTTTGAGATTTTAACTTTTTCCTTTGCGAGTTTTGATTTTTGTTCTGTCATTTGTGTGAATTGTCACAATTCACAAAAATAATAATTTAAAATGCGCCCATTTCATCATGTGTTATGCCACCTTGATGTCATTCTAGACATTGTTGATGACTATAAAGGCAACTCCTCCCTCTTGCAGATAAAACAACCTATATTACCTACTGTATGTCACAAATTGTACTGTTGTTTAGACTGGACATTACTCCCCACTGGCCAATTCACCTCTATGCCAGTGTGACTCAGGTATGAGTGCACTTCTGTTTTTTCATTATATCAATATTTCTTATAGAAGTTTAGTTGAAATACAAGTTTTAAGGTTCACCAAAGTGGATTTTACATTTTTTATGTTGCGATCAGAATGGGTTGATGAAACACCAGAACATCAAGGAAGGCGAGTTTTTGTTGCCTCTGGGTGATCACGATTTGACATTATTTTGTGTTTCCCTCACTCATAATGTGTGCTGTGCCAGACACATGGAAAAAATCAAAAAAGTACAATTTAATACCTGTTACGTTTCTAGCAAAAAAAGTCTTGAATTTGCATTAGTGTTCTCTGGCATATAAAAATAATAATATTTACTTACTGGAGAAAACTGGAAACATGATTTAGAAATGCCCTTTTGTATTTGCCAAATACAGTATTTATATATTTTTAAAAGCATCAGAGCTGAAAAACGCTGTAAAGAATTTAAATGATTCTTTTGGTTTTAGGTTCCACAAACTCAACCATCAAAATAAAAATATTTTTATTTTAATATGTACAAAACACTTATTTTTTTCCAAAGTAATTTCTTTAAAAGGAAAAAAATAAATAAAAAATAAATATTTTTTTTACAACCACAGCACATTCACATAGACTTTTAACTACAAATTAACTACAACAGCAAACTGGTTCACAATTAAACACAACGACTAAAGATCAAAAACATCAAAGCTCATCTAAATATTATATTTAGGACAACTCAGCATCACGCAAACGTGCTTCAACAGTTGTCAACTGAGTAAAAACTAAGGCAAATTCTCTGAAAGCATTCTAAAAAACAAAGAAAAAAGTTCACAATGTTAGAAAGGTACAATAAAATTTTACTACACATAGATAAATCTAGTGAACCTGCAATTTAAAAGACTTTATTTTTGCCTTTTTAAAATAAATAATTAAAGCTAGCTTTATTTTACATTTCTTTTTTGCTTAATAAAACACAAAAAGCCTTCATAAATATTCAAAATTGTGATGCGCAATAAATCATTGACATGTTACAGATAGTAAAACCATTTTAGTTCACTTCGGGGTATTTAAGTGGTATTATTCAGAGGAGCAGAAAATGCCATAAAAGGTCACAAAATAATTTTAACCACAATTAAATTAATAGATTTATTTCTATACACAACCATAGAAATGTTATGTGCAGTGCAATGTAGATGAATTCATAAAAAATAAAAATCTGGAGTTCAATTTACATTTTATCACAAATACATACATTTAGTGTTCACATAAAGTGCTACAATCTGAAATTCAAATACCCAAGTTAAATCGTGGGGGCCTGGCAGTTCTGCTGAGGAAGACAGGATCCATTTTTCAAAAGTTATACTGGGTTAAAAGGCTGGACATACTGTATTAGAAGAGGTACTGTATAGTGCACCCAATGTCACATCACAAGCAACGTCACATTTCACCCACGTTTTTTGACTTGCAAAGTGATACATAAATTAATATATATTTAATTGGAAGCCTCCTAGCTGTTTATCCATAGAAAATGGCTTGGATTTGCATCTTTGAAGATGATTCAACTTCTGATATAATGTGGTTAAAATGAATGAAATATATTCAAATTAAATTGTGGAATATACATTAACTGATTTGTCCTTATACATTGAAAATAAAAATATGCTGTGTAAGATCCCTTTAAATTGTTATCAGTTTAACTTTAGCCCAACATAAGTCTGAATTACTGTGAATAATATTTTTTTACATTTTTTTCTTGATTGTCAATACCTTGCAAAGCATCACTACGACTCAGGAAACTACAATTAAATTAAATAACAAGAAGTGCATTCGTCCTCATGAGAGGAATTCTTTTGTTACAGGCACTTTAAATGGGCCTTGTTGAAATTTTTTTTTTTCTTCTTGCTTGTTAAGAAAGATGAAAAAGGTGGTAACAGGACTGCAGCAAGTAAATTTTCACTTTCAATGCTCATAATTGCTTTTATAGAGATTCTGATTCACTGTCTAAATTACTCAGCTTGCTGATAAGGGGGCTACAGGTGATGTTTTATTTACTATGCATTCCTAAAAATGAAATTAAGAATTAGGGCTATGCAGAGTTTAATTACTGGTTATAGAGTTTAGTAGAACATTAGAACAGGTTAAGAACAGACCATTAAGCCCCAAAAGCTTTTCAGTCCTATTCACCTAATTTCTCCAAAATACCAATGAGCAGTGAGTTGAATTCTCAAGGTTCCTAAAGTCCTACGGTTTACCAGACAGCTTGGCATCTTATTCCTGATGTCTATATGTCTCTGTGTGAAGAAAAACTTCTTGACTACAAATATTTAGGGCTTTCAACCTTCAGCGCCTTGAGCATAGGAAAGGCACTATATAAATTAAATGTATTATTATTATTGTTATTATTTTAGCATATTAGTTTAAGGGGCTCCTCATAGGTAATCATAATTAGTAATAATAATAAAAATGATAATTTTAATAATGGTCCAGGGTATCAGTGTTCTGTTACTCTTTGTTCGTTGATATAGCCAACAGTATCACTTGCAATATGTGATACAACAACAAAATCAATTTTAATATTACTACTACCACTACTACTTCTAATAATAATAATGAAAAATAACAGGTTAAAATGCAAATACTACTACTATTAATAATAAAGATAATAATATTAAACACAACTACTACTACTAATGTATAAAATACTATTACTACTAATAATAATAAACTTGTAAATGCAGTAAATTCAGGGTCAAAATGAAGCTGAATATTTATGTAGTTGAAAAATCAACATGTTAATGTATCACCTACACTTATAAATTTATTTAAACTTCATGTTGCCCTTTCAATGACAACAGATAGCAATAAGATATTAACTAAATCAATAATGCTAGCTACCAATAAAACTAAACAACTGAAGTTAATCTGAGCTAATTGCTTTTTTTGTATGTCAAGGTTGCTTGCATGGTGCTTTTCCATAGTTCAGTCAATCAATAACTAGTAAACAAGAGAGCCAAGATGTTGGTGAAATTTACAAACATCTCCTCAACACTCAGAGCATCTAAGATGTCGACTAACGTCAGCAGCCTTTAACAACGTGTAAAGGTTCTGAGGTCAACTTGGTGGTAATAAATAATCCTCAACCATGTGTCAGTTAGGTACTGCAACATCACATAATGTCTGTTAAATACTCAACATCAAAACTATTACACATAATGCTACTCCATTATTAAAGTAAACTGCTAGCTTTAGCGTATTGGCAACTGATATACAGTAATATTAGGCTACTGGAAGCTGGACAAATTTAGTTTTCTAAACACAACTGCAAGTCCACTATAAGCTACTTTTTAATGACTTTGTTCTTTTCTTTTTTTTCTTTTCTGCGCTACTGGCAGGTGTTCATTAAAGCCATCTCTCTGCTCGTTAATGGCAAATGATCACAACAGGCGACTGTCAACGACATTAATTTGATGATTCATGAAACAATAATAACCACAAAAGACCTCCAGAGCTCTGCTCCATTGAGGAGGTTTCCACTTTACATTACACTTCAGTGACGTTACGTAATACGCCTGGTTACACAATGGTTAAGATTTGGGTTGTGGAAGGAGTTGTTCAACTTAAGTCAAGTAAACCAAGCAACAAAAACATGCAATCTAATTGGCTATCCAGCTGAGCTCCTAAATTGCAAAGGTCTGCGAACCCCCAATGAGCCCCCATGTCCTCTGATCAAAGGCTGCACACACAGTGCGTGATCTGTGTATATGAAGGGGCAGCTCTGGTACAGCCTGCAGACAGAAGGCTAAACTAGCAAAAAAGAACTTGCCACTATAAAAAGGACAATCTAGCAAGATGAAAAGACAACTTTAAATTTTAAAAGGTAATTTTTCTGGACATTCAACGTAAGTAAAAAGTGACACCCTCCACTCATTGGTTATCTTCTTGTATGCACACCTCATGTTAATATGATTTGTCATTATAACATTGGGCAAAGAAAGACTGGGGTGTTCACCTTGGCCCTGACAAGCTTTAAAAAGATGGCTTGAAGCAGGAATAGGGAGAAGAACCAGGAAAAAGGTGGGAAAACTGAGAACCAAGAAGACACAGAAATGTAATCTTAAGAGGCTAAATGACACACACATTGAGTGTGTCAGCCAGCATCATCTATGACAGCTCCTGAAATGGTCAGGTTGTATTTATTGATTTTCCACACCCATTTATTTTTTCTTTGCTTCTGCTTTTTGGATTATTGAAAATATTTAAGAACGTTGAAGACTATAATGTCAGAAAAAAGTTTATTACCTGCTCCGCTGCTTGCATTTAGTATTTGCTCTGTCCTGCCCTTGGGGTTTAAATGAATAAAGAGAAGAGGTCCTTTAATAAGGAAAGTGAGCCATAGTGCAGAAATGATCCATTATTCCCAAGGCAAGTGTTGTGTCTACTTCCAGGTCAGGTAAGAGGAAACACAAGAAAATAAGAGTTGGGGTGGAGGACATAACTGTGGCTCTATAGAACAAAGTTGGAACAGGGTCACTCCAAAACCCCTCCATGATAACACAGTAGGTTCAATGCACACATGAACATAAACAGGGAAAAGACAGAATTAAAACCAGTGTGTCCTGTCAGTATGCTGTCCACCCCTAGCATTATGCATAAGTGAAAACAGTACATTTTGAAGTACAACTAAAATATTACTTATTTTCTTTTATGAATGAGAAAGGGTCTGTCAGCTATGGAGTTAATAATTATGTGTTTCCACTTGGAACCATTTGTTGATGTTCCTGGAACTAACTGTGAAATTTCCTGGCATGGTTGCTTTCTGCTCTGTACATAGAAACAATGTTGGCCTGTTAGTACATCAAAGGCCATATTGATGTTGCAGTCACTGACTACTTTATACCTCTTGCTTTACTTGTTTGAAATGTGTGCAGTGGAGGCTTTATATACATTCAGTGAAAAAAACACATTCATTATGAGAATTTCATGATAATTTACTTAGTACTAACAGTATGTAAAGCTATTTTTAACTAGTCTCTTTAACATGTTGCAATACTGTCCTCACCGTTGTCTGTCATTGTCACATCTGAAGCCAAACTTGACTATGAATGAATTGTGACCCGACATTTGCGCGATAGACATATGAGCGACGAAAAAATAGCGCCGATTAAAACGCGGCGTCAAAATCGTGCTGACAAAATCGCGCCGACAAAATCGTGAAAGTTTCACTAAATATGAATTACTAGTTTACAGCATATATAATAATGTTTATTTTAGAAGTCAATATTATGAGACGCGGCATGCCATCAGCACGGCACGCAGATAGTCCTTAAGATCACGCCTTGCATATGTAGGAAGAATTGCAGCAAGATGTCTTGATAGTTGAGCGTATTTAGACTTGCTGGCTGCCTGACTGCTGGTAATTCCGCTTTGTATTTGACGCGTTATGCCAACCCTCGACTGAGTTATTTGTTCGCGGCATGACATCAGCAGTTATAACAGTTATAACCTAGCACATAATGTGTACACAATGCGCACGTACGCGTCCCACTCTCTTGGCCTCTCTCGCGATTTTATCGTGGCGACTTTGTTGGCGCTCATTTGTCCGTCGCGGTTTTGTCAGGGCGCATATGTCTATCGCGCTTTTGTCAGTGAACCGAATGAATCAGTCTTTAAGCAAATTTACCAAAATTTGTAAATAATGTCAGCACCCACACCTATTTTCATTCTCTTCCTTATTCAAGTAGAGTTTTACCATAAAAAATGTAAAACGTTTGGAACTTTTTATAGTCAGCAGTTAGGCAGTAATCGGCTTTTCAAGCATGAGACTGTTGTTTCAATACCTGCCCCATAGCAAGTCATTCGTCCAACGGTAAAAAAACACATGCAAAGAATTTTATTAAAGTTGTGTACGCAGTGAGAAGGTTTTCATTATAAAATGTGCTATATAAAGAAGTTACTTCTATTTGTTAATCAAAAACAGAGTTTTTCCTGTATGTAAGTGCATACTTTGTGTGATACTGCATTCTCTAACACTTTTCAGACTAATACAAAATAGTGTCAAAAGATGTAAACATCAGTATTATTCTATTGATTCACCTTATTAATTAACTGAGTGTTACTAGTAATTTACGATTACCTGGGATGACTGCTATAAACTGAATGATTGTTCAACACATATTTTCAAATGCAGGCATATTTGACCAATTAATGACACATGAGTGAGAATTCAAAAAAAAAATAAAAATCTGGGTTTAGGTTATAGCAAAAGATAAACTGGAAATGTGACAGTTCTTGTGTGGGATGAAACATTCCTGAAAAAAAAAATAAAGAAGCCTAAATCGAAAAGGATTAATTATTAATAAAAACTACTAAAAATGAGCATTCAATATTAAGTGTTAAAATACAATACATCAGCCACAAGCCCACACTATAAAAAGGCTTTCTTAAATGAGGTTGGCCTGTCTGTCAAAGTTCAAAAATCTTTAAAAAATCGGGTGGCTAGCAGATATAACATGGTGGTTGCTTTCAGTTTTAGAAACGTACAAGATATTCAGTTTAGAAAATTATATATAAGAGAGGATATTATCAATAATAGTTTAAATGTCAATGACAGAAATAAACTAGCTCCACTAATTTAAGGTTTAACTCGGTCTAGTTTTTATTTTATAGTTTGCTTTCATTGTATTATAGTAAAAAGTAATTTATGAATATAAGCCAAAACAAGAAATTATTTCTCAAATGTGACACTACCCTTCACTGAAGTGCATGCAACTTTAGACATTAAAACCCAAGTAGAAAATAAAACAATATCAGTCATAGATGGGTGTTGTACAATGTTAGTCATTATGGACGGAATGAGAAGTCAAGCAAGATGAAATCTTTTATTGGCTAACTATACCAAATACAATATGCAAGCTTTCAAGGCAACTGAGGCCCCTTTTTCAGGCAGCTGAAGAATGGGGTCTCAGTTGCCTTGAAAGTTTGCATATAGTAATTGGTTCAGTTAGCCAACAAAAGATGCCATCTTGCTTGACTTCTCATTGCAAAAAAATATCAGAAATGGAAATGTTTTTAGAGTGTCTTGGAGCCAGGCCATCTTTATAAGTAAGCATTAAATAAACACAAACTTTGAAATTTGGCAGGCACTGCTCAATTTTTGACCGATGGACAACATCCATATTCACAATTGTGCCAAGAGTTATGAAGGTCATGGCAGAACTGCTGTGTAAGCTGGTGCTAAAGGAGTCTTGTTCACAGACAATTGGTAATTTAATTTTTCTTGGCAGCAATCTGTAGCATACAACATACTGATTTTAGTTATACTGCATTTCAGCAATAATTAGCACAATTATTTAACATCTACTATGATTTCATAGGACACTGCATAGAAAGTATATATTAACAACTAAGTCATATAAAACATGCTCTCTTCAACACCCACATAGCAGAAGTAGTTTATGTGACATGCGAAATGTCACAAAATGAGTCAAAAGAAACAACTCATGCAGAACATTTGGTCTGTTGCAGTTCACTGCCACAAAAACAATCAATAAATAAATTCCAACTACAGTAAAATTAAGGAACGGAATATTTGCATGAAAAAACACACACAATAAGGCCAATCCATCACCAATCCATCTACCTACCTACAATCTACATGTTGTTGGACTTTGGAGTAGAACCTCACATATGCATGGGGAGAACATGCAGACTCCATGCAGGGAGGATCCAGGACATGAACCCTGGCCTTCTTGATGAAAAGCAGCAGCACCACCCATGCCACCTTACAACACAATAAATAATTTAAATAGTACAGCAAATAATAACATATCTGTTTTTGATATACTGTATATTGTGTACTTGTCAGGGCACTTCCATTTGGGAGTTGAGCCTTTTATAAAATAGAATGTTATGCAGTGCAAAATGTAAAATTGCAGCATGAATTTCACTCAGTAGTTTCTGCTACAGCAGTATGAAGGTACATTACAATGAGTCATAGCATTGGTTATATGTCAGAAATTACAACAAATATATGCATAAAAAGAAGCAGAAGAAGCCATTATGAGGCAGTCAAGAAGTCAAAGTAAAAGTTAGCCAGGAACAGAGGCAATAGTGCAAAGCAGGAGCGGTCATTGGAAAACAAGCTGATTGTCAAATCCAAACATGGTAGCTGGGAAGTTTTCAGAAAAGGGAAGTTCAGTTTATTTGAATATAAAAAAAACACTTGTTCACAAGTACAGTAGAAATACCTCCGCTCAGGAGAGACAAGTGAGCAAAAAGGTATTACCAGTAATCTCCTAAATGTTTGATTGATGTGATTGATGTTGCTAGGCAACTTAAAAAGTGTAGGAAACTCATTGGACTTTCATCTAATTCCTTTAGTTGCATTTTTGGGTGTTACATTTTATTGTTGTAATTTCTGTAAATATTGTTATTTTGTGACATTTCATCCATTTTTTCGGGTTTAGTGTTGATCTGTGCCAGGTAATCCTATTATGGCACTTCAGTACATGATGATGGCATATACAGGACTGCACCCAAACATTACGAACCAATATTCTTGTCATATGTGATAAAGATTAAAGAAAATAACTTTTCACGTAGAATTTTGTTCTTAAATTCCTGATGCCTTTTTCTGGTTAGTGATTTAGTTTTTGTTACAATATTTACTGGAAAATTTGCAACATTAACTGAACCGATGAGGCATTTGTTTCTTTCAAAACAAATTGTTACTTAAACTAGATATTTGAACTAACACACTTCATAAATAAAAGAAGAGCACATTCGGGACCATATTATTCAGAAGCACATTATTCAACCTGCTCTTAACAAAGAATTATGAAAGTTATAGTTGGAAGTGTTGGAACATGTATTATGTTAATTTGAAATGTCTTCACAGCCTTGAAATGTTTGATACATAAAACAAAAATGTAATTTATTATATTGTAAGACTACAAAATAGCATACCAAGAAATGTCTTAGAATATAGCAAACATTCTATAATGCTGACTGTAGATTCTTCTGAGCATCAATGTGAAAAAGTACCATCAATGAAATGAATGCTGTCTTCTAAGTTATACATTCTACCATCCATGCATTTTCTGTGCCTGCTTTATTTCCACCAGAAGCCAGCACTGATCTAGACATCAGTGGAAGTCAGGCAGGATCTTATCACGAGATGGGATGCCATTAAAGAAAAATCAATTGGTTTAAAAATGACATATTCTTAACATCCCTTTCCTTCAATATGTGAAAATTAGCAGTTTTTGCTTAACAAGAATTTGTAATATCCAAATATAAAATGTTCTGGTGTCACTTTGTGTTTGGATTGCAACTATAATTCCAAAAAAATCTTGCTTATGTTTAAAGCAGCTTTACAAGTTACAGATTGTTCAAGAAGAAATAAATAAATATTTAATACCAAAAACAAAACCACATCTTGAGCCATCTTAATCATTTTCAGATCTTTGAGAGCTATATTAACCTCTTACCATGCTTTTGAACCAATACTTCTTGCTTTTTGACCACAGTTTAAAAAGCTAGAATACAAGTCTCTACGGTGGAAAGGTTAAACTACGCTAAAGTAAATCTCATCATCTTTTTTGACCACAGTTTGCATCTTTGGGAGATGTCCACCTTTTGTCTTTAGTCCCTGGGTCTGTCCTGCTTTTGTTCCATTTACCTCAGAGCTTGCTGTGACTCCATCACGAACCATGCTGCAATTCGTTGGAGCCAAATAAATGGTTCGCCTTTGACTTTCCTCCTCTTTACATTTGCAAAGTTTTTTAAAAGCAGATCTAAATTTCTGGGACATCAGGTTATATACAACAGGGTTGATGGCACTATTAGTGTATATACACAGTCGGCAAAACAATAGAAACCAGGCATTCAGGTAGGGCTTTTCAATGAATGAGTTTACTAGTACCAGCGTTCGATAGGGCATCCACAGTAAAGCAAAAAGGATCACCACCACTGCTAGCATTTTTGTAACCTAAGGGAGAGAAAGAAAAAAAAAAACTGTGTGGTCAATTTGCAGAACGACTCTCTAGAGACATAAACAATTAAATTGGTTAACATCAAAACATTTCCAGTGCTTTTTTTTTCAATTTCCTTTGAACAACATTTTTTATGTCTTGAATGCATGTTTATGATTTTAGTATATCGTGCAAAAACAACACCTAAATAAATATATGGGAAGATGACAGTACTCAATTATTGCTACACACAAACACATTTTCTAATAGACAAAGTGGTTGCATATCTTTAGTGCACTTTTCAGGACATCTGTCCCCTTACCAGTCTTTTATGTGTGAATGCCCTCTCAGACTGGGACATTCCTGCATTGCCCTGGTATGTGTGAAGAATTGAATCTCAGTAAATTTCTGGGATGGTTAAACCAAGCATTTCACGAGTTGTAATTGCAGAAAGGGCTAGTAATACTGATTGGCTTTGTGGTAAGGGTGGAAAAGGGAAGCACTTTTAAAAATAGAACTGGGAATAGATTAGGCAAAATAAGATTTGGAAAGTGGTGGTTTATAGGTGAAATCAGAACAATGGGCCCAAAATATGAGAAGAAGTTGAATGATGTAGAGAATAGACCTGAAACATGAACTCAGTATAAAATAAGGAAGGCAAACAAAATGACATTCAAAAAAGCTAATCGACAACATATTCTCAGTTTTACCAACTGATTAATCAATATGTAGTATTTCATTAATGCGTTACCACAATGCAGTTTGCAAGACATCATAAAATGAATCAAAATTAAAATTGCCCAAATATAATAGAACATAGGAATTTTTCACCAATAAAAACAATACATATTTGTTCAGTTTTTAAAATCTGTTAAGAATATAAGGTATTCTAAAATAACAGTTAAAAATCATTTGAGTGATGGACGAGTGACGGACTGCTTGCTGCCTGTGCTCATCGACACATTTGCAAAACAAAAGACACTAATGGAGAGGTTCAAAGGAATTTAAGGTACCCCAGGATTACAACTTTTTTCATAGGCTTTTGGGATTCTAATGTTAATTACAGTATCTATGCCCACAGTCCAATGTAATTCTTTACCATCACCATGCCAAGAACTTGCCTTAGTCTTTATTATAATGCTGAGTTACAGCCCAGATTTCAATTTCTCACACATTTCAGAAGAAACATAAGAAACTAACAAGAGTCTACCAAGTGGTACCACATTTAATTTATTGAACATAGTTTGAATATTTATTTATTGAATAATTATTTTAAGCCAGACTTATTTCAAGTCAGATAGGCAATTCTTAACCCAGCAGCATAACATGCAAAGCAGGAACCATCCTCGTGGATGGGACACAAGACTACTACAGTACACACTCTTTCACATTACGCCAGTTTTTAATTACTTTATGACCTAAGGTTTTTTCGTATTGTGTAATTTTTTTAAATAAAAATAAAAACTAGTATATGATTATGCTTTTTTCTCCAAGGGTCCATTTCATCTTTTTTTTAGATTATGGTTAAAGATCTGTTTAGCTTCCCTGGTCTAATAAGGCATTAATAGGCACACAAATAATTGTTTCCTTCTGCTTACCATACAAGATAAGACAATTTCTCAGCAGGGTAAATATTTTCCACAACTGATAAGGAGTATAAATATATATTTTTTTGGTCACACTGCATTACAGATTGTTTCGTAAATCAATGGCACATAGAGGTTCTTTATTTTCATAACATAATAGTGCTATAGTCTATTTCCCATCTCTGTGATCAATTTTTTTTTTTTTGATTGTAATACTTTTTTCTTTGGTGTTGTTATTACTTGTACTAATAAAATATACAAAAAATATCTTTTATTTTACAGTTTAAAACAATCTTGAATTATTTGATTTAACAGGTTTTTTTTTCCCACAACTTCCTTTTCAAGCATCACTTTTCCATATGTTTACAATAATCATAGTTTGTGATTGAAATGTTGTGGATATTCCATATGACTAAAATTCTTAATGTTAGTTAAAGAGATTAGCTGTAGGACTTTGTTTCAGCATTGACCTTGCTTTTGACTTTGACCTTTGTTCTTGTGTTGTCCTTAACACTGATGCTTTGGTATTTGTTTGAATTCTGGTTTCGGTCATGGCTTGTCTAGGACAAGAATCTCTCTTTTCTCTTTGAACTGATCATCTCCTGCTTACAACAATTACTGGGCTCCACTATATTGCCAATAACAAGATGAGAGGGAAAAAATGGCTTGTCAGACAGCAAGTGCAGACCAGGATGAGTGGGAAGGACAGATGTTATGGCAAACATGTAAAAATAGATTGCATTGTATTTATGCAATATTTCAAGAGGCAAGGCAAAAAATGAGCAGTGGTCAAAACATAAGAAGACATATATCAAAAGCACTAAACAAAGACAGTCTAAAAATAAGCAAAAGGTATAAACACCAAAATATAAAAAGTCATTGAAAGCACTGATGTAGACAGAGGCTTTGACAAATCACAATGCTTGAGTAAAAACCTATACTTTATTTCCAGTACCCTCCTACCACAAGATTGAAGCATGATAAAAGCTGCATAATAAGAGACTCCAATAAACCATGCCAGATTCAAAAGGCATGCAAAGAGAGGTACCAAGGCTTTGTTAAAATGTCCTTTGGTAACAACGGTTCTTACTGTTAAAACCAAAAGGCATACTGCCTATATGTAGGAAATTCATTGTCTGCCTAAAAACAGACTAGCTCCTAAAGAGCAAATAATGAACAAAATAATGTAAAAGACAAAACACAGCACAAAAACATGCAGCAATATAATCAATAATTCACACATCACTGTGATTTATGCTTTAAATATTTTTGCAAGCATATATATTTGCTGTACATATAGATATAGCTTACATTTAAATACACTTACATTTTTTTTTTTGCATTTACTACACTTTGTTATATTACACATAGGGTTTATTACCTGTTCTGTATATATTTTCTGTTGTTCTATTGTTTTTGTTAATTTTGAATTACAATTTTTTTGTGATGAGAGAAGGTGCTACTATGTTGTCACCACTGACTTTTATCTTTGTAGTCTGAGAGCAGGTCCTTCAGTCGTCCATTGAAGTTCTTTTGAGTGTGTTTAAAGTGAGTATTACATTTTCTGTTTTTTGGGATTTTGCTTCTGTTTTTCTGGGATGCCAGTTTAAAAGGTGGTGACACTGTGTTTTGTATATCCAAGACTGTTGTCAAGAAGAATTTTGGTTTAGTGTCTGTTATTTTGTCAAAGGGTTTTTGTTTTATGGTAGTTTTTTTTTTTAACTCTGGTTTCTGATTAACATTTTGGTTGCCTAGTTTGGTTAGGTTAGATCTCCCAGTACTATACACCTGATTGTTTCTTGGTTTATTTTTATAATATACTAGCAGAATACCCGCGCTTCGCAGCAGAGAAGTAGTGTGTTAAAGAAGTTATGAAAAAGAAAAGGAAATATTTTAAAAATAACGTAACATGATTGTTAATGTAATTGTTTTGTCATTGATATGAGTGTTGTTGTCTTCTCTCTCTTTCTCTTATTTATTTTTTTATATATATATATATATATATACATAGCAAAATACCTGTGTTTGGCAGCAGAGAAGTAAAAAGAAAAGGAAACATTTTAATAATAACGTAACATGATTGACAATGTAATTGTTTTGTCATTGTCATGAGTGTTGCTGGCATATATATATATATATATATAATATAATATAAAATATATATATATATACTCACACACACACACATATATAAACATATATATACACATCATATATATATATACATATACAGTACATATAAATATATATACATATATACACATATATATACACACACACACATATATATACATATATACACATATACATATCTACATATATACTGTATATACACATATATATATACAAATCTACATATATATATATTAGGGGTGGGACTCGATTAAAAAACTTAATCCAATTAATTAGAGGCTGTGTAATAATTAATCTTGATTAATCGTATGTAATCGCACACGTAAATTTGCCCCAAATCGTAAATGTGTTTTTTTAATTTAAAAGGGTTTTAGTGGGCGACAGAATCAAATAATAGACATGGACATGAATATTGTAAACTCAAGCTGTTTTAATTTCTGAAAAAAAAAAAATGCTTTTAAACTGCATTTGAATTCAAAACAGAAACAAAAATATCATCCCTGGTTAAAATTGGGCAGACTTAAAAATAAAGTGGTAGTTTAAGTACTTTAAGTACATTTTCAGAATGGTATTGTCTTTAAATAATAATAATCAAAATTTCAACATAAAGTGCAGTTTTTCTTCTTAAAAAAATAAGTCAGAAACATAAAAAGTAATTTGACCAACTTAATCTTTAAACTCTGAGTAACCTTAGCCAAAATTATTTTGTACACTAGCAAAATACCCGCGCTTCGCAGCGGAGAAGTAGTGTGTTAAAGAAGCAATGAAAAAGAAAAGGAAACATTTTGAAAATAACGTAACATGATTGTCAATGTAATTGTTTTGTCACTGTTGTGAGTGATGAGTGTTGCTGTCATATATATATATATAAATATATATATATATATATATAAAACATATATACATATCTACACATATACACATATATATACACACACACATATATACATACATATATATATATCTACATATATACACATACATATACATACACACACATATATACACACAAATACATATATATATACATACACACACACATATATAAACATATATATACATATACAAACATATCTACATATATACACACACAGCTATTTCGTATCAGTGCAAGACGCTGCTTGTTAAAATGGATAACTCCCGCTCTTACGTGCAAGTCTGCGTGGATATTATGAACTATCGTATTTGTTCAAGTTCTATTTAAATTTTAAATAGAAGGAATTTTTATTTAGTCGACAGAAATATCTTTGGTAGGAATGGTAAAAACAGACAGGAATATTATTCCTGAATAAATCAACTCAAACCTTAAACAACTTATAATATTTTGCTCTCCATAAAAATATATCCTGTCTAAATTATACAAGTTAGAAATAAAGTAAACGTTAAAAGAACAAACATTCAAATTTCTTTACTCTTATGTAATTTTATATAAAAAATAAACTTAGATTTTAAATATCCCAAAAGATTTTGCTCTCCATAAAAATATATCCTGTCAAAATTATACAAATTCAAATATGAACATGCTGCATAACAAAACCTGGAAATATAAATAAAATGTGTTCCTTTCAGCAATAACAAATCAAATCATTCAGTTGTCTTTGCTCATATGTCATTTTAGAGCTGGACGCCTGGCATCTTTTTTTGGCAACAAGTTCGTTTATGTTTGGTGTGAGGTTCTGTGTTGTGGAGATTCTCAGGATGGACTGCAGGTGCTCATGAGTGAGGCGACTCCTGTGTGCTGTTTTGTTAGTCTTCATCACTGAGAAGAGCTTCTCACACAGATATGTGCTACCAAACATGCACAAGGTTCGAGCCGCATGTAGACGGACTTTTTTTGTTCTTCAAAGTCACCAAAGCGCCGTGCGCTCAGTTTATCAGCAAAGTGCGTATTTGGGAACACCGTAGTGACGACTTGGTTCAACATTACTTGGCAACAGGGAAAGTGGGGCAAGTTGCACTGGTGCATTTGTGTCTCCCATAAAAGCAGCTTCACTTGAAATCACTTTGTGATTGTGCACGGGTAAAAACGTCCGCTGAAGTGTCAGATTCTTATTTAATTCTTCTGCTTTCTGTATCTTCTGCATTGCATTCAGGTCTTTCAGGTTACCGTGATGTTTTGTCTCATAGTGCCGTCTTAGATTAAATTCTGTAATTACAGCCACATTAGCTCCACAAATGAGACACACGGGTTTAACGGCAATGTCAGTAAACATATACTCAGCCTCCCATCGGTTTTTAAAGGCTCTATTTTCAGAATCAACTTTTCTCTTAAGCATCGTGTGGGCTAGCTTCGCAATAACTTGCAAGCTAGACTTGATTAACGCGGTAAGTGTTCGGCAATGCAGCTGAAGCGCTGCATTATGGGATCTGTAGTTTATTGTGTTACCAGCGCTTCATATACCCGGGCCATTAATAACAATAATACAGTATATAAAATGATCTCGCGGGCCGGATATAATTACACGCCGGGCCGGATGTGGCCCGTGGCCCTTGAGTTTGACACATATGGACTAAATAGAACTTGAAAAGATATATTTTTTCGTACATCGAGCCCGCGTGCTAATGTGGTTTTGCCTGCATGCCTCAATAAGTGACCCTCCCCTCGCTCTTACTTTTTTACCGTTCATCTAATGAATACACTGAGTATGGCTTTACCAAAACAATCATTGATTGCGAATAAAGTATTCATTATTCGAGTATGTAGATCGGGGTATATATATATATACACGTTTCTTACTGCATCAATAAACAGCTCGTCTTCTTCTTTATCTGAGACCTGACACACTGCATGCACGGGTTTTTTTTTTTTAACACTGTCTTCCTTTAGCGGGACATTCACTTTTTCCACCGTGTGCTTTGTTTCTGCAGTAGCTGCAGTTATGAATAATATGTTTGTATGTATCAGACGCTTCATATTTTTTTGCTGCCTTTTCAAATGTGTAATTCGGTTTTTGTTCAGCGCTCTTCGGAACTCTTGCTTTTTGTCTGTGCACTGCGTCAGTTCACGTGAGCCGCTCGGTGTACATGCAGCGAAGGTTCCCAGCTGTGCTGTTGCCATGTCGTGCTATGTCCATGGCTGTATCTAATGCTACCGAAGTCCCGGTACTTAAAACTTTCTCTCGCAGTTTCGCTGAGTTTGTGCCAAACACCACCCTGACCATCTCATCTTCCTCTGCATAAGCACAGTCCTTCACCCGTGAATATTTACCCGTGGCAGTTTGCTATTGGATTGCCGCTGACGGACGGCCTTATATGGGCAGGCACTAAATTACAAACGCTAGCGGCAGCCTGTCTATGAACTTAATTTAAAGTGTAGGTTTACACTGTGCTTTGTTTCCGAAGTAGCAGAACTCATGAATATGGTTGTATATATCACTCGCTCGCTTCTTATTGTTTCGCTGCCTTCTCAATTATATAATGCATGTTTTCTAAAGCGCTTTTTGGGCCTCTTCCTGGTTTTCTACGTACTGCGTGATTACGTAGGAGGCGTGATGATGTCAGACGAAACTCCGCCCCCACGGGTTTCAAGCTCATCTCCATTACAGTAAATGGAGAAAAACAGCTTCCAGTTATGACCATTACGCGTAGAATTTCGAAATGAAACCTGCCCAACTTTTGTAAGGAAGCTGTAAGGAATAAGCCTGCCAAATTTCAGCCTTCTACCTACACGGGAAGTTGGAGAATTAGTGATGAGTCAGTCAGTCAGTCAGTCAGTCAGTCAGTCAGTCAGTGAGTAAGTGAGGGCTTTGCCGTTTATTAGTATAGATTAAGCTAAAACAGTGTGATCATTGAACATTTTGTAATTAGATGTAATTAGAATTACTAACGGTCACGGAAGTCTAATGATCCCCAGTAAGAGCCACAAAGTCCGCTTTTTGTAATGCATCTAATTTTGCTTGCTTTTCACTGTGCACAAAACCATGCTTTTATCAAGGCTTCGCTCGGGTAGTTTTTTTAAATGAAATTTTCCTCCGATCAGGCGTAGGAACGCGCTTCATTCCGACTCTAACATTTTTGTAGCTGTGATGTGTGCATCATTGTAATCGATGTACCAGGAAATCATGCATTGACAAAAGTTCCCCTTTGCTTGGAATTGAAAGTGTGATTAAATGCGTTATTTTTTGTTATGGAGTACATGCATCGAAGCTTCTCAGCTGTGCTTGTGCTAAGAAAAGGAAAGATTTTAAAAATAACGTAACATGATTCTGCGTTAACTGCATATTTTTTCATACGTCTCAAACCAAGGAGATGCGAGGTTAAAATGAACCGAGAAGCACGCGTACATACTCAGTACATCCCCTCTCGGGAATCGAACCTCGGATGTAGGCGATAGAGGCGAAGCCTCTACAATTGCGCCACGGTGTGTGGCTTATCTATTTGAGAGTATGTAGATCGGGGTATATATATATATATATTCGCAGCGGAGACGTAGTGTGTTAAAGAAGCTATGAAAAAGAAAAGGGAACATTTTAAAAATAACGTAACATGATTGTCAATATACAGTAATTGTTTTGTGAGTGTTATTGAGTGTTGCTGTCATCAAGGATTCGATTATCATTATTTGTTTCAATCAGGGTCGTATTTGTACGATGTGTTGTGTTCAAGTTACATTCCGTGTTTGTCAATCGTTGTAAAGATAAGAGGTTTCATTTATCGATTCGTTTCCTACTGCATCAATAAACAGCTCGTCTTCCTCTTTATCTGAGATGTGACACACTGCATGCACGGGTTTTTTTTTACACTGTCTTCCTTTAGCGGGACATTCACTTTTTGCACCGTGTGCTTTGTTTCTGCAGTAGCTGCACTTATGAATATGCTTGTATGTATCAGACGCTTCATATTTTTTTGCTGCCTTCTCAATTGTGTTATTCGTTTTTTGTTCAGCGCTCTTTGGAACTGTTGCTTTCTGTCTGTGCACTGCGTCAGTTCACGTGAGCCGCTCGGTGTACATGCATCAAAGTTTCCCAGCTGTGCTGGTGCCATGTCGTGCTATGTCCATGGCTGTATCTAATGTTACCTAAGTCCCGGCACTTAAAACTTTCTCTCGCAGTTTTGCTGAGTTTGTGCCAAACACCACCCTGACTATCTCATCTTCCTCTGCATAAGCACAGTCCTTCACCCGTGAATATTTAGTGGCAGTGTTTCTATTGGATTGCCACTGACGGACGGCCTTATATGGGCAGGCACTAAATTACAAACGCCAGCGGCAGCCTGTCTATGAACTTAATTTAAAGTTTAGGTTTACATCGTGCTTTGTTTCCGAAGTAGCAGAACTCATGAATATGGTTGTATATGTTACTCGTTCGCTTCTTATTGTTTCGCTGCCTTCTCAATTATATAATGCATGTTCTCTTCAGCGCTTTTTGGGGCTCTTCCTGGTTTTCTACGTACTGCGTGATTACGTGGGAGGCGTGATGATGTCACACGAAACTCCGCCCCCAAGGCTTTCAAGCTCATCTCCATTACAGTAAATGGAGAAAAACAGCTTCCAGTTATGACCATTACGCGTAGAATTTCGAAATGAAACCTGCCCAACTTTTGTAAGAAAGCTGTAAGGAATCAACCTGCCAAATTTCAGCCTTCCACCTACACGGGAAGTTAGAGAATTAGTGATGAGTCAGTGAGTGAGTGAGTGAGTCAGTGAGGGCTTTGCCTTTTATTAGTATAGATCCCCTGGTCCTTCCCACAAACTAAAATTCTGTAACATTCTTTTTGTTAGGTAGAACACAGGGAGAAACAGACAAAAAGATTAGAAGTGAAGGACAGGGAGAATGTGGCAGAATTACCAGTTATAGAGAGAAAGAGTGGGAAGAATAACATTTGAATAAGATAATTAAAGGGGCAAACTACAATGCCCTGCTGCTGCTGTTTGTTTTTCTGCATAGTTTAACATCTGAGTAATGTCTTTTTGGAAGTAATTGAGCCATCCAACCTTTATACATCTTTTCTCTGGGCAAAGTCACTTGGGAATAGCTGAAGAGCCAAAAATCTGTCTGCCTTCATGTTGTATCAGAGACTAGTGCTCTGACAATACAGATAACACTACAGTACGCTTTTTATCTCTAAGGCTGCTTGGTAGTTAAATCAGCATTAATAGTGTTACTGTTTATTCTTGAGTTTGTTGTACTTCACCGTCTTTTTTAAAGTATGTGTGAGTGTGACTGTTGTGCTTGGCATTAGAGTGAGGGATTAAATAAACTCTTTTGCTGGGAATATTTGCCCACTTCAAAATACCACCTCCATGATTCTGGTATAACTATCAGTTTTTGATAGATGCATACTAACAAACAACAGTCATCAGTGTTTTCCTTTCTGTAATTTAAATTATTACTGAGTATCCTAGCAAACAAAACTGGTTTGTCCACACAAACTGCAACCTATGGCCCAATGCTAAGTACTCGTAAGTTATTCTAGGGTCTCTCATGTTAGGAAATTTCAGAGTAGAAGAGAAACCTCCCAGGATCAAGAACTCTGGCTCTAGAGTCAACACTGCTCATAGGGATGTGTGAGGATACATCTAGCCAGTACTTTTGAACCTTCCACACAAGGTCCAGTTTATTTCCCCAAAAAAATTTTCTTCCTCATACCAAGAGACATTTTCCATTGCTTCCATTGCTTAGCATCAGCACAGCAACTGACTCCTATCCCTTCTGTTGTGGGTGATGAATCCAAATGGTAAATCCAAACATCTTCAGGCTGTGCCTGTCTAGGCTACTTTGATTACCTGACCACTAGAAATGTGTAAGGATTCCCAATGCCTAGGATTTATCTGCAGGACTGAATGTCAGCATCCTTGTTTTCAGGGGGAACTTCATCTATATTTATATAGAAGTATTATGTGAGGATTATTTTTGGATAACTTTTTGTTTCTTTGCCAATTTGTCTTTGGTAACTCTACCAGGAACACAAGATTCCTGGCAAGATACTTCTAAGGCTTTCTGAGGCACACCAATGTCACAGTTCCAGGAGAGATTGAAGTATTCATATTATTTATTCAGGTCAGTTATTCACATTTAAAATTTTAAATATTCAGTACTCATGTTTCAATCTATTAGAATAAAAAGATAATTAACCAGTTAAACTTCACAAATGGCAGGCCTTATCACATTCTTTACTTACCAGTCTGACAAATAAAACATGTTAAATTGATTTAAATAGAAAAGAATATAGTAAAGGATGACAAACAAACCATTTTAAAATAAATATTCCAAAATAATTCATTTTTAGCTACATCTAATTCTGGCAGCATTGGGTGCAAGGTGAATAGCCAGGGTTCAATCATCATTTCAATGCAGAATACACTTAAGTACACATCCATCTCTACACTGACTAACATTGGGCCACTTTAAAGTTTCCTATAAACCTAACTTGCACTTTTTTGGAATATGGGAAGAAAACTGAACTAACAGTGAAAATCTTCACAAAGGAAGTGTCCAGGCTGTGGTCAAGCTAGGACTCTGGGGCTGTGAGTCAGTAGTGCTAAGACTAGGCCGCCATGCCACTTTTATGTTAAAACAGAGTAGAGTCTTGCTGAACTGCACCAGTTAGGCTAATTAATGATGATTTTTCCAGTACTGGCATAAGGTACACCAACACGGAGCACCCCAATTTCAACCAGTCTAAGCTGTTATCAAGAGTCTTATCTTACAGAGCTAATCTCTCTCTCTCTCGTTTTGGTTTATTATAATAATATATGGAATACACAGATCTTAATTTTAAAAAACACTTTTAACATTTTTATGGCATGCCATGAAAACTTGATTTAGTTAACCTAATCATTTTTCTTATTTCTCAGGATCCATGATATGCAGTAGTTCATCCATCAGTTTCAATTAGTTTCAGGGAGTTTGATAAATAAATGCAAAATAAGGACAGAGCTGGAAAATAGGTAGCAAATTATTAATTAATTTCGAGCAGATGTGTTTTGATGCCTGCCAAAGTACTTTTTACTAGTGCTGCTATGAAGATCAACATCTCCTACCAGCGTCAAAATTCCCAGCTGCCCACAGCATAAAGGGCATGCTCTTCATGATGCTGTCCATAGTCATATCCCATCTGTTATCTCTGGGAGCAAACCATATTGCTTGCTCAGTGAAGTTTTGGAGCGTGGTTGAAGGAGTTCTTATTTACAGTATTAACTAGAATATTTTTGAGGACAGAGAGAAGGTTGCATCTGAAAATTCATTGCAGCTTTTTTCACTAGTAATAAAAATAAAGATAATCCATCACTTTATTCAAATAGTACAGAACCAGGGACATATTAAATATTGGGGTACATTAACAAACAGCATTCAAAGTGTAAGGAATGCGGAAACATGACTAATTCACATAACGTGAAAGATGCTACTCCTGAAATCAGCTTTTTTTATTTTACAGACATTACGTATTTCTGTAAACAAGCTTATTGAAGTGTTGTGTGGCTTTGATTGGTCTCAGTATGTGAATTCACTAATCAGACAGTCCCTGCATTTTTCTGCATAAATGCTTAATCTGCATCATCCAATTATTGTTTGAGATATCCTGTTTACATGTGATTCCTGGACAAGTATAGAAAATGGAAATTATTGTATGGAGTTTTTGTGGTTTTTTAATGAGGGGTTGGGAATTGACTTTTTGTACAATCAAATCTCCAGACTACTGAGAAATCTTTCAGTCTTATGATGTAACAAAATAAGACGTATAAAGCAGAGATGTTAAATTCAAAGGTAAGTATTAATGAGCAAAAAAATCTAGCTACTCAGAGCTAGGACAATGTTATGATTTAGTTTTTTGAGCATGCTGAATCCATTTCTGCAGTTATTTTTCGATGTTAGTTTGATTTTAATAATCTTTTTTTTTATATTCTGTGTCGTTTCTGTAACACTATTATTTTAATCACCGGAACCATCATTTTGTGTATTTTTCAATGGTTGTAGCTATATTGTTGGTGGTAAGGCTCAGCATATTTAGAACTGGCCAGTACTTGGATGGGAGACCAAATAAGAAAAGCTTGAGTTGCTGCTGGAAGAGGCGTTGGTGAATCCAGCAGGGTGGGCTTAACCTGTGGTTTGTGTGTATATCCCCAAGCTCCATAGCAGTGACAGGGACAATGTGTTGTAACAATGGTGCCATCCTTCAGCCTCTCTGCGGTCATAAAAGATCCCTGGGCATCTTTGAAAAATATGTACGATGTACCCCAATGTCCTGGCTAAATTACCACTGTGACCTTGTTCACTCTGGCCCACTAGTCATCCTCTGTCTCTAATTAGTTAAAATCTCTCTCATCCCTTCACCATTTAATATCTAATGTGTGGTGAGCATACTGGCGTAAAAATGGCTGCAATTGCAATATCCAGAAGACGAATGCTACACTTTGGTGGTGGTTGAATTGGCTCCCCTACTGTCTATGTTAAAGCATATTGAGTAGGTTAGAGAAGTGCTACATAAATGTAAGTAACTATCTATATATCTAAGATACAAAACACTTTTCCACGCATCCAGATTTCTGAATATTGTATCACATCTTTCACAATTAGCAAGTATACCAATCCATTTATAAAGTTAGGAATTTTTGTTTCTTTATAACCCATGTTTTTTTGTTGCCATCAGGCCCTGTGCACAAGGCTACAGCAGAGGCAGACATCACACCTTGTATAAGCAGTGCTTGAAGTGGCTATACATAAGTTTTGGTATCCAACACATAACACTGATGTATTATCTTAAAACTGTGGAGCACAGGGCATTAGCTGAGAATGTTGTGGCACATTTTCATTACATTTTAGAAAGACGGGGGTCTTCTTGGAGTTTTAAGCACAGCGAGTGAAAAGCAGAGGTAATGGTGGACAGGGTGGTTCGGATATACTGCCGGTTAGTACCTAAGAGTGTCAAAATTTGATAACTGCCAGTACTCCATACTTGTAAGCATCAGCCCACTGCATATAAGTCCAGTAGAGCGTGTATTACAACAGAACACTTTTCCACAAAAATTAGTCTAAGCCCAGTGACCCCAGAGGGCTTCTGTGGGACTGTGCCAACCTAGTAGAGCCTCTGCCTTTGATCAACCTCTAGTTATCCAGGAGCTACTTCATTGTATTTTAGTGAAATTTACAAAAGGAACACCACTGGCTACTTGCACAACTATTGAGAGGGGGAGAGTAAGAGGGAGAGGGAGAGAAGTAGACAGTTGTGGCCTGCCCATGCAAGCTTCTCAAGGACATCTGAGGACAGGAAAGCTTGGAAGGGGTATAGTCCAAAAGGGGTGGGGTGTTGGGGGCTTACTGGGGAATGAATCCTTGACATAAGAGGACTGCACTGTCTCTCTAGAGGAATAGGCAGCTGAGACTCCCTTTAAGGTTAACCGAAGGTTCTGGGGTGGAGCAGGGACATCAGGTGTCATGATTTAGGGTATTAACTGCATATTTTTAACTGTTATGCCGGTTGCTGGTCACATCACACTGGGGTTTGTTGATGGTGGTACTCTACTCTCAGTGTTCAAGTTTACAGATATTTTGATCAATCTTTGTTGAACATTTAGCTATTCAGAAATAATTTTGGGGGTCAGAATATTCTGTGTGTTTCTCAATTTAGATTTTTTGTTTGTGTATCAGCCTTTAGAGTTTTGGATTAATAGATCCCCTGACTTTTGAAATTGGCTTGTTTCAGAAAATTATACTCCCTTTCCCTTGCTGTCTGTCTGTTTCATGGTGCTGTAACACCAGAGTTGTATTTTGGTATCCAAAGAACAAAAGTGGAGCCACCTCTGACCCCAGACGTGATTCCAATGGCTTAATCAGAAATTACTCCAACAGGAGGTTTAAAGCCATCTCACAACTGTCGGGTTCTACATCCAGATGAGTATGCAAAGTTATCCCATGGCTGCCAGGTTATACAGCTAGCTGTGCATGCTTAGTACCCTTTCCCCTACATTTTAATTAGCAATCTTACATTGTGGTAGGGAACCAAGATGTCTGTTGTGCAAGGGCATCACACAAGGAACTTCTTTTTTTCTATCTTATACTGCTAATAATCCTCAATATGTCTGCAATCCAAGGATCTTTTTCACTGACAGCTACATGTGACAGATGTAATTAAGCCTATTCAAAACAGTGAATTAATTAAAAAAAACAGAACAAACAGTATTGTTGCTCTGAGAAGATAATAACAGCTCTTTATAGTTTTTAGATTTTTTTTTATATTTAATTGAAATGGTATATTTATCACCTAGAAATGCAGCTCAGAAGACTGGAACACAACACTGCTGATGATTACAATATTTGCAGAGCTTAAAATATGGGATAGTTGAGGAAGGTAGTTTTTAAAATGACAAAACAAAGAACATTTATAGTTCAGTATAACTGCTGAAAGAAAATGGTTATGGCATGAAGAGCAATTGTAGGAGATAGTACATTATTAGTCCAGCCACCCATTCATGAATTGATCACTCCAGTATTAGGGACACAGTGCGCCACATATCAGTCTCAATGGCACATGTTTAAGATATGGAAAGAAAATACTTTTAAATTTATTGTAACAAATACAATATAGTAAATTGGAAAGTATTTGTTGCCAGTTCCTCCATCCATCCATCCTGCTATATCTTAACTACAGGGTCACGGGGGTCTGCTGGAGCCAATCCCAGTCAACACAGGGCACAAGGTAGGAAACAAACCCCGGACAGGGCGCCACACACACACCCACACATTAGGGACAATTTAGAATTGCCAGTGCACCTAACCGGCATGTCTTTGGACTGTGGGAGGACACCGGAGCACCCGGAGGAAACCCACACAGACACGGGGAGAACATGCAAACTCCACGCAGGGAGGACCCGGGAAGCAAACCCGGGTCTCCTAACTACGAGGCAGTAGCGCTACCACTGCGCCAACGTGCTGCTCTTACCAGTTCCTCTGTTGCACAAACATGCAGTATAAATACAGTGCAGAGGTAAGAACAACATGGCAAAGACAATTTACTATACAAAACGATATCAAAAAGAAAGTCGTAAAGATGCAGCCTACCTAATTAAAAGTAAATATTTATAGACATATAACATGTATCAGACGGGAGAAATAATAATCAGCCAACAAAAGTACTAAACTACAGAATTGTAAGGACCATCGACCTTGTAGTTCCAGTGCTTACATAAGAAAGTCTTATTCACAGGTCAGGCAGATGGCCTGACCAAAAGTATACAGAGAAAACCCACGCACATTTGGGAAGAATGTGCATACTCCACACAAGCAATGGCTAGGCCATGATTTCAATGTAGTCTACTGTAGCAGTATCATCTTTAGTATTACTTTTATTATTGTTCTATACAATAATTGAAAAATATTTCATTATACTTCACATGCAGTAAAAATGGCCTTTAGTTGATCCATTATTTTGCATTCCTTTGGACTTGTGAGAATAAACATTTGCAAGAATCGCATTACATTCTGCTAAATTATTCAATAGGTATGTAACAAAAGGTGTCTTGATCTATTATAATCAGTGACTCATTATTATAGTTCAAACTGAATCAACCAACATGCTAATATACACATAAATGTGTGAAAACTGGCAATGGTAGGTAGAACAATAAAATGAGATTAATTGGTGTGAAAAAGAAAAATACAAAAATGACCTGATTGTTGTGAATTAAGGATGGTGACAGCATAACATCCTCAGTCTACATATAAATGCTAAGACAGAAATAACTTCACAAGCAGCCATACAATTTTTTGAGACAAATCCCCTAGTATTGTTTTACATTACATTTATTTATTTGGCCAACACTTTTATCCAAGGCAACTTACAACATTTGAAATGCAATTGATTACATTTCTTTTTTTCCCCAACTGGAGCAGAGGCAGGTGAAGTGACTTGCTCAGGGTCACAGAGTGTAAGTGGTGGGATTTGAACCGACGACCTCATGCTTTGAAATCCAAAGCCTTTACCACTGTGCCACATTGCCTGTCCTGCAGATCAACTCTGATTCCCTTAAAATGTCTCTTGTTAAAATTAGATGGGAGTGAGAAACCTCTTAGCAACTGTTAACATAATGAGTCAGTCTTTCAAGATTTAAATCAAATTTGATTCCAAAATGTTATTTTTGATGTTTTTTAGAATGTTCTTTAGATTTTCCAAATTCAGATGTACTCTGTAGGTAGTGACAGTGAGTTAAAGCTCAATTTCTTGCTGTTCTGCTGGTATCGATAATGCATATTATGTATAACTTCTTTAGATACCAAATACAATTAAGACAAGATGGCAGGAGGTAATGTTAAGTCAATAGTTCATAAACTTTTGGAGTTACTCTTATTTTGTTGGTATTATAGAAGTGAAATATTTCATACTGTAATTCAAAGACAGCTGAGAAATCAAGCTTCCATTAGGAAAGCTCAAGATTAATCGAAATTATTGTTAAAAATTGACATATTTCTTGAATAGGCCTACTAAATGAACGATGACAGAGCATACACATGCACGATTTCTGTGTTTGTGTGATACAGGTACTTACCCATTACAGCTACAACTAAACTTACCAGGTTGGTATCATGGTGTTTAAGTGTTAATGTTAGGGTTAATGTTCATATGGTTATACACCCAAGTCATGTCTTGCCCTCTCATATTCCCTTTTGTTTCCTGGACACATTTTTCCACTGCAGTATTTTTGACAGCCGGAAACTATCCATGTGGCATTGGGCATAAAGCATGGAACACCTTAAACGGGACACCTGCCCAGTGCAAGACACTCTCACACACAGAGCTGTAGAGTCAACAGTTAACCTACTGTAACTCACATGCTTTTCACATGTAAGAAAGGCTTCTGAAGCAGCACAAAGCAAACCTGTTAAATGCATCCATGGATTAGAGGAAGCTGTAGGTCCTATTTGATAGACATGAGGAAATGAGCATCTTTAGTCTTACATAGAGAAAGCTATGTGGAAATCTAATTTAGGACCTTGAAATTCTCAAAGGTATCACTTAAATTGGCTGAGCAGAATTCTGTTAGTTTAACAGTGAATTGTTTATTTAATTAAGAAGAAGGCCATTCAAGACAGAAGCCATCAAGCACTTCTTCACACAGAGTGTCACAGAATCAGGAAAAATTACATAACAGTATAATTGAAGGAGAGACCTTGAAAGCTTTGTAGACTGTTTGGATGGATTACTGGGTAAGCTCTGCTGTAAGCTACCTGCAAAAACAGGACCCAGCAGAGACTGTAGTTACAAGAATGCCCAGGTGGCAGGCACACTTGTAGTGCTGTTATTGCCAGTGTCAACTGACTACAGTTAATAGGTGTTATTATGCCCCAATATTGTGTGTGAAGCCCTCGAGCAAGTGACTCATGTGGCACCAACTACTCCCTAGACTCTGATAGGTTATGGGAAGAATCCCTATGGTCCTCATTGCTGTTAGGTGACAGCAGGGATGCTTTCTATCCAATGTAAGTCTCCACAGTATTGGCTAGATGGCCAGAAAAGCAAGGACACTTGGGGCTGCTAGGACGTGTCCTATCAAGAAAGCCCCGGAAGTTCCCTGGCTCTTTACTAACTCTATCATTGATAACTGAACTTCCCATGGAAGCAGCCATAGGCAGAGACTTAAAGCTGCCTCCTGATGATGCACCAGTTGAACTTAGACTGGGGAAAACAATGGAGAAAAATTCAGCTGGCAGGAGGAGGACTCCAAATAAGGATGTAACATGGATAAAGTAGACAGTAGGAGACATGAATGGTTCAGTCTTATTTTTTCTTTATCTTTGTTTTCATAGCCCTGTACAATCCTGTATAATTACTTTTTTGTTACAATAAACTCTTTCTTTCCTTCAGATTTTAGGTCTCCTGGGCGTTCTTTGTCTCTAACCAGACAGACAGACAACCTCTCATTTGTCAAATTTCATGTGTTCTTATGCAACATATTTTGAAATCAATAAATAACACAGCTTTAAGTAATTTGTACAAATACAATTAACATCCATCCATCTTGCTAACCTACTTATTCAGGACAGGGTTATGGGGAAGGTACAGGCCATCCCAGCAATCAATATTTGCAAGCAGGAACAACGCCTGGACAGGTGGCCACTAATTTTACCAACACCAATTAACCTAAATGCATACCTTTAGACTGTGAGAGAAAACTGGAGCATCTGAAGGAAACCCATGCAACATGGGGAGAACATGCACCCAAATGCAAACCCCAATCTCCTTAATGCGAGGCAGCAGCATTGCCACTGCATCACCATGCCAATCAACAGTTATCATTCCCTTTAACATTTAAAATTTTGGAACAGACCTACAAATTGTAGGCAACAACATACTACTCTTTCTGTATTTACATATGATATAGACATAAACTATATAGTACACCACAAAATACTCTCTCATACAAAAGATATGCGGTGATAATTGATAAGTACTTAAGTACAGTGTCAAATAAAAGATTTCAATTGAGAAGGCACTTAACATTCAGATAAGCTATATGCGGTTTCCAGAATGAATACTTAAGTGTCATATACTAAGCTGGAGGCAGCTACTGTATATTGGATCTTCTATTTTGTATTGGAGCTTTTTATTTTATGCATTGACTAGCTGTCCCCCGCGGCTCCACCCGCGCAGTAGTGAAACAGGACAAACTTTAAAAATCAATAAAAAACTTTTAAAATTGTAATTTGTATTGAGAAGAATTTATATTTATAGCTTTTGTATCCGAGGGCCTCTTAGTATACAATATTTTTGGTTTTGCTCTCAGGGGTGAGGACATATAGTTTCTTGGGAAACTAACCCAGGAGAAAGCGACGTAAAGCTGACCATGTGAGAAGCATGGTGAGCTTAAATGAAACCCTGCCAACATGAGTGTCTATCCCTGGGCCTTGTTAATTGACATTGAGAAGCAAAGTTTCACCAGGAACTGTAATCTCTTGAATTGAAAGGACATATGCGTCGCAATTAGAGGAATGTAAGGGATTAAAACCCTCTTGCCAATGCTACATCACACTGACTTGAACAGAGGCTGGCACGTGAGTGAGGATGGTCCCCACCTGCTTTCCCCTACCCTTGGCCCACAACCTCTCTCTCGGATTTGTGTGAATAAATCGCTGCCACAAGCAAACTATGATACCTAGTGCGTTGAGAGAAGTCGCAAAATCAACCGGAATGTTCAAGCTAATTATAGAAAAAAAAACTGATTTAAATCTGTTTACTTCTCTCATGAAAAGTGGGCAGATATACAGATAGACAGACAAACATTGGATTTTATATATATCTAGATGTTATGTAAGTTTGTATTAACTGATGTTTTATTACTTATTCATTGTTATTCTAGCTTAATGTAACTTGTTTTTCTTGTATTATAACTATTTTATGACATCTTTTAAAGCGCTTTGAGCTGCATTCTGTGCATGAAAATGTGCTATAGAAATAAATGCTGTTGTTGTTGTTGAATGTGCTGGTGAGAGGAGAATTCGACCACGACACCAACAATTTCTGTTTCAGATTGTTCATGAATTCCATTATACGGCTTGCAATTGGACAACTCCTTCCGGATTTCCTTAGTTTTTACTCTTTTATAACACTTAATTGTTATTAATCCCAAAACAAATTTAGTATAATACAAAAGACAACCTGAGTAAACACAATACACATTTTTAAATGATTGATTTATTGAAAGAAAAAAGTTCACCAACACCTATTATTACCAAGGTGGCAAAGTATTTGCCACCCTAAACATAATACTTGTTTGTCCCTACTTTAGCAGCAACAACTGCAATTAAATGCTTCCAGTAACCGGAGATCAGTTTTTGCCATCACTGTGAAGAAATTTTGGCCCTCTTGTCGCTACAGAATTCTTTTGATTCAGCCACATTAAGGTCCTGCCATAACATCACAATGGGATCCAAGTAAGGATTTTAACTAGGCCACTGCAAAAACCACAGGGTTTTTTTCAGTCTTTCAGAAGTGAACTTGCTATTGTGGTTGTCCTGTTGCAATAAACAAGTTAGACTTGAACTTCAGATCACAGAGTGATGCCCAGACATTGTTTTTCAGCACTTTTACCTTTTAAAGACCAACCACACCATCTCAATGAGATTCAGGACTTTGTGCTTGAGCTTTACATCAAGTTTTGACTGATGTCCGGACATTTTCCTTCAGTACTTTCTGGTAGAGAACTGAATTCATGCTTCCCTCAATGATGTCAAGTTACCCAGGCCCTGAAACAGCAAAGTATTCCCACACCATCACTTTAACATGGCCATGTTTGACTGTGGACATGATTTGGAAAGTCGTGTTATCTTTGCATCAGATGTTATGGGACCCATGACTTTCAAAATGTTTCACTTTTGTCTCATCAGTCCTGAGAACATTATATCAAATATTTTGGGGGTAATTGTGGTGTTTTTCTGGTAAATGTTAGACATGCCTTTACGTTCGCCTTGCTTAACAATGGTATTTGCCTTGCAACTCTCCCAAGGAAGCCATTTTTGCCCAGTGTCATTCAGTGTCTGGTGGAATCATTAATACTGATATTAACTGAGCTTGGAGAGGCCTTCAGTTCCTTAATTATCTGGGTTCTTCTGTGATTTCCCAGGTATGTTATCTGCACACTTTTGGAGTACTTTTGCTGGTCCATACTCTCCAGGGCAGATTTACCACTATTCCAAGTTTTCTCCATTTGGAGATGATGGCTTTCACAGTGGTTTGCTGGAGTCCCAGTGTTTTAGAGAAATTTCCTTGTAACCATTTCTTGACAGATACAGTATATTTCTCTAACTTTCTTTCTCAGGTCTTTTGGAATTTCTTTTGATCAAGACATGATGTGCTGCTTGTTGAGAACTTTTAGCCAACTTCACATTGCTTGAAAGGTTCTGTTTAAGTGAAGTTTAAATTCAATAAGCCTGACAGCAGTCAAGCTTGGATGTGTCTATTCTAATTTAACCCAATATCCTTTAAATTTGGTTAATTGGTTGATTGAGTTACTAAGGGGGCAATTACTTTTTCACATGGTTGATAATAGGCGATCAATAAATCAAATGTTCCTTTAAAAACATTGTATTATGTTCCTACAGGTTAACCTGGAGATCACAAACAATTAAGCATTATGAATAAACACAAATAGAGGAAATCAAGAAAGGGTAAAATACATTTTCATGGCACTGTGTGACCTCCCTTAGGGATCCTCTGCTGGTATCTAGAGCTAGAGTATAGTTTAGAATCGTAAAAGTAACTTTAACGTATGTCAGTCAATAGCCAATTGCCAGTAACCCTAGTTTGCAGTGTATTATTCAGTCTTTCAGGGAAGTCCAAAATCTTCAGTTTTTTTTCTTTATAACCATTTCATCACTCTATACTATTGATCAAATGGTTTTAATATTTTTAACAAGAAAATGAAAGTTAAGGGGTGGCACAGTGGCACAGCAGTAGCACTGCTGCCTCCCAGTAGTGAGACCTGGGTTTGCATCCTTGGTCCTTCCTATGTGGAGTTTGCATGTTCTCTCTTTGTGTGTGTGGGTTTCCTCCAGGTTCTTCAGTTTCCTCCTATTGTCCAATGACATGCATGTTAATATGATCTGGTGATGCTAAGTTGGTCCTAGTGTGTGTCTGATGTGTGTATTTGCTCTGCAATAGGCTGGTGCCCTGTCCAGGGTTAGGTTCTGCTTTACATCCTATTCTAGCAGGCACAGGTTCCAGCACCCTCACGACCATAGTTGGGAGTAATTGAGTTAGAAAATTACATGACTAAGATCAGTTCACAAGTTTAGTAAAAATCAACAACTTACATCCAAAAGAGAATGCATATAGATACTGCATATGAATGCATTGGCTGCATTATAGTAAAGTAAAACACATCTCGCCTAAAAAGATATTTTGTTTGCTGGGATAGAATCAAAATCAGGTTCTACGCAACCATGTATTGAAAGAAAACTAGTTGAGAAAAAGGATGGAAGGACAAACAGACAAATATCTAGGAGCAATGTTATGGAAAGCCTCCCCTATTTTAAAGTAATGTACTCCAGACAAACCTAAAATAAATAATGATACACAAGCAAACAACAAAAGGAATATCATCCACTTCGCTTGAATATTGGCTAGCAGCCATATGCCATTTAATTCAACTCTCCTAGCAACACAAGGTCAAAATAATGTCTCTGTGAAGCAATGAATGAAACAAAGAATGTAATAAGAGTATTCTTATCAAGGTAGGAAAGTTTCCTAGTAAAATACTGTTCTTAGTTTAGCTCTGTTTTGGGAACATGGCTTAACTCATCTTGCAGTGTATCCTGTCAATTCTGTCTAAATTGTATATTAATCCCAGTATGTTCAGGTTGAGTACATATTCCACCCTGTATTCAGTAAAGATATTTTATTAGAATTTACCAAGTATATTTACCAATGTGAAATTTCATTTTAATTAAAATTCACAGCTCATGTTTCAATTATTAACTAGTAATTTAAAAGTCTAGAATATTTTGCCTTCATTAATATTACATTAAACCTTTTTGAATGCCTCACACAGGAGATTCTTTTCTAGGTTAGTCCAAATAGAGCCTTGTAGTGTATATTTGTGATTCCCTGAGGTAAACAATGTCCTACTACTGGGCCAACACAAGAGTGTGGGGACATCTCACAAACAACAAATCTTTCATCCTGTTTATTTCTTGCCTATCCCTCACTCCTTTTGCTTATTATGCTCTGCTGTTGCCTTTTATTCTTGTTCTTTTTGGTACCAATGTGCCAAGAACTATGATTCCCCTTGTCACTCATCTTTTTAGGGTGGTGCATCATGCCTTCTCATGAAGTGTTTTGACCCCTGCCCACCTCTAAGTTGTCACAGCTCTACCATGCAGCTACAGAAGACTTTTTAATGTATTGTCATATTATTGATTCAGAGAAAACACTCTCTTTCTTTAAAAGGAAAAATGTCACTAGAATGATATAAACCTTTAGCCTGCTGTTTACCCTGCATGTTGCCACTCAGTATAATGAGACTTTGTACAATTGCAGTGTACAATTTCTCAAGCTTTGAGAGGATTATTTGAAATGCACACACAGTTTAGTACATCATCATCCCCCTCATATATAGTGTGGGTTTTTTCTGCAATTTTATTTCATGATATATTTGATTCTGAAATGAATTACAAACCCAAAAGGTAAGCAACACAAATTTTGCAAAAAAATTAGCTGAAAAAAATATATATTATTTTTTATTATTATTAAAAAAATATTAAGATATATACAGATGTGTTTGTTTCAAAAGCCTTTCGACAAGGTAAGCACAAATGTGAATCTTGCTGGTATAATTCCCCTCTCTGGATTGTTTCACTAATTGCTCCTGCTAGATATAATGGGGCATTTTAGACAGCTCTTGCACATACAGAAAGGTTTCTGCCATTTTACAAATCATTCACAATTTACACTGTTACTCTTAAATAAGAAATGTCGTTCCACATTAAAGGAGCTCCATTTAAAAGCAAGTAGATTGTGACCCACAGTAATTAGTAAAATTATTGCATTATCAAATATCTAATTCATGAAACACAACTTGCACATATTCTAATTAATAAGAGACGGGTAGCGAGATGAAGGTCTCGCTGACATTTGAAACATAAAAGTTTGGTGCTCATTTTAATTCATGTTTTACTCTCCTAGTCATACCCTGCTATTAAACAAGTAATCATGTTTTCAATAGAAGGTCAAGCTATTAATGACATGTCAGGATTTTATCAAATGAATGAGTCAGTTTTTTCATTGGTACAAAATGTTTGTATGAATGAAAACTGTGATTTAATATTATCAACACCAGAGGGATACTGAATATAAGTCATTGTATCCCCTTTCACAATATGTGCATTGAAGAGTCTTTCTTGGCTATACCTGTTTGAACAATATGTTGTAAATTTGTTCCACAACAAATGAGATGAACAAATGTGAAAACTTCTGTAGGACTTAACATGAATAAAAAATTCTGAAAGATTCTGCAATGCGTAGGCAGCAAATAATGTAGTTTTTTTTTAGAGGGGAGAAAAAGGAATAAGACTCCTAAAGCCTTATTTCACACTTCCATGTTTACCGGCATTTTTTCCACATCTGTATAAAGCAAGTGATTTGTAGCATACCATTAAAATAAGTTCAATTTAAGCCTGTTATTCGGTGATGTGCATTTTTTAAATGTGAAAATGCTACATATTTTCCACAGGAAATAACCCCAAAACACCATTGTCCATGTTACTGTGTTTTGTCCACAGGAAAACTCATTACATGGAAAGCTGCTCTTCCCTGCCACTCCCCATTACCTACACTTACCTATTTTGCGATTTCTGCAGATGAAAGTTCTTACGTGCCATGTGTTGTGGAGCTTTGAGTTTCTTTTCTGTCTCTGATTTATCTTTAGGATTGCAATTGCCAAGACAGTCTTCATTGTAAAGTTTTTTTCACTAGAGATGTAAGTAAACAAATGCAGAATTAACACTAGTTTCCCTGCCAAAATTTTGCTCTCCCTGAACACCCTACCATTCCTTACATATGCGAGGAACCGTCAATGTTCTTATCACCACAGCAATTTCCCACTGATAACCACCTTTACTTTGGCAAATGTCTCAATTAGCAACCATCAACCTGCTCCCCCATTGAGCCAATCAAAGCCATTGCCCAGCCGTATTTTTCACTTTTATTAGATTATTAGATTTTATCTAGCACAGTGTTGTAAGGAATTATATAGATAATGATATGTTGTGATTTGAAATATATACATATCGTGTGTGTTCCTTGTCTACAAGTAGATGTGTGTAAATGTACGATGAAGTAAGAAATGTTAGGTCTTGTAGACATAAATCAAATGTATGTGTTTATTATATCAAATATAACCCCTCAAATGTAAGTTTTTACTTACATTTTTTACTTGTGCCATCAAGGTTATTACGGCACACAGCCATAATTTGTGATTTAGCATTAACTTTTACAACTAACAAATTTAAACAGACTGCTACTCAAATGAAATATATATATATATTATATCAGATATAACCGCTTGAATGTGAAAAATGTCTTTATTTGAAAATGATGTTCTTTTGTGTAACTAGACATTTCTTGTGGGAGGGCTTCTGCTCTTTTTCTCTGATGTAATACCCTCATCCTCATCTGAGTGCACCTCTGTGTCTATCTCGTCATATTCTTTGATAACAAACATAGCCTCTTTGCCACCGTCTGAGTCACAATCATTCATTTCTTACAGCAGAGCCAAAGCCTTTGTAGGGGAGTACCTCCTCTTAAGTGATAGTGTAGTAGACATTGCAGTGTCTAGTTTGCTCAACAAGATAACAAGAAGAAATGATTCACCCACGTTTGTGTGTCTGCTGATATCCCTTCACATCAAATAATTCCCTGTAATACCCAGTTTCAGTGTCTCAAGACACCATTCACACCTGCACTCACAGTTATTCTCTGTCTTTTGTATAATCATAATGGTGAATCGTTTTCACAAGTAGCGCAAAATGCAAAGTGCTCTGTGGCATTTCAATAGAATGGAATAAAATAGTTATACTCACACATTCAGGAGAATTATTTTCTGTTGTGCCCCGTATGTTTTTTTTTTTGGTAAAAATTACTGTCATATTAGTATAAAACCAGAAGCAAAATTGCACTTGAAATACATTCATACTCCCCCCAATCTGACATTGTTAGTATTATTTCGCTATTACTTTTGTGACACATTAATAATGTATATATCGAGCTTATGTCACATCAGAGTAATTGTAACTTTTACAAATACCATAAATTAACACAGACTGTTGCAGACTCAAGTCAAATGTATTTTTTTATTATATAATTAGGGGGCTTGCCCCTGCCACTCGTGTTGTGAAGAGGGGGCTGAACGCACCCCAAGGAGATACGGTCGCTCCTTCGAACCTTCTCTTAAATTGTGATACAATGGGAAACAAATACAGTTTTTTTTTTTACTTCCTCATTGCTTGATCAGCTGCTGGCTTGCTGCTGCTGCTATGCCGCATGATCTGCATCTCGCGTGGCGCTTCGAACATTTAAAAGCCTGTGCAGCAGCTATTTTTGTCAGCTACTCTTTTTCTTTTACTTCCAGCCCCAGGGGTGGTTAAATCTCTTGGCACTCTTGGTTAAGTCTCGTTTCGCGGGATGTGAGTTCTTGATGTTTTTTAGTTTATAATTTAAAAATAGAATAAGAATCTGAAAATCTAACAACATCACATTAAAATTCAATAAATTTTGAAAAGAATGATACCAAACATATATATGTAGGTTTTAAAATAAGCCCAATTTAAAGCGTGACAAAAAAACGTGACATATAAACATCACATAAAATCGTTGCACAAAATCATTGCACTTTTAGGCTTAGAATTTTATATATAGAGTGTAGATAATAGCTCACTACTCAAAGCGATCCACACAGGGAGAACCCAGGATTCAAACCCATGATCTCCTTACTGCAAGGAAGCGATATTACCACTGCATCACCTGTGTGGATCTGCAAGGCAGCAGCATTGCCAGTGTGATACATGTGTGGATATCATATATAGCCTGTTGAAAATGAAACACGCAAACACTCACATGTATGCAAATGTTATTTTGTATCAACTGATATTTGGATTTCAGTTTTTACGTATTCACAGCAACATGTCATTTGAACAATTTCTTTATACAGTATGTGCTTTTATCCTTAAATAAAAGTACACTTATTCTGTTGTATCTTTTTTGAAAGTGTTTATTTGATATTTGGACTTCAGTCTTTACACATTCTACACTTCATGTCAACATTATGCTGTTATTACTATAACATATGAAAAAACCTCCTGTTTTAGCAATGTGTACATTTCTTTCCTCACATTTTCTTATCGTACATTTACACAGATCCTTGTAGACAAGGAACACACATAAAATGTATGTATTTTAAATAAGAATATTATCATTAGCTATACAATTCCTTACAACTCATTTCTAGATAAAATTTTCAACACAGACTTGAGCTGAAGGTGAAAATTGTGGCTAGGCAATGGCTTTGGCTGGCTGAATGGGGGTGGGTGAGCGCAGGTTGAGTGTCGCTAATTGACATATTTGCCAAAGAAACACAGTTATTGGTGGGCAATGGGCACAATGATAAGGACATACGAGGTTCTTCGCGTATATTAGGAAAAGTAGAATGTTCAGGGAGAGCGAAAAATTTTTTGCAGGCTTTTAGGGAAACTAGTGTTGAAGCATGAAAAAGACAGATAGGAAATAAACACCTTCCTTCTTGTGTCAATGGAATGATTTTCACTGCAAGATAAATTCCATTTGTTTCACTTGTTTTTTGTAAGGTGAAACACTGAGTTTTGTTCTAAATTCAGTTTTGCCTGAATCATTTTCCTTATCACTACTGAAAACACTGAAGTCGTCTTAGTAGAGAAGTACTGCTGGTGTTGGAACATGTTATAAAAAACCATTATGATAGAAACATTTTGAAAGTGTATAACTGTTTAAGTAATGAGTATTTAACAATAGGAAATTCTGAGTGTAGCAAGAAAAAGTTGGGCCTACAGATACACCTGGAAAACTTATAATAACAGAGCTTCAGAAATTGGGCAATGATTTTTTATTTGTTTATAAAGTGTTATTGAAAAAAAACTTTTCTCGATTGATAGCTCATTAATAATCCTGTTAGCCATGGTACCTGTCACAGATGGATAATAGATTGGCCCTGTGTGTACCTTCAGCACCTTTCCTCTGTATTCGTGTGTGTGAACACCTCTTTACTGCCACTCTGTCTTTTGAGCATGTTCCTGTACAGGTACAGGTAAAAAATGACAGCCTGAAATAAACATGCCTTTAGGCTGGCTGTTCTTAGTCTAGCTCTGTGTTTTGGGAACATGGCTTAACTCATCTTGCAGTTTATCCTGTCAATTCTGTCTAAAACGTATATTTTCCCTATTATTTGTAGCCTAATCTCTGAAAACTCCAGAGTATTCATGACAAACTTTTATTTTGATAACTACATTTGTGAAATACTTTTATTTTGAAAATCTCCTATACTACATTGCCCCTCCTACTCAACATTGTCCCTTCTACTTCACATTTGGCTCCTGGCTGCAGAGATATATTCTTGCATATACGTTAGCGTTTTATTATATAGTAGACTAGGGTACTCTGCCCCCTGCTCGCTTCACTCACCAACCCCCGGGTTTGGTCCTGTGGAAATACAATTTAAAGTGTTTTCTTTTTCATGGGAATTGTTACATATGCATTATGTTCACTTTTTTGTTTTAAAACTTCAGTAAAAACAATATTTGGAATTAACTTTTCTTCAAGGTTGCATTGAATTTTGATTCCTTGTCTGGTCTTACAGCGTGATTTTGCAACATATAACTGGCCACGAGTAAATATCATTTCTTTGTCTGTTATAAATCGACTTTTTCAAATGTTTGTCCTTGTGATTTGTTAATTGTCATTGCAAAAGCTATTCTCATGGGAAACTGTGAACAGTTTAAAATGAATGGTATATCAAGATCTCCTTTTTGCCCGAACACTGTTTTGAGTTCATTCAATAAAAATAAGACTTTCTGATAAAACAGTCTACTTACGAAAGTGGGAATATCCAGAGGTGATGTAGCCGGTGGCATTGTTCTCAAGTAGCTGCGGATTTTTGGCCATTGTGGTTCGCATGTCATTGTAAGAAATAAATCTGGCCGACCAATAGTTCTGGATATTGCCATTGCATCATGATATAACTGTTGCAATGCTCTTGGACTACATTGATATGATGATGGTAATATTACTGCTTTACTTATTATTTGAATTTTGAACGTGATCAATGAGATCTTGCATATGTTTCATTCTAAGTTTAGCTTGATTCAATTTAATAAAGAAGAGACGATTAGCTGCGACTTTTAAATACACATTAATAATGTAATGTTGTGATAGACGTTGAGATGATAGAAGTGGGTTAAATACATGGGAATGTATTGCTAATTTTGACCCGAAATATAGTGTGGGTGTTATACATTTTTCTGAATGTGTTTGTTTCATATTGTACGACCATCCTGTTTCGCCATCTGGGAAAAGCAAAGAGTAAAGGGGTCAGCATGTGGCGATGTATTTGACATACTGTAAATGACTAATCATGCTTTGCCTTTGGATATACACGAATATCTACTCTGCCTTTGATATCTCCCTCCGTCTTTCGAAATTATTATCGCTGACAATTCGTCACATGTGGGTTAATTATAAATGCGACTGTGATCTTTCAGATTCATACAGAAATCAAAGAAAATTTCTTTGTCCGTGTTTTGCTGATAAATTTCGTGTAAGGTGCGATACTTTTGGACGTATGGATTTACATCCATTATTGGCTGTATAACTTCTATTATGTCAGATTTTTTAACTCTTTCGATCCTAAGTTGCATCGCTTCTCCGTGATTATAAAGATACACCTGACCAAATTGGGTTTTTTTCTAAATTAAACTTGTCGTAGCTGTAATTGTTGTGGGAACACGGGATTCTCATAGCGTATGGTCCATTATTGTGTAAATCAATGTTCTGTGCATTGAATGATGCGAACGCGAAAAGATTATTGTAGCTGTGTATATTTTGCCTGTAGTGTTTGTGAATTTCACTTTCACCAAACAATAAATCTTTTCACTCTTGCGGAAACGCCTCTTCATTGGGAAGCTGCAGTACTTTTCCCTGATGGCAACACGAATTAGACGATCTACAAGTCTCTAACTTAAACTTTAAAGCCAAACAATATCTACATACTCCCAACATATCACCTATGTCCATATATTCAATCTCTTTTTGCTGTTCCGTTATTTCACCTAGTAATAATTTGCGTTTGTTTACGCGAATGCGATCAGTTGTCTCTTTTGTTTGACACTTTAGAATTTTAGTACTGTCATATTTTTGAACTTGCTCTGCGTGTGTATCATGCCAACGTTTTTTTTGAGCCTTTTAATTTCCACTGCTGTCAAAACCTGTAACATGCACATGTGTATGGTGCCAAAGTTTTTGAACATCTGTATGAAGTTCTACTGTGTCTTTTACTCTTTGTCTTTTATTTCTGACCCCATTTGGACCTGCAAGATTTTCAATTGCACTTGTTCTGGGTTGATTATTACTTTCCTTGCCTAGGTCACCGTCTCAAGGGAACATGCTTCCAATGGATGTCAGTATGACATGACTTGACCATGTCGCGGGAAGTGAAAGTGTCTCTGCCTCTCTGAAGTGTCTCTCTGTCTCTCTTCAGAAGATCACGTCTCGTCTCAAGATTTTTTTTTATAATGGAGAGATAGATACTGCTAATTTTGTCTTTACATTCTTCAAGTAAACTTGTTGGTTATTTAAAGTAATACATTTTATACTGTACAATGACTTTACTAGGTTCTGGTTTGTAAAAAAAAAGATAAAAACACCTTTACAATTTGACCTAAATTCACACCTATTTATTTAATTTTAATATGCAGCAGCTCATTTATGCTTAAAAGATATGACTTTATTACAGGAATACTACTAATAATGTGGCTCTGTACTCAAACATTTTTCTCAGGATGAAACATTTAAGACAGCAGCATAAAAACAATCTGCCATTTAATTTAAATCAGAAGACAATAACTGCAATGTTCTAAACAAGGATTGTATTTTATGAAATTTGCAAAAATTTCTAAAATTCTGTTTTCACTTAGACGTTCTAAGGAATTGAGTGTTGATTGATGTGGGGAAAAATTAATATAAACGATTTTAGCCTAAGACTTCTATCTAACAAAACGTGTCTGAATACTTTCTGAATGCACTGTATGTATCTTTTTATAGGGAAGGGTCAAGAATTTGTGATAAAAAAATGTTTTGTTGTGTTATCTTCCTATATAATACGCTACCTGTAGTTCACAAACCGTTTGACCTATTGACCTGAGATTTGGTACACATATACTATGTGACATCTACTGTCCGCTTTCGGGGTGATGATTTTTATTACTCTTTTTACTTTTATTTTATTTTATTGTAGAATCAACTCTTGGCAGCAGGCAGCAGTCAGTTCCCCTACTTTTCCATATCTCAAATCATTCTTGAGACAAATAGCTAGAGGGCATAATCGCTACCACCTTCGCCGTCACTTCCTCTACCTCTTCATATCTTAAATTATTCTTGAGGCAGACTGAACACTTAAGTACCAGCTTATGTACTAATGTACTGAGTAATTGCAACACAAAAACTGACTTAATCAGTTTTAACACAAAAAGATGCCAATGAAAGAAGAGAAAAAGCGGGCCACTAGAGTGGAGAAAACAAGAACTGCTTAGGAAGCAGCAAGCACATCAACCTCTGAGCAAATGAATGCTAACTGTACAGAGAAAGACTATGAAAACTATAAGTCAAGAGTATTCACTGCACGTTACACTGCACAACAAAGTTTTTGCTTCTTGAACACTGTTGGGTGTTTCTTATAGATTTTTGGGTGCTGATCATGAATATCACATCAAAATTTACCCATTACATACCGTTTCAGTTTTGTCATGATTTTTTCTTATATTTGTATCCAAACATTTTCGCTCCCGTAAATAACCTATCAACAACGGTTTGTGCAGCCTGGGCATGTCCATGGAATCAGGCCAGGTTGGAAGCTGTTCTGTGGAAGTTGACATCCTGGGCAGGTCTGAACGAGCTTGATGCTGTCTCAGCATGTTATAAAGGTGGCTTGCATTCACCGATCCTGCTCATTTGGTTAATATAGATAGTCAGTGTGTATATATAGTATCAGTTTAGTAAAGTATAGTATCTTTAGCAATATAACAATAAGTAAGCTTTATGCTATAGACGTTTTGGTGTCGGGCGATATGTCTCGTCAATGTCGTAACAGCCACGATACATTCTGCTATATCTGTGGCAAATATACACTTGTGCCTCAGAGACATTGGATGACTGCTCTTGTGAAGAAAGCTTATCATCTGTATTTCGGCTACAAAACTGGTGATCAAGACAAGGAATGGGCGCCTCACATTTGCTGTGTGACATGTGCTGTCAGTCAGAGAGTCTGGCTCAGGGGCACTCGAAAGACGATGCCGTTTGCTGCTCCGATGATATGGCGAGAACAGAAAGACCATGTGACGGACTGTTACTTCTGTTTGACTAATGTGTCTGGTTTCTCTGCCAAAAACAAGAAGTCAATTGAATATCCTAATCTGCCTTCAGCAATGAGACCCGTGTCACATGACGACAGTCTTCCAACTTCAAAACCACCAGAGGATTGGACCTTAGACGAACCAGATGAAGAAACTGCAATGCAGAGTACTGACAGTGACATTGACCCGGATTTTGAACCGTGCTCATCAGGTGATCCACATCTTATAACACAGTCCGAATTGAATGATTTGGTCAGAGATTTGGGTCTGTCAAAAGCAAAAGCTGAGCTGCCTGGTTTGAGACTGCAGGAATGGTGTTTGCTGTCACTAGGTACGAATATTTCTGTGTTTTGAGGCCGACATCATGATATAACCAAATTTTTTGCATAAGTCAACAGTCTCTGTTTCTGTTGTGATATTGAAGGATTGTTCTCTGCCTTGGGTTGTGATCACAACCCGGAAGAATGGCGTCTCTTCATTGATTGATCTTAAGCCTGAAAGCTGTTCTGCTACACAATGGAAACGTTTTTATCCTTCAGTACCTGTTGGCTATGCAGCACACATGAATGAAACATATGAGAATATGGAACTGTTGCTGAAGCACATCCAGTATAGCAGGTACAAATGGAATATCTGTGGAGATCTTAAAGTCGTTGCTCTGTTACTAGGACTGCAGCTCGGCTATACAAAGTACTGTTGTTTCATCTGTGAATGGGTCAGCTGTGCCAAAGAGTCGCACTGTTCTCGACAGAAAAAAGTTAGTTCCAGAACAGAAAAATGTGGGACATGAATCGCTTGTCGACCTGGCAAAGATATTTTTGCCTCCTCTTCACATAAAACTGGGACTCATGAATAATTTTGTGAAAGCAATGAACAAGGAAGTCAAAGGTTTTCGTTCTTTAAGACAGATGTTTGTAAGAATAATTGACACCAAGATCAAAGAGGGCATTTTGTTTGCCCCCAGATCAGACATGTTATGAATGACAAGCGGTTTGAAGATCTGTTAGTTGGGCCGGAAAAAATTGCCTGGAAAGCCTTCAAAGACGTTGTTGACAATTTTCTGGGCAATTACAGAGCCCCAAACTACATTCAGCTGGTACACAAATTTCTCAAGGTATACAAGACAATGAAGTGCAACATGTCAGTCAAGATTCATTTCCTCCACTCACACTTGGACTTCTTCCCCCAAACCTCGGTGCTGTCAGTTCATTAGGTAATATGAGATAATCGTGAAATAAATTTGTTTATTTGCACAATGTGCCTGGTGTCAGTGAATGTCAACATCCATTAAAAATTGGTTATGACTTGTTTGTTTAATTTCTGTGTGAATACTTATATTTCCTGAGTAAAGGATGCCAGCCGAATGAGAGTATGTACAGTAAGTCCTTGATCTTTTGGCAAGCAGGTGGCCTGAGGCTGCCCTTTAATTGGTTGCTTTCATCCTTTTCTGGGAACACAGCTCTCTGCGCCCCAGACAATCTCGCATTTATTGGTAGTGAATTAATATTGTTTTATTTTTTTTTAATCTAATGTGATTGGACAATCATTGACGCAATATTTCATGTTCACATCATTAGTTCACAGTCCACTTCCGCCAGTGACATAACTACAGATGAGCGAACTCGACTTTAGGGAATTAGCAACTTCAAGTGGAACCTGAATAAAAGACAATTCAGTTATTTCTTTACTGAAACACCCCTTAATAAATTGTTCACTTGATGAAAAAAATAAGAAGATGAAGGTGCTTGGATCAGACTGGCCTGATTTAAGAATTCAGCAGCAGGGATGTGATTGAGGATGAGCTTACACACTGACTTTTTCTAGCTCTTGTTATGACGAATGGGGTTGGCTAACTGAATGTGGTGTAAGTGATGCCTTTTTTTGCTTTCCCTGTTTACTGTTTCAAAGTGTTGCTACCGAAACATTGTGGACAACAACAGAGGTATGAGACTTAAAATATCTTCCTGAAAAATGCAAGCAGCATGAAACTAGCCACAGTCGTCTAGAGCAGTGTTTTTCAACTAGTGTGCCATGAGAACTACCCAGGTGTGCCTTGAAAATAGTAGTGTAGCACACTTGGGTCTGAACCTGAGAGGTACAAGCTCTGCAGGTGGTCGAGACCTGTCTGAGGAGGATAGGACTGCCTGGAGAGGCTGGCTAAAAGAGGCTCCACAATCACCATGTTAGAACACTTTGGATGTGTCTCCTGGATGCTAGAGTTCATCTGCCTGGGTGTGTGGTTGCCAATGAGTCTCCAAGGAACAGTGGATAGTGGGCATACAAGTTGCCTCTGAGGCAGTAAGGGGCAGGCAACAAGACACAGCAGCTGGGAGATGCCAGCAAAGTGGTTACTAAGTGCTGTGTCCTTGAATGCTGATCTCAGAGCTGTTTTTTTTTCTGGCTTCTGCAGTAGCATCACTTCTACAAACACATGAGCCCATGTACAGTATGAGATATAATGTGTTTGTAGTTACTAAGATAGTGTTATGTCTTGGGGTGTTTTTGGTTACAAAAAAATGTGCCACCAAAGAAAAAAGGTTGGGAAACAGCATCTTTTGTGGGCAAATGCTCATTAATATACATAACTATATATATATATATATTTAGAGTAAAGGGAATAGCATGAGACTACATTTTTGTTCTGCTGGCTTTGTGAAATGACTCAATTTAAGCAGAAAGTAATGGAGCAATTTTCAGTACTGAAGGTAAGGAAGGCAAAATTTAAGATCAAAGAAATATAGATGCCCTGATCATAAAGGCAGAATAAGATTTAGGTTGGACTTGTCCTGTGGGTGTAGTACAAGACAGGTTGGGGGGAGAGTTATATGTTAAGATGTGGGGGTCTGTGGATTTAACAATGTAAATTTGTGCACATTTGAAGTATGCCTGGCAAACTCGCATAGAACTGGGCAGACTGGACAAGGCTGGGTATGCCTCTGTGGGTGTGGTAAATGATAAACTGGGATTCAAGACTTGAGAAAATCAGAGGATTAGTGATTGTATGATATGGATTTATGGAATACAGTGGGAATGGCCAAGAACTGGGCACTCAGTTAGCAGAGGCAGAATAAGATAATGGATGTGTTATAGGACAGACGGAAGTGTAGGATAAGCATTACCTTGTAGGTAACCATCCAAATTATCAGACTGCAATTCAGACCTATGAATATAATACTCTAATCTTCACCTTGTCAAGTAAGTGAACCAGCCTCTGTGGCACAACATCAGAGGCTTTGCCTCATTCTCAAGGTTTGATCCCCATGAGCCCCAATTACACATGTCATGCACTCTTTGTATTATTTGGCAGGTACTGACATATATATATATATATATAAATATATATATATATATATGTCAGTATATGTTATATTTCATCTAAGTACCTCAGTTCTTTGTTGAATTGTGTTCTTCAGCTCCCATTTTTATATTTTCTTGCTCTTGGATTATGGATTTTTGGTTTGGCTCTTTTGAGTTACTTCTTTTGTGTTAACTTTCATATTTTACTCTTTTTCTTATTTAATAAACCTTATTAAAAATATTATAATTTTTTTTTTCTTTTGTGTCAGGATTTTTTACAGTTCCTTTCTAATTTGAAAGCTTGCTTTTTCAATGGGGGTGTGTAGGCTGCAAGACTGTTTAAGAGGGTAATTATTAGCCTTATTAGAGGATAATGCAGTTTTTTTGAGTTTAAAGAGGCCAAAAATCATAACATTGGAAGCTCAGCCTTGTCTGGCGCCTGCATTTTAGAATTGTGAAGGAGCATTTTATATTTCCTCTAAATTGCACCTATTTTTCTCTATATGTTTTTGTCAATAGTTTATGTCCAGGGCCTATCTCTCTGGTGGTGCCATTCCTTCTAAACTGGCAAGTTGTTCGGTATTCAAGCACCACTGCGGGTCTCTCTCTGTCTGTGTCATGGCTCTGTCCCTGTGCCACTTATTCCTATTTGGAAAGCCTTCACACTCCATAATCTATTACTCTACTGATGTAGCTTGTATCTCTCCATCCATTTTTTTCGTCCATTCATCGACGACAGAAAGCATCTGCACTAGGAGGGGTGTGGGAGCTTAGGTTGTTTCACAAAGATTGCTGCAGGTAGACAACAGTGTTGATGTTTCAAAAATAACAGGCTTTGCTTTGATAAAAAAATATAGTTTAATCATATCACTTCAGATTTATTTTCACATGTACACAGTTCAATGAAATGATAAAATGTATTATTATTATTATTATTACCTGTATATTTATTCAACATAGACTGTGCCACCACTGTCTAGTGGCTCTGACCTTGCATTATAGGTTAGGTAAAACTTACATCACAAAATATAATAGGTAGAGAGGAGAAAAACAACTAATTTCTCTTTCATATATAGTTTTGTGGAATTGACATTAAAATTAATTTTGCATGTGCTTTTACAACTCACTAAATAGAGTTTTATTTTTCAGTTTTTAAAGAATTTTGGGGAGGTTGAAAGAAGAAAACATTGTCCTCTAAGGATTTAGCAACAAAGTACGCCATTTTAGGACACATAACATTTATCAATAAAGGGTTCAGTTGAAAATAAACAGGAAACAGTGTCTTTTGGAAAAGCAATATACATGGCTAAAAACAACTCATGATGATAAAAAGATGTATTTTTAAATAAAATCTTTAGTATAGAGAGGTAATTCAAATGTTTCAAATGTAAAAAAAAAAGCTTTTTAAGGTTTTAGATGATATCCTGCTTTTGGTGGTAATCCTATTTAAACTTTGTGCAAGCCAACCTAGACGCACTCCCATCAACCAAGTTTCTTCCTGATGGGCAGGGCCCAATCAAATGGCTGAACTAGGTAGTCACCTAGGCTACTATCAATGACATAGCCAGTGGCTACAGCTCTTTGATCTGACATCCATGCACTGTTCAACTCTTGTGAAATATCAAAGGTGATAATTCTTTCAATTTGACATCCGTGTACAACTCGCAAACTGACCCACCACAAGCTAACAAACCCCCGCTCTTTGATCTGACAATTAGGTACAACTTAGGCGAACACCCAAGGAGGAACAAAACCCCTCTTGCCCTTCCATGCAATAATATGTATAGCAATTGCCTTCAAGACTCTGTTGTTTGGGACATTTTCACTTTTGCCTAGGGCAGCTAACAAGCTAGAGCCAGCACTGCTAATCGGAACTGTAAACCTTGCATTTGCAGTGCTTCAAGGTGGCAAATTAAATGAAAATATAATGGAAAACCGCTTTAATATATTATATAGTAAACACCATTTTTCCAGGTCACAGGTGCAAATTTCACTATGCTATTTTGCAATTCTTTTTGTGAAGTGAAACAAATTCAACTTCACTCAAATCACTGGCTCATCACTAGTAATCGGGTGGCCTCCCTGGTCCATTGGTCTATATGTCCACGTATTGTGTCACAAGGTTGTGGGAAACCAAAGCATATCCCGGCAGTACCGGGTAAAAGGAATGATAAATGGTATAGAAGGTCCATTGCAGGGCTCTGTCTCATCTATGCCCACACTAACTCACACCAGAACAACATGTCTTACACCAGGTCACCTAACACACGTTTCTTTAAGATTAGTAAGAAAACCTGATTACCAGAAGAAAATCTCCTGCAATCAAAGAAACAACATGAAAAGACCATGCAGGTGGTCCACAGATATAGATTTAAACTGACAGCTGAGAGGAGCAGTGGTTGCATCCCTCTGTAGCTTGTAATTCTTGAGTATAAAATATAAGAAATAACTTACATTCTTAAAAATATTCTATCTTCAGTACAAATATCATTCCAGAAACATATCTACATAAACAATTTCATTCTGTATTATTGTGTTTTGTTTCATATTTATTTTGAAACTGTCATATCTAAATTTATATAAAGCATTTAAACCTGGCAAGTTAAAAGACATGGAGTGCTTTTAACAGCAAAGTAACTCCCCAAATGCCTTGTTCCAGAAAGCTGCAAAGATTGATTCTGACTGGAGATGGGAAGATGAGATTTTCTAGTAAATCGTCATTTTGTTAAGAAATAGAAGAGGGGCGAGCAAAGCCGCCGGTACACAGAGATAGCCATGGAAAACTGATCATTATTTTACCCATCTACTTGACAATTGCCTTTGTAATACAGTGGAGAGTAATTAATCCTCCTCCACAGAAGAGCAGTGGCTAGTGTTTTCAGTTTCAATGAATGCCTGATTTATTTATTCCAGAAATCTGCCAGTTATCAGCTTTAGCTTAGTGACAGAAGCTGCCAGAGGTTGTGAAATCCATTGTGTTATCGGCTTAGAAAAGAGGCATATATTTTGGCACAGTGAAGTGGTCACTTCCTTCTCTGGAAGCACAAACGCTAAAGAATATACAATGCATTTTCATAAAGGTATTTGACACCAGCAACTGGATGTGAAGAAAATGATAAAAGCAACAGAGGTATATGTCAAGGGATTTTAAGAATGACTAAATCCGCTTAGCTTGATATGAATGAAAAACATACAAACACAACAAGACACTTGTGTATTTAAAGTATATGCCATTTTCTCTCAAAAGAGCTGTTGTATGTAAAATGTCCAGAGTAGTGTCTCTGCGAAATACACACTATAATACTAATATTATTTTACAATTATTTGTTGTAATTAAATCCTTGCCTCATGTAATATCTTTTCAGCATATGATAAACCCACAGGTAACAGCAAATAGTTGCCCTTTTCTTACATTGCCAAGAAATAATACAGGCCTGTTTCCCAGGGTATTGAAATATAAGTTATATCACAAAACAGGATTCTATAAGAAGGGAATGAACTCAGCATTTGATATATTCTTGCAGATTTGGACAGTAACCATTTCAATAAAAAGGTTGGAATGATTGACTTTTGTACTGACAGGCAGAAAAGCAGAGCAGATTCAGCTTGTCATGCTAACTTCCATTATTTTGAAATGCAATGATTTACCATAATGTTCATGATAGCAAAAGTTCCTCAAGTTCATCTAAAACTGAATAGTTTTGGTGAACTTTTTTTAATATCACTGAGATACAGATGTTGAAAAACACAACTTGCTTAAAATGTATTCATCCATTTTCAATACATAATTATTCCATTACAGAGTGGCAGGGAATCTGAGCCAATGCCAGTAGAATCAAGGCAAGACTGTAATCAATCCTGAATAGGATGATGATGAAGAGTATATTCATACATTACATGCCAACATTCACTCACTCATCCATCTGTCTACTTTCATAATCAGTTCATCCAGTTTCAAAATTGTGGGGTCCTGGACGCTACCCTTGCAGCATCTTTTGTGGGCAAATGCTCATTAATATACATAACTATATATATATATTTAGAGTAAAGGGAACAGGAGAACATGCAGGAGGGGTAGGAGGGATGTCACCCAGCCTGTTCTCAGCACCACTATCCTCAGTTTTAGATGTCATTGAGAAATGAAAAGAATACTGTCAGGAACCCCTAAACTGGAGGCAATCTCCCCTCCTCCTCCTCCTCCTCCAAAAAGAAGGATGTGTCAGAAGTATTGACTTCGGTTGGGTGTACCTCTGTGGCTGTGGTTTGTGCGGTGATTTAAAAGCTCCATAGTGGCAAGGCCTCAATGGTTGATGAGATCTGACACTGGGTAATGTACAGGAGGTTTTGACTAATGCACTTCTTCAGTGTTACGTGGAAGGTGGGGACAGTGCTGTAGGACTTGGCACACAGTATAGTTCAATTACCAAGTGATCAATACTCCACAGCCTCCCAAGGAAAGCTTATGCCACAAGTTATTGGCATGAAGATTCTGTCTAACATAACTTCAGATTCAAGAGGAGGAATATAGATTCTACCCTGATCATGGAACAGATGACCAACTCTTTATCCTTGTACAGACCTGGGAGATTGCCTGTAGTTGTGGTGCGAGAGTTACAGCATGTTTGCCTACTTGGTATTGAGCTAAGGCTGTTCAAAGTAGGCAATGGATTCCACCAAGAGTACAGTATATCTTGTATTTATGGATATAATATCACAACATAGTTTTAAGAAAACCCAGTCTGAGAACCTGAAGGTTGCATCTCTGCTGTTCCCATGTACTCTTACCTTCTTGGTCTGGAAAAGAGTGGTTTGTTTCTTTCAGGTAAAAAGTGAGCAGTGGCCCAAAGTAGAATAGTTCAAGTACCTTGGAGTCTTGCTCGCAAGTGAAGCTAGAGGTAATCATGAGATTGAGCAACAAATTCTGTGTGGCAGTAGCAGTGGTAGTTTTATCAATGGTTACAAGGGTTACCCATCTGCCTGGGGTTCAAATTCATGTTTAGGTCTGTTTTGCTCATTTTTGATTTTTTTTATTTATGTTACTGTTACTTTTGTTGATTTTTTTGCACTATTCTTTATTTTTTATTGTGTCTATGTACAGTATTCATGCTACCTGGGTTATGTTCCATGTGTTTTGTAGGTGGTGCCCCAAAAGATATCTGTCATCACCAGGGGCCTCATGTATAATGGCGTGCGTAAAATTCACAATATAACATGGCGTACAGACAAAAGCGGAAATGTGCTTACACACAAAAAAATCCAGATGCATAAATCAGTGCGAACGGCAACTTCCACATTCTTCCGCTACATAAATCCCAGTCAGCGTGAAAAGTAACGCACGTGCACATGCCTGCTGTCCCACCCCAACTCTTCCCTGAATTACGCCTCTTTGAATATGTAAATCAATATAAATAGCCCTTAAGCTCAGCCGGTGTGGTTCCCTATTTACCTGACGAAGTAAGAAGGCGGTATCATGGCAGCAGACCCGGCGCTAAGCTAAAGGCCTAAGCAGCTAGCAAGGAAGTGGCGATACAAGCCTTCGGTGACTTCTGTGATCCTGGGAAATGTGAACTCACTGCCAAATAAGATCGACGAACTGGCTGTGCTGGTGAAAAATGTCAGGACCTACAGAGAATGTAGATTGTTGTGTTTTTGTGAAACATGGCTAACAACTAACATCCTAGATGCTAATGTGGAGCTACCTGGGTTTAGCACAGTTAGAGTGGACAGAGACGCAAATACCTGCGGGAACGGAAAGGAGGAAGAATCGCTCTCTATGTGAACACAAGGTGGTGCAACCCTGGACATGTAAACGTTAAAATCTCCACTTACTGCAGGGACATCGAACTGTTGGCCGTAAGTCTGTGTCCCTACTACTTGCCCAGAGAGTTTGGACACGTCATTGTTGTTATTGTTTACATCCCCCCTCGGGCGGACGTGGAGATAGCATGTGACATTATCCACTCTGCTGTTGCTAAACTATAAACACAGCACCCCAAGGCGCTTGTGCTAATCTCTGGAGATTTTAACCATATGACGCTGGACAAAATATTACCTGCCTTCTCCCAGTATGTGGATTGTAACACCCGGGGAAATAGAATTATTGACCTACTGTATGCAAATGTTAAAGACGCATACAGCGTCACCCCGCTGCCTGCGATTGGGAAAGCAGATCTTAACCTGATTCTGCTTCAGCCTCACTACAAACCAAGAGTGAGGGAGCTACCTACAACCACACGCTCATTCAGGAAGTGGTCCCCTGAGGCAGAGCAGGCTCTGAGAGACTGCTTTGGAACTACGAACTGGGATATCCTGCAGGGGTCACATAGTGAGAACATTGAGGAGGTTGTTGACTGCACTACTGACTACATCAACCTCTGTATAGACATTGTAGTTCCAGTAAGAATAGTACGCTGCTGACATCAAGGGCGTTTTGAACCAGAAGAAAAGGGCTTTTAAAGGCAGTGATCAGCATGAGCTCAAGCATGTGCAGAGGGAACTCCGAGTCCAGCTCAGGGTGGCGAAAGAGCAGTTCAGGAGAAAGCTGGAGCAGAAGTTGCAGAATGACAGCATGAAGGAAGTGTGGGATGGGATTAAGATCATCACTGGCAGCAGCTCCAAGCGGGGTGCCACCATCGAGAGAGACATGGAGAGAGCAAACCTCATGAACAACTTCTTTAACAGGTTTGACCACCCTAACCCACTCTCACCTCAAAGTACTGCATTCTCCACCCATCCTTCTGCTGATACCAGCATAGGAGAGAGTTTCCCCCCACCCACAATTAAAGCAGCCCAGGTAAGCAGAGAGCTGAGGAGACTTCGTGCCAGCAAAGCAGTAGGTCCAGATGGAGTATCTCCATGACTGTTGAAGGCCTGTGCGTTGGAGCTGGGGAGTCCTCTACAACGCATCTTCAACCTGAGCCTGGAACAGAGGAGAGTCCCGAGGCTTTGGAAAACATCTTACATCACCCCAGTCCCAAAGGAATCACGTCCTGGTGAGCTGAATGACTTCAGGTCTGTCGCACTGACATCACATGTGATGAAGACCATGGAGCGGCAGCTGCTTCACCACCTGAGGCCACAGGTCCGCCACGCCCTCGACCCTCTGCATTTTGCATACCAGGAGAAGGTGGGAGTGGAGGATTCCATCATCTACATGCTATACCGATCCCTCTCCCCGTGGACAAAGGCAGTGGTGTAGTAAGAATTATGTTTCTGGACTTCTCTAGCGCCTTCAACACCATCCAACCTATGCTCCTTAGGGACAGGCTGACAGAGATGGGAATAGATTCATACCTGGTGGCATGGATTGTGAACTATCTTACAGACAGATCTCAGTATGTGCGTCTCGGGAACTGCAGGTCTGACATTGTGGTCAGCAACACAGGAGCGCCGCAGGGAACTGTGCTTTCTCCGGTCCTGTTCAGCCCATATACATCGGACTTCCAATACAACTTGGAGTCCTGCCACGTGCAAAAGTTCGCTGATGACACTGCTATTGCTATCGTGGGCTGCACCAGGAGTGAGCAGGAGGAGGACTATAGGAACCTAATCAAGGACTTTGTTAAATGGTGCGACTCAAACCACCTACAACTGAACACCAGCAAAACCAAGGAGCTGGTGATGGATTTTAGGAGGCCCAGGCCCCTCATGGACCCCGTGATCAGCAGAGGAGACTGTGTGCAGAGGGTACAGACGTATAAATACCTGGGAGTGCAGATGGATGATAAATTAGACTGGACTGCCAACACTGATGCTCTGTACAAGAGAGGACAGAGCCGGCTGTACGTCCTTAGAAGGCTGCTAATAAGATGCTGCAGATGTTCTATCAGAACAAGGCAAGCGCCCTCTTCTACGCGGTGGTGTGCTGGGGAGACAGCAAAAAGTAGAGGGATGCCTCATGCCTGGACAAACTGGTGAGGAAGGCAGGCTCTATTGTAGGCATGGAACTGGACAGTGTGACATCTGTGGCGAGCGACAGGTGCTGAGCAGGCTCCTGTCAATCATGGAGAATTCATTGTATCCACTGAACAGTATCATCTCCAGACAGAGGAGCAGCTTTAGCGACAGACTGCTGTCACTGTCCTGCTCCACTGACAGACTGAGGAGATCGTTCCTCCCCCACACTATGTGACTCTTCAATTTCAACTTTGGGGGGGGGGGGGTAAACATTAACACTATACAAGATTATAGACTGTTACATCTGCCTCGCACTCTCCACCTTGCATTTTTTAACTTGCACTGCTTTTTTTTTATTGCTCTTTAATTAATATTGTTTTTATCAGTATGCTGCTGCTGGAGTATGTGAATTTCCTCTCGGGGATTAATAAAGTATCTATCTATCTATCTATATGACAATGGCAAAAGCACAGGGGAAAAAAGAAGAATTTCAGGGAATACCAAGTGGAGGCAAGGAAAAACTTACTATTTGTTGGTTTAAACAGTGATATAATCAACAAAATGAAGTTGAAACGCGTGACATAGAGTGTTGGAGAAATTCAAAACTTCAAGTTCACAAAGTCACACAGTGCCCGAAATAAAAAAGAAGCGGTCAGATATCAAAGTCGCCGTGAAAAGGTGAATTGTAGCCCACCGTCGTCATATGAAAGCTTATTAGGGTACAGAGAAAAAAAAAATAGGCACACAGTGGGAAAAAAGCACAAAATGTCAACTTTAATCTCAAAATTTACACTTTAGTCAGGTAGTTTATTTTGTCATTAAAGTAGAACACCATAAACTTCATCTTAAAATCATTTAATTTACTAGTTTCTCAAATCCCATCGTAACTTAAGTAGCACGTTACATGCTTTGTTTTATATTTGATCTTCTATGTGCTGTATTTGCACTACCTGCTTCTTAAACGGGCTTTCTCTTCCTCCAACTGGACACAGAATCCATTACATTCGTAATATTACAGCTCTCTGAATAATTAAAATACTGAGATGTATACGTGATATCATTTTCATGATGATAGGAGTTAAAGCATGTTATTAAACATGGGAACAAGAGGCGCAGTCATAGTGACGAGCTGGCACCTCGTCCACAGATTGTTCCTGCCTCCTGCAAGATGCTTGCTGCGCCATGCACGACCTTCGATGAAATAATTTATTGCAGCTGTGCTGTCTCCTTCAAACGTACTAACTAGGGAATCCAATTTACGTTTACCAGGAGCCCGGGATTCCCGGACATTTTTAATTCCCGCATTCCCGGGAATGAAACTGCTGTAATTCCCGGGAAACCAGGAACGGCCAAGTTCGCATATATAGCGTGTAAAAGTGTAAAAATCGATAAAGAAATAACTAAGTTATAGATGAAAACTGAAGATTTCATTGACGTCTGTCAGACAACAGCTTTGAACAGCAGCTTCAAATTGCAATGCGTCAGTCTGTTGCATCCGCATTATCTGTGCCAAGAAACTTGCCATCACACAATGATGACAAGAAACTGGATGCATCAGTAACAGCTGAAATGGCGGTGTTTCACAGCAACGGCAAGCACGGGTGTTGTTTAGAACAAGTGTATCTGTATCTGATGACTGTGCTGCCTACTTCTGTCTACATCTGTCTTTCCGCAGTGTCACGCCAGCCCCAGCAAGAATACAGTGCGAGGCAGGAATAATCAGGTGCCAGCTCGTCCCTAGCGCTGCGACACCGTGTCCTCACATGTTTAATCATTAACAATATAGATTATTTAAATGACGTTAACATTTTATCTGTATAGTGTAATAAACATATATTGCTGAATTTCATCTTAAAAATTATATTGTCATCATATGTAAATACGCGCTTTATAAAGTGGCGCAGGTTGTGCAATATTATAACTGTATCGCAAGTTTACAGTGAGGTAATTGTACTTATAAGTACAAACAGTTCTACAAGGATCATTTAATGGATTGATTGAGTGCGTTTATGGTTCTGGGGATGAAACTGTTTCTGAACCGTGAGGTCTGTAAAGGAAAGGCTCTGAAGCATTTGTCAGATGAGAGCAGTTCAAATAGCAAATGGCTGAGGCAGTGTGTGCTTGATTCTGTATACAGATAATTCTCTTTCCGATGAGCTGCTCCGAGTAGTGCAGTGAGAGTAACAACGCTAAAGCAGCTATGGTATTTGGAATAGTTTGGCATTTCTGTGGACCATTATATTGTTACAGGTTAATTACAATCAGATGCCTTAAACTAATAATATGTAGTTAATTTCAGTGTATTTATAAAGCCACGTCAGGGATGTGGATCTAAAAAAGAAAGGGAAACCCCCCTGGAACAGTAGCACTGCTTTGATACTGGGTGCTGCCTTTTTGCAAAACTGAGCAAAGAACTTGTGTACACCAGGGTTTGAGCTACCGTGAAAATGTGTGTGGCTTTACACCAAGTTTAGGTTTTATACATTGCGATTTGAGCATGGAAACGGGCTTATGCAACATTTTTGTGCATACACATTGTTTATACATGAGGCCCCAGGAACTTCCCTCTGCCCTATAAGTTTGGAGGGTCTCCCACAGTTCCTGGAGGTGTATTTTAAATGCATTAAGGGTTTTAGTGAGTTCTTTTTTCACTGTGCTTTTGTGATTTTTTTTTTAATATTTCTGACCCTTTTTTTGCTCTGTTTCCTGACCATTCTCTGAATTTGGGACTTTGTTTGCTTGGAATGTCTTATGTTTAAGGCCTTGTTCACACGGGCGTTAAAATCGAGCGTTTTTTTTTTGCGTTCGTAGCGTCCGGTGAGCGCAGATCAAGCGCCGAGTGTTTTCTACACGTAGGAGTCAATGAGAGTGTTCACACGGGCTTTGGTGACGTTCGTTTGTCCGGCTGCGCATTTATACGGCATCAAAAAAACGTTGCATGCAGCTTTTTCTTGGCGTTCAAAACCCAATGAACACAAGGAAACCGCTTCTAGTTCGTTTTCTGCGCGTTTATTTTACGCTTCGGAGGACCGGATATATATATACAACATATATATTTTCATATACAACATATATATTTTCATATTGCTTATTTTATTTTATTGTCTCATGTAATTTGTAAACCATGAACCTATTAATTTATGTTCTAATATAATATTTGATAACGATTATGTAGGGGGGGCAATCCATGGCTGGGGGGGGGGGGCATTTCAGTGTATAACACCGGTGTAAGCGCACACTCGACTACTGTTTCCTTACCTCAAAGTGACAAGTAGTCTCTCTTCGGGGCTAACACCAAGTCGCATATTGGTTGATCGGCGTGCAATGTGGCATTGCACCAGCTGCAGCAGACAATCAAAAGTGGAAACCGACATCCGACAGTAATTAAAAAACTTGCGTGGAAATTTTCGCATTTCTTCATAAAGCACAAAAAAACTTCCTTTAACCCGACGTTGTGCAGTCAGAGGATGAACCCAGTAGCGGCGGCGATTTTTTCTCTCCCTACGTCGCCGTATTACGAGTATTTTTAAAACAAGAAGATTAATATCTAACATAGCAAAATGGTCCATATTGAAAGGAAGCACCTCAAATAAAACGACAAGGGCTTTCATATCCAGTTCCTGACACTGCCTCCACAGGTTTACACACAAACTACAATTTGGGCTGCAGGCTGGCGTTAGACAGAGACAAACGAACGCCGGTGTAGAAGTCAATCGATCGCCACCACAAAATGCAACATAAACGTCTAGGACGTTCAGAGCAAGTTCGTTTATCCAAAAACTTAACGCCCGTGTGAACAAGGCCTTAGGGAAAGGCATTTTGACATTGTGCTCTACCGAGCTTCACTTTGTGACTGAATATTTTTTGTTAAGAATAAAACTTTTGTTTTATTTTTTTAGAGGGTTCTGCGTTTGCCCATTTACCTAGCCGGGGTCTGACAGTGTATCACCCTCTGATGGGCATTATTAGAAATGCTTTTTAACTTTTTGGGATGTACATGCTTTGGAATACCTGGTTTACAACAGCGCCAAACTGTGGTAATGAATCTGGAGCTTAGTCCATGAAGAATGGTTTTGATTTACCTGTCAGTCTACATCCTCTCTTCAATACTATGGTAAAGAGCTTAGGGCCATGATGGACTGGGATCATAAGTATAGGTGACTGAAATGAAATTCCTGCACAGGTCTACTGGACTCCCGCTCTCTGACAGGGTGAGAAGTTTAGCAATGTGTTAAAACATTGGAGTAAAACTAGTGCTTCTCCAGTTTGAAAAGACCCAGTTGAGGTGTCTTGGGCACCTAGTTAGGATTTCTCTACTTGTTCCCCTCAGGGGAGGTACAATCTATGACTCACTGAGAGAGAACTGAGGACCAGAGCCAGGAAACACTGAAGATATTACATTTATTGACTGTCCTGGCACCATCAGAGTATTCCCTAAGAAAGGGAGAGGGGAAGTTGCTGGGGATAAAGATGGTTGGGTAGGTCAACTTGACATGCTGATATTACTCTCACCAGGAAATCTGGAATGAAAATTATAACAATGGTAACTTTTGTTTTCTGGGCCTAGGTCCTTTGTGAGGTTTCTTCGGTGGATACATTGCAATCAGACGTAAAAGCTTGCCTTTTCTTGTAGCATTTTAATCATCCATATTTACAACTCTATTTTACCTCTATTTTGACTCCTCTGCTCTGACTATTTTCAGCCTCATTCTACAATATTGTAGACTCATATCATTGATCAGCTTCTATATTTTATTAGTTGATGTTTATTTCTGTAAACTCTTTTATATTTGCATTTTTGTAATTTATCATGCATTGGCAGTTTTGTATTTTATCCTCCCACTCTGTATTGTATTTTTGAATATTTTGCAAAATGCCTTCTGATGGCATGCCCTCTGTAGTGCTCTGCATTTAGTAATGTATAAATTAAATGATTACTTACGTAACTGACATTAATATAAACCTATAGAAGCTAAAAGAATTGACAATGTAACCTTTCTTTACTAGGACAAGTGGATTTCCACTGCCAATTTCAAATGACAATACATATGGTAAAATGTTATACAGTGGTGTGAAAAACTATTTGCCCCCTTCCCAATTTCTTATTCTTTTGCATGTTTGTCACACAAAATGTTTCTGATCATCAAACACATGTAACCATTAGTCAAATATAACACAAGTAAACACAAAATGCAGTTTTTAAATGATGGTTTTTATTATTTAGGGAGAAAAAAAATCGAAACCTACATGGCCCTGTGTGAAAAAGTAATTGCCCCCTTGTTAAAAAATAACCTAACTGTGGTGTATCACACCTGAGTTCAATTTCCGTAGCCACCCCCAGGCCTGATTATTGCCACACCTGTTTCAATCAAGAAATCACTTAAATAGGAGCTGCCTGACACAGAGAAGTAGACCAAAAGCACCTCAAAAGCTAGACATCATGCCAAGATCCAAAGAAATTCAGGAACAAATGAGAACAGAAGTAATTGAGATCTATCAGACTGGTAAAGGTTATAAAGCCATTTCTAAAGCTTTGGGACTCCAGCGAACCACAGTGAGAGCCATTATCCACAAAAGGCAAAAACATGGAACAGTGGTGAACCTTCCCAGGAGTGGCCGGCCGACCAAAATTACCCCAAGAGCGCAGAGACGACTCATCCGAGAGGTCACAAAAGACCCCAGGACAACGTCTAAAGAACTGCAGGCCTCACTTGCCTCAATTAAGGTCAGTGTTCACGACTCCACCATAAGAAAGAGACTGGGCAAAAACGGCCTGCATGGCAGATTTCCAAGACGCAAACCACTGTTAAGCAAAAAGAACATTAGGGCTCATCTCAATTTTGCTAAGAAACATCTCAATGATTGCCAAGACTTTTGGGAAAATACCTTGTGGACTGATGAGACAAAAGTTGAACTTTTTGGAAGGCAAATGTCCCGTTACATCTGGCGTAAAAGGAACACAGCATTTCAGAAAAAGAACATCATACCAACAGTAGAATATGGTGGTGGTAGTATGATGGTCTGAGGTTGTTTTGCTGCTTCAGGACCTGGAAGGCTTGCTGTGATAGATGGAACCATGAATTCTACTGTCTACCAAAAAATCCTGAAGGAGAATGTCCGGCCATCTGTTCGTCAACTCAAGCTGAAGCAATCTTGGGTGCTGCAACAGGACAATAACCCAAAACACACCAGCAAATCCACCTCTGAATGGCTGAAGAAAAACAAAATGAAGACTTTGGAGTGGCCTAGTCAAAGTCCTGACCTGAATCCAATTGAGATGCTATGGCATGACCTTAAAAAGGCGGTTCATGCTAGAAAACCCTCAAATAAAGCTGAATTACAACAATTCTGCAAAGATGAGTGGGCCAAAATTCCTCCAGAGCGCTGTAAAAGACTCATTGCAAGTTATCGCAAATGCTTGATTGCAGTTATTGCTGCTAAGGGTGGCCCAACCAGTTATTAGGTTCAGGGGGCAATTACTTTTTCACACAGGGCCATGTAGGTTTGGATTTTTTTTTCTCCCTAAATAATAAAAACCATCATTTAAAAACTGCATTTTGTGTTTACTTGTGTTATATTTGACTAATGGTTACATGTGTTTCATGATCAGAAACATTTTGTGTGACAAACATGCAAAAGAATAAGAAATCAGGAAGGGGGCAAATAGTTTTTCACACCACTGTATGCCATTATTATGACATACATGCATGGAAGATGAATACTTGAAACACAACCTTGGTGGTGGCTTGATTATGCAAATGGACATTTTTTAAATATTCTTTAATAGATAAATAAAATAACGTAAGCATCTTCTTCCCATTTTATCCAATGTTCTCCTTGCTTCAAAATGCAATTTTCAGTGATCGTCAATCAGGTTTCATGAAGCCAGTCTGGACCTTTCTTAGTATGTCTGGTTGTGGGATTACTTTATCACTAATATTAAAATATAGCATAAACACCCTCCTTTTAGCCATTGTTTCTTTACAAATAATGTGTATATAATATGCAGCACAAATTATACATTTTACCTTTGACTATCCTCAGGGTTTTACTGTAGTAGCCACTAAGTAATTTATAATACTTTGTCACAAAGGTACACAATGGTGACATCTTCAGGCCTCAGCTAAAGTAAGCAGTCCCACCCCAGGATGAGAGGTGGTGCTAACACTTTCTCCCTTTTCACCCACAGCCCTTAGATGCACGCAGCAGATTACATCTAGCCCACCTAAGCCACACCCCTTCCAAAATCAAATGTATTTATACAGAAAGATGCCCAGAAATTGGTGGTCATTTGGTTACCATGTGCTATGAGACAGAGCTTCATAGCAAAACTTTGGCTTGGGAAGAGGAGCATTTAATGTGTCAGCAAAGCCATTCCTTTGGTGCAATCATAAACTTTCTTTTTGAGACTTTTTGTATTCATTAAACAGGGATCACCTGGCTGACGCCTCACCATTGCTTTTTTTCTGTTATGATTTGGTGGCAGTTCACAACATGCATTGCACTTAACATTTCATTATAGTTCCCCTTGGAAACTGATATATACTGGCAATTGATATGAAAAGTGTTTATTAAAATAATAATATCTACTCTAAATATCCACTTTTTTAGGCACACCTCCTTCATTGTTCACATTGTAAGCTCAGCGCAGTACTTTGATGCTCTCAGAGCAAGCAGTGAAGTGGTGCCTCACTTCCAGAAGATGCTGTTGTTTGTGAAAGAAGTGCGATCAAGTGAGATTAAATTTTCCCACCTCTGGTATAAGCCTTGCAGAGCAAAATTTGATGGAGACGTACATTTAGTGATTAAAACACAAAGAAAAGCGAGTACAAATATTACCATGAGGAAAGTAAGTGTCATATTTGTTGCATATCCAGAGTACTTCAGCTAGCAGAAGGTCAATTCACTGGTTCAGTATCATTAACTGCCATTGCAAAGCTTGGAAATATGGCACAGTTGCTTAACAGCCAACATGAGTCTTTAAATATCCCCTGTTGTTCATGGGAAGATTTTTGGTTTATATAATAATATTTTAGCAAAAATACATGCACAGTTAGCATACAACTCGAAGTCAGAAATATTGATTCTGTGAAATGAATAACATGAGATTTTTTTCATAGATGTTTTTATATTGTTTGCTGTTGTTCAGCATTGGCTTCTATTGTATTAAATATTGTATTAAGAATTTTGTTTTCTCCATTCTTCATAAAAACTGAGCTTAAAAATTTTTCTCATCCATCACTACAAACAACACTCAGTAACAGATATAAAAATTAACATTTTTGAGTGGAGTATTCCTTTAAGATTTTGAACCCTTAACTGCTTCTTTCAGTCTTAACAACAGCATTTACAGTTTCATTTGTTTCATATTTTCTCAATGAATGGCGTGAAATGCAAATGACAAACTCATCCACAACTTGGTAGATAACTTGGTTCCATTTTTACTTGAATGCGTTCATCGTGCTCTATTTTCATCAAATGGGCGGAATGAAATAAGAGGAAAAGGATTCATGTCCAAGCATTAACAGACTTATCAGCAATACAGTACAGACTGGAAGTAACTGCTCACTCTGAGAACCCCTGCACAGAGCACAGTTAGTTTAACTGGAGCACATTATGCAAGTGTCCTATACCTCCACAATAAAAATATAATACTTCCTTGATAGGTCTCCTATGTTCCTTCACACTAATTACTTTCTTGGAAGACTCCATAGGAATTTCAGATTCTTTAACTTCAGCTGAAGGTCTAATTTATACTGGCTTCCCGCTGTTTCTTCACTTTTTCTATATTATATGTGAGTGTCTAGTTTTATTCTATGTGAGTAACTAGTTTTAAAGGCCTGGTTAATTACCAATGCCATGCCATACCATGTGACTTTTAACTCTTCAGACAGCCCATTTATTAAGGCTGAAATTAGTGCTGAAACATATGAGTTCAGGAATCCACAGCAACTGTTGGAATTACAGGAGTGGTGTTGAGGGTGTTTTATGTGACGTTCTTTGACAATATTGATTGAAACGGAAGTACTTGGAAGACCTAATGTATGCTGTAAAGATTATTTTTGAATTAATTATTTTGCTGGTATGAGCTTATAATTAGTAAAATAGAGTTTACCCTATTAGACAAATGTTATAGTGGTCAGCAGAGATATTAAATGGTCTTTCCTTTTGCATAAAGGTCATTAGCAGGGTCATTGCACAAAATTCATCTTTCACCTTCCACAGTGTTATTAGGACAAAACCAAATTCAAAATCAAGGTGAAGCAATATTCAAAGCTAGGGATATTTTCCGTTAAAGTTTCTTTTCTCTTTTATATGCCTGAGCACTGTGTGTTTTTGTACAGGTCCATCTGTTGTTTAGTGAAAGTACAGACTCTTCTGAGCTTCCTTCTTTTATATCGAAGTTATGCTGATTTTGCAGTCTGGCACCCATTAAAAAACATGGTTACAAAATGAAGAACAATAAGAAATAAAATTAGTAACAGGACACTGTTGCCCTAGTCTTTCCTTTGAGAATCCCTCAGGCTACACAATTATGAGAAATTATTTATTTCATCCTTAGAAGAAGTTGTAAGGATGAAATAAATCATTTCTCATAATTGTGTCCTATAAGATCTCACCTGGGGACACCACTTACATTAGCAAGACAACTCTTTGACTACTTGCTGGAGACAACCATTCTCTGATTTGTACTGGTGGGGTTCATCCAGTGGTGGGACCCCAAACTCAGGCCACAATTTTCTTTTGGTCTGCCATTTTTCTGTTTTTACTTACTCAGCTTCTAAGCATAATTTGGAGTGTGAGAGACTGTGATAACACTGGAACATAAAAACAATGCAATCATGGCAAGCAAACCAAGCAAGCAATAAAAAGAAATATTTTTTCTTGACTTTCAAGCCTGGGAAATGGATACACTGTGTGAGTACATGAGTAATGGTGAGTAATTTAGTTTAGGAGCTTCTATCTAGATACCAGAAGGATTTAAAAAAAAAAAAATTAAATATCGGAACCTAAAAAATAAATATTTTCCTAGGATGGATGAAGTAACAGAGATAAGAGTAACATATGTAACAAATAAATAAAAGGCCATAGAAAACCCTTATAATGGAAGACTTAGTTAGGGAAAGAATGACAACAGTGCTCCTGTTGGTCAGTGATAACAACTGCTTTCTCCTTGTACATTATTTTATGTATTTTATATATTTTTTTGGTATTTATGAATTTAAATATTCCGTTGCAAATTAATATTGTACACCCAGCAATGCACATCAAACACTCATAGTGTAAAAATTGCTTTTCATGATTTTTGCTGTCTCCAGGCATTTCAGTGTAATTTACAAAGAATCTTAATATTCATTTTATTTTCTGAGTCTTATTAGGGTCACCGATGCCCAGGGCCTATTTACATCCTGGGTAGCGTGCCAGACTATCACAGTGCACACTCCTGCACACAATTTACAATTGTTAATTAACCTGACAACAATCACCTAGCTGAGATTTAAATGCAGATTTGTGGAAATGTGAAGAAGAAGCATTAACTCTTCACTTTTTACTAATTTTTAATCATTCACTTTGATCGGTGGCTTCTTAGTAGCATACCTAAAAAAAGTTATCAATCCCTAACATCAAAACATGAATGGTTACTATTCAATCATCCTGTTACATGCCATATCCTGTTGTTTTTCAATTTAATTAACTTAGCATTTTCAAAGCCACTAAATCCATTTCAATGAAACAGGGGGCTGCAACCTAACTCTGTATTAGACACCAGTCCATTGCAGATTCTCCCTCACACACACATATCTACCTTAAATTCTTATAAGGTTTTAATTTAGAATTGCCATTTACTATAACACTCACATCTTTGGGATGTGTTGAGGAGAACTGGAGCATCCAGAGATGAATCCATACACACAATAAAATGCACAGATTAAGTGGGTTTCCGAATGTTATATTATGCAGTTTAATTATTTTGTAATTTCTGAAACCATATTTATAGATAATCTACAGTTAAATGTTGTCATTTTTACCTATTGTGTTTAAATACCATAAAATAAGGGGCACATCAATAAGAATTATTAAAGTTCTGTTTCATAAAACAACCCCAATATTTTTTCAAAATCAAAGCATGCAAATTTTGTCTGGATACCCACCTGTTTCCTTGAAGAAAGAGCTCCTTTGGTTCGTGGTCGATTGCTGCCTTTGCTGCTTTCTGAATCCATTCTGCTTTTTTCCTTTACACTTTTATCTTTCCAGCGTTCTGTGGTGTTGGTGTCAGCTCGATTAGGAATAGGACCAAGGAACAGGATCCTGGCAATAAGTCCATACAATACAATTGCCCCAAGTAATGGGGTCACATAAAAGATGGCAAAATCAATGAGATAAATGGGCAGGTAGAGATCTCGAGATACTTTGTAGCCACATTCCACATTCATGTTTTTGTTTATGTTGATGTCCACCAGGAAAAACCATAACATGCAGTAGACTGATGTCACCACCCAAACAAAGGCGATGATTCGTTTGGCTCTGGACACGGTGCACACAGTTTGAGCCCGCATTGGATGACAGATAGCTATGTACCTTAAAAAATAAAGCATGATAAGCATAAACATGTAACAAAGCATAACTGCTTTGACATAATCAACTTTTCCATTTTGGATTGACACAAATCATTTAAAATCCACAGCCTCAGAAGGTCTCATTACACAGCAAAATGTGTTTTGCCTATATCAGTGTTTCCCAAACTCGGTCCTGTTTTTGTTCCAACCAGCTTCTGTTTTTAATTGAACTCCTGGGCTAATTAAGTGAACTGATATTTCCCAAGTACTGTGTTTAGGGAACAATATAGAAATTAGAAAACTAAGTTTGCTAAAAAAAAATATTAAAATGTACCAAGCAGTTATATAGGAATAATGTATTTTTTTTTCTTTTTAACAGTATTTTCATCTTGATTTTCATTCTACTTTCAAGGTGTTCTAATTGTTTAATTAATCCATTATTTACTAATTAGTGGGTCTGACTATAAAGTAGTTGCAGCCTTTGCTTATTCAGTGTTGTTTGCCTGGGTGTCTGCTCTGCTCATTTTAAATTGTCATTAATAAGATACAACGAAGGGGGAAAGACTGCACAAAGAAAGTGCAAAGTATAATGAAAACAACAAAAGAGAGTTAAGCATTTAAATCTATAGCAAAACCAGAAATATTGATAAATGTCTTATAAATGTAAAAATTATGCTGCTGTGCTTTCTGACTGTAGAATAAAAGAAAAAAAAAAAATACCAGCTAATTAAATGAGATCAGTGTTATCAGGTGTTGTCACTGATCAGGAATCTGGTTGGAACAAAAACCTGCAGCCACAGAGGGTCCCCCAGGACCGAGTTTGGGAAACACTGGTTTATATAATCTACCCATTTTCATTCAAATATCTTTAGAATTGCTTTTACATATTTAAGGGAAAACTATATAATCAGCTGTTCTTTTGCACAAAATGACATTCCTAGAAAAATAGCAATAAAAACACAAACATATATAGTATGTCTTCCATAACACTCAAGTAAAAGAAACCAAAGCAGACTCATTCAAAATAATTTTATGGAAAACCAAAATGGTAGACTTGACACTGTGGCACAGTGCAGCCAACCCAATAGTCCAAGCTTGATAAATACTACTCTTGTTTTTTTCCAACATCCCAAAGAAGGTTAAACTGTGTCTCTAAATTGATGTGGTGTGAGTGTGTAAATGAGTGTGCACTGTAGTGGACTGGCGTTCTGCTCAGGGCTGATTCCAGGCTTGTACCCAAAGCGACTGGGATTGATATGTGTTCCACATGGCCCTGTGCTGGACAAAGCAAATCAATAATGTAGACAGCTATACAGCAAATGGTCAGTTTTGAAACAATCTAATTGTGCAGGCATTTCTTACATCAAGCATCTCAATTGAGATGGTTGGAAGGAAGGATCAGTGGGTCTATTCAATATTTTCTTTATTCACAGCATTTGTGTTTTCTGAATTAATGGTTTAACTCATTTAGTGAATAGATCTGCAACATTCTGAATGACAATGAACATTTAAACAAATATTAAGCAAGTCATTGTAACACGAATGACTGTGAATTAAGGTTATTTTTTAAAGCACTGCATTTCACTCTCACTTTCTGCAGTCTCCTAGATGCAACTACTGGGATCTGTCCAAATTTAAATTAACCACTTCTCACCCCAGTTAGTATAATTTCTGGATCACACAGTGGTGATAAAGAAGGTAGTTATGCAGAACAATTACCTGTATAGGTTTTTTCAGTTATAGTTAAATTAGCACTGTCTTTTTCCTCTGTAGCTCCATATCAATACTATTAAATGTCCATTTGACACTGGTAACTATTTTATGTTCTCAAAGAGGAATGCAGCAGTTCTTTATTTTAGCACAGTGTGTGGCATCCTATTTTGCAGTTGCCATTATCTTACCTATGCATGTCGGGATATTTAGAACTTAATGGCAATAAAAATACTATCCCCAAATAGCAATACCCACATCAGAGATTCAAGAACATTCAATATGTATTTGGTTATTATGTATTTTGTTAAAAGTTCTGGGGTTCATCGTGTGGGGGGGTTGCTGCAACATGCTATCAATGTATGCTCCCAACCTGCCTCCTCTGTAGTTTTTAATCTAGTCTTATTCATGCAAGCTTCAAAAATATAAGCAGCCAACCTCAGTCATTGGCCCTGTTTCAAAAACGTGGGTTCTTAAAGCTCACAGATATACACAAGCAGTGTAAACAAAACAATTCAAACACAGTGGCACTTTGTGGAGTAAGAAAATTTCGATACCTCCACAGTATCATCAAATTTAAAAAAATAAAACACACTTGTTAAATGATCACAAAACCCATTACATTTCTAATAGTTAATATTGTAATTCTTGGCTTACACAGCATAGGCATTTATAGTCATGGCAGGATACAGAACTTAACTTTCATACTTTATAGATGATACTAGCTTTGCTGCGCATTTAAGACGGGTTGAAATCTAAATAATCAAAGTAGATCTCAGCGTTATCATTTGCAGTGCATCATGCAATGCACGTGTCTCTGTTATATGCCATTTTGTATGGGATTCTTAAGAAGTGTTAATGTTTGTGATGTGCCATCTACTGGAATAACAGATGCAATGCATTTTATTATTAAAAAGTAATGTGCCATCTGTTGGAATGGCAGAGACATAGCAATTGGACAGACACAGACAGACCCACAGACACTTATCCTTTTATTAAGATGGATTATTTAATCTTTGATTAATGTGATATTTGTACATACTGTAGAACAGGAAAAAGACATGCTCAAATTTCTGATGCCCTAACCTACTTGCCAACCTTGAACACATTTTTTTTATTTAAAGAGATTGACAGGGGAAGGATATTGTTTTATTTTAAAGCCTAAGGGACAAAATAAAACTTGGAGTACATAATGTTTCCTTTTGAGTAACTTTTTATCGTGATCATGCTTCAACTTTTTGGTGATACTTAAAGGTTAGGTAGATTATAATACACTGCCCTCTCATGTCTACAGTACATTAATAATTTCTGCTTTGGTAACACTTTAGTTTAGGTACTGCAAAATTAATCTATTACTCATTTACTCTTATGTATCAAGACCTTAACAAAGGCTTCTTCTTAACACTTATAAAATACTTGTAGATGGGTTATTCATCTCTGTGCAGTGTGGTATATTGACATGATGGTAAAATTACACTCATCAATTCAGTTCTCCTTGAAATCTACCTACTCTGATAGTTGATTCATAAAATTATTATGAAACATTCACTTCCATCTGATTTCAGCCTCATTGTGGTCGAGAGACATTGTGCTCTGACAGTACTGTACCCTTAGCAAAAATGGAAAAAATCCTCAGGCTGCCTCTGGCACATGAACAGAAGGAAAGAGTATGTTCCATAAGGATTTATGTTAAAAAAACAAATGATAGGAGGACAGAATATTCAAACCCAAGTGAAAGCCAACCATTAGCACCCTTAAGAGTGGAATAGCAAAGACAATGTGCACGAGTAACCCCATATGTGTGCAGCTTTACAACTAGCAGTCCCCCAACTACTGGACTCCCACTGAATCACTCCTGATTAGTCCCAATGTATTTTTCTTTGGGGATCCTTATAACTGCCAGGCACTGGAAATCTTATGCCTCTCCTGAACCTTGGACTATTTTCATTATAATCTGGCCAGAGCTCCATATTGTTTATATGTTTATGGGTGTCAGATCCTTTTTATTTCATTTTGGTGTTTGGAGTTCTACTAAAATCTGCATCACAGATGGAGACTGTTAATTGTAGTGTAAAAGAAACTCCAAATTTGTTAAACATGTTAAGCTATTTTTTTCCTTTAATACATGTTTGTAATCCTATTATACCAGTAATCACCTTTTATAGTAAGAAAGAGGAAGAGGAATTGTCTAGACTTAAAAAAAACTGTTTAAATGGAGCTCTGGTAATTATGCATTACATGAATGTCTGCAGAACAATTTGCCAGTTATAGAAGCTTGATATTATACAGTTAGATTAGACTAGTTTTCATTTTCCCTTCTGCATAATTAGATTTTTCAAAATCTTTTTATAGGTTTTACTGACTTGAATACTTAAACAGTGTTAAAGAATTTCAAATTCAAATTAAAATTTAACATTTTTCAGATTTCTTTTAGTACATCTAGCCCTCTATTTTGATATTATGACACCTCAGCTTATCCTTTCAGTTTTAATAACACATCCATCTATCCAATGTTTAACTTGCCTAACTCAATTCACAGTCATTGGGGCTGAAGGATATCCAAATGGTACAACATTCCTTAACGTCATAAACCTTGCAGCTACATTGGGCAAAAAGCAGAAATCCATATTGGAGAGGGTATTGAACATCTCCTTACCTTCATTTCTGAATCTAGTTATTCCAGTTTAGGGTTGGGAAAGGAAGAGTATGTCTTTGCAGCATGTGACAAATACAGAAACCAGTCTAAGATAATATGGCAGCCAAGTGGAGAGCACTCCCACATATACAGCACACACATTCTTGTATATTTCATTTTTTAACCTAACACACATCTTTGGGATGTCAGAAGAAAAGCAAAATACTCTGGGAAAAATCTATTCAGATATAGAAAAGTGAAAAATTCACACCAGAGTGACCAGATCAGGATTGAAATTTAGTTTCCTAGAGCAGAGAGGAAATACCACTTACCACTCTGCCAGGATGTGAGAACTTTCATATAAATGGTAAAGAGTCACACTGGGTCAGTTTTAATTAGCAAGGCAACCAGACTGCTTTATGCACAATAGGAGAAATCTTGCGTGACTTCCACATGGGGAGAACATATAAACAACATGCAGAAGAAACTGGCCTGTGACTCCAGAGTGCACTTCTATTGGCCCTTTAATGTATTGTTAGTATTAATTTGCATTTAAGGGCAACTTCTATTTACAGGAGTTTAAATCTCTGATTTGCATTTTATTGGATTCCAAGAAGCTGCATCCCATAAATATTCCATTTTAAACCTTTTTCTTTCAACTTACCTTTCAACTGTAAAAGCTGTGATTGAGCAGGAGGATACATTTATTCCAAGGTACTGAAAATAGGTAATGCCAAGGCAGCCAGCATGCCCATAAATCCAAGTTCCTGCTAAACTCTCAGAAACATTAGGTAGCCCTGCTGCCACCAAAACCATGAGATCTGCCACAGCCAAACTTACAAGATAGCAGTTGGTTGGGGTCCTCATATGGCGAGTAGTCAAAACCACTAGGACCACCATTATGTTTCCGATAATGCCCATTCCACATATCAATAAAACCAAAAACACAGAGACTGTTTTATATTCTATTGACCTGAACACAAGGTCTGCACTGTTAATCAGTGATATGTTGGTTGGTGTTTCAAATTTACTGCTGTTATCCATCTTTATTTTTTTCTTAAAGAAACAGAAAGAATATTTAACACTGTTTCACATCTGCAATGGGGTCAGAGTTGTTCATGTTCTTCTTTTCAGTTGTCTTCTACTTCTACTTTTATTGCTTCTTTTTGAATCTCCAAATGTAGGGCTGGTGTGTTTCATTATCCCTGAAACAGAAAAAGTAATATAAACATTTGGCAATTTACTGTACTTTACTGTAGGTAGTGCAAAAATGTGCATATTACTCATTTACTCTTATGTACCAAGATCTTAACAAAAGATTCTTTTGATCTTCATTCTACTTATTGTGGACGCTAGGGGTCACTGTTGACCTTTAAACCCAACAGACAGACACACAGGACACAGGTTAAAAGCACCCAGAAGATATTTATTAAATATTTTTTCTTCCACTGTGCTCCCAAAACACCACAGACAGCAATACACAAGCAATAAATACAGTAATAATCACTATTCTCTCCTCCACACCTCCCAGCAAGCTTTGTCCACCAACCACCCAACTCTGGCTCGCCTGCTGTCTTCAGCAGTCCTTTAAATAGTCGTTGACCCGAAAGTGCTTCTGTTCTTCCTCCCACGTGACTTGCCAGCACTTCCAGGTCAGATGGAGAACTTAAGTTTTCTTCAGCCAAGAAGTACTTCAGAGCTTCCGTTCTCTTGACTTGGGAGTACTTCCGGGCTATGGATGAAACACAACTCCTTTCAAGCAGGGCTGTGGTATTACATTACATGTCCCGTGGTGCCCTGCGGGAATCCAGGGCACTGCTGCAGTCCAGGGGAGCTGCCATCTAGTATCTTGGGGGAGGTAGTGTCCTACAAAAGCTGCCTTCCTTAATAATAATAAATCTTTGCATTTATATAGCGCTTTTCTCACTACTCAAAGCGCTCAGCAATTGCAGGTTAAGGGCCTTGCTCAAGGGCCCAACTGAGCAGAGTCCCTATTGGCATTTACGGGATTCAAACCAGCAACCTTCCGATTGCCAGTGCAGATCTTCCATCGCAGGGGTGTCCCGGCCAGGTTGAGCTGCCAGCCGTCTCTTAAATTATAAAACATAATCTCTTTGCATAGGTCACATTGACATGATGGTAAAATGAATTGTTAATATGACAGATTCCCAGGTCTTATACTAAATATGTGATATCAAGAGAAATGAGTTTCAGTTAAGTCACCTCAGACCAGTCCTAGGTGAAGTTTTGTTAATAGGGTACGTTGAAGAGATGAATAAACACCTTACTGATGCTTTTTATGTGTTATGAAGACCCAAAGAAGTGTATTTTTACATGGTAGTAAATAAATAAGAGATGCATTTTACAGTACCTATACTAAAGTGTTACCCAACATTTTCAAAAACAGTTAAATGTATACCAATTAATATGCAATACTGTAGAATAAAGGTTGAAATTGGTGTAGCCTTGAAGTTGAGGACATATTGGTCTCCTTGCTGATTAGGCAGTAAGGCAGCAGATAGGATAGAAAGACAGCTGAGATCTTTGGATTTGAGATGACATATGGTGGTCTTTAAAAAGCAGCAATGAGGACAGTGAGGCAGAAAGATAGTGTGGGCTGTATGTATTAAAAATTGCAGGTATATGAGGTAGCTGTTTAATTTGGCCATGGCTTTGTGTGATTTATGTCTTTGATATTAGGGGAAGTGTCTTACAGGTGTCATACTTGGTGCTGTTTCCTTTTAGAGGATAATGGCTAAACTTAAGTAAGTATGCAAATACAAGTTACAGTAAATCAAACACAAACATAAAAACATCAATACAAGATAAAAAAAAACACCCATCCCATGGTGCCCACTCAACAGCCCCAAATGGGTGAATATTTTATTAGTGCATTTGTGGCCTTTTTATTACAGGGACTAAAGCCAGTGAGAAATATGCTTTTTTATTTGGAGTGTGTAGTTGTTGGCCACAGTCTTCCATATTTAAATACTTTATAAATAGGAGCTGATGTCTTTCTGCTGGTCAGATGAGGTCAATATCCAGCATTTTAGTTGAATCTTAAGCTCCTTCTTAGTTTTTATAGAAGGGGTTATTGGTGTGGTTGGGTCTCCAAGGGTTTTAAATGTGGATGGTTTAGATTTTGTATTGTTCAATATATAAAAATATTTAGGCTTTTGTTTAATATTGTTCATTTACTGTGTAGCACTTATGAGAAACAAAATGTAATATTTTTATCTTTTCTGAATGAATCCTATTAACTCCATAACAGGACTATGATCAATTTTTGTGTAAAGTTTTAAACCACTTCTAGTTGGAATCTGTTGTATTAGAAACACTTCTTCTGGTCATGTATTACCTCTTTTAGAGTTGGTGTAGTCACAGTGAAATTGTATATGACAGGGTTCTTTATATAACAAAACACTAAGATGTGTGTGTTCAGTTTCTCAGAGCAATTTCATTGGTCAGTTTGACTTTTAGAACATTAGAACACTCCAGATAAGAACAGGCCATTCAGCCCAACAAAACTTGCCAGCCTTATCCACTTAATTCCTCTAAAAAAACATCAAGTCTAGTTATGAAAGTTCCTAAAGTCTTACTGTCTACCACGCTTCTTGGTACATTATTCCAAGTGTCTAAGGTCCTCCGTGTAAAGAAAAACTTCCTAATGTTTGTGTGAACATTACATTTAACAAGTTTCCAACTTTGTCCCCGTGTTGGTGACAACGAAAGAGGAAGTGTGAGTGTGAGATACATGAAGGGGAGTAAAGGCATATGAAGCTCGCTGACAGAGTTGGCTTCAAAGAGGGCAAGTAAAAAACAGGACAGAAGCTGAGAAAAGTGCCTCGTTAATAATGACAGTCTGAGAAGCAGGTTTTATGGGAACACACTTAAGAGACAGAGTACCGGTGAAGAAGCATTCACCCATATGATTACAGAAGAAAGGCACAGAAGGTCAAGAGATAGCAAATACAGGTAAAATTCCGTTACAACAAAATTTTCATTACTACGAAGTATTTTTATGGCCTCGACAGTTTCCCCATATGACACGAGTCTATAGAAATCTTGTTACTACAAAGTACATTCAGCAGATACTTTCATTACAACGAAGTGCCCAAAAGACCTTGAAATGCCTGAATGAATCATCCACAGAGCAGATAGTTCTGTGGCCGCAGCTCAGTTGTGCACAACAATCCCCCAAACAGAAACATTGTAATTTTTTTTTCTTTCTTCGAACTTTCCTCGTACTGTTTTTTGCTGCTTTTGTTTTCGGTGGTTTTCAGTGATACCTTTTGCTTACTGCTCATCAACATTTGAAAAACATCCATTGGAATTTAACTCATTGTCACCCTCTAATAGAAATGGCAAACACGAAAAAACAATAACAGTTCATATTAGAAAGAAAAACTACATTTTTGCAGCTCTCGCTTGCAGCAAAAAGAAAAAAGATGTTGCCGTTGCTTTAGGAATTTTGCCAGCAACGCTGTCAACTTTCTTTAAAGACCTTTGCAAAAAAAGAAAAAAAATCTCGGGTTGCAAACGTATGTGAACTGCTGCATTTGAAGACATCGAAAAAGCAGTTTTTATGTGATTCAGTGATGCTCGTTCAAGAAATATTCCTATTAATGCGGCACTCATTCAAGAAAATGTGAGGTTTCTAAACTCTCTTGGGACCTCCCCCAACTAGACAGCATGGCGAAGAGCATCCCGAAGTCCGATATCCGCGTCTATGGAAGACTGTTTATCTGTTGCTGGGGCAACAGCAGGCTCAAAGCTATGCTGCGTCTCTCCACCAAAGCAAACATAAAAGATATCGATGGGTGATACAAGGAACATTGTAAATGCAGGTAACAGGATTACTTGATTACTGATCTGGCCATGACCCTGCCTGACTGCTGTGTCTGTGTATAGCAGAGTGGCAGATCACGCTACAACAAATAAGTGTGCCATTCCTGTTTCAAGCTGAATAAAGCTGGTTTTACTAAAGTACTGAGACTAAGCCTCGTGTTTTGGGGTGCAAGACAGGGACTTATAGCGCAACCCCAATCTTTTATGATTTGCTTCTGTGTCGCGTCACTGCAGCTATGAGCCTGTTGTTGCCCTGCCCTGGCAACGGACAAACAACCTTCCACAGATGCTGCAGTCGCGCTTCGGGACGCACTTCAGCGTGTTGTTCCTGTTGGGTGGGGGATGATTCGGCTTCTGATTGATAACTGTACTGCCCACAATATGCTTCCACATTTAGATAATGTTCGCGTTGAATTCATCCCACCCAATTGCACATAAGTGCTTCAGCCATTGGATTTGGGCATTATTTGCATCCTGAAAGTGTATTATCGCAAGGAAATGCTGAGAAAAATTCTCGTCATCATAACTTGTAGGCAGGAGGAGATTAAAATTAACGTGAAAGAAGCTATTGAAATGATTGCAAACTCCTGGGCGCAAGTTAAAGAAAGCACTATAGTAACAAATACAGAATCTCATTACAACAACATTTTTGCTACAACAAAATATTTTTTAGGTCCCTGGGAGTTCGTTGTAACGGAATTTTACCCTTCAGTTTTTAATTATTCTGTTCTCTTTGACAGGTACCATGGCTAGTATAATATGCAGAATTAGAGTATACAAAACTGCATTTGAATGGAATGTCTTTCATAGTCATATCTCTTTGTTAATGATGGAAAATGTCATACTTGAACATGCATCTTAGTCAACATGACTTTGGGTTTCAGCTGTTCTTCCTGGAGAAAAGAGTGTGGAAGTCATGTCCTCTGGTTAGCTTTTTTGATTTCTCTTAAATTACAGACTATGGTTATGATTGGAACTCATATGAGGACCCCCCCCCCCCGGGGGGCGGCCCCAGCTATAAGGATGTCGTGTGTGCTATTTTCAGCTAATTACATCATCTGATTGCACCTACTGTGAGTTCTGTTAATGCAGTGCAGAATAACCCTGAGCCATTTTTTCTGCTGTAGTCTTAATGATTAGTGCTGCACCTTCTAGCCTCCTCTTTGGCAATTACATTCTAAACTTAACTTGTTTCTCTGAGCTTTGTCTTTAAGATGGTCTGAAACAATGATCCTGAATGATTCCTTGTCCTTTCATCTCTGTTTCTTGACATCCAGACTTCCTCATTTTTTTTTGCCACTTGGATTCTTGGACTACTCTATGCTGGCAATGCTTCCATTAGCTGTTTTCTCACCTCTAGAGCTCATCTGGAATACTTCTACCTGAGCTATTTGTCCCTTTCTACAACCATAGTATTCTTCTGCTTTGCTCTCTTTACTGGTAATTGCTGATAGTATATAGTTCAAGGCTGCTATCCCTATACAGTTCTTTTTTTCACTGCTTCCAGTCGAAGGTTTCTCTACATGCCATGACAAAAAACCTTTAGTAGCCTTTAAGCAAGCTGAATCTGTCCATCATCACTTTTCTAGCCTACCTGTGAAGGTAGCATTCCATGTCCATCTGACTTGCTTCCACTTTGTTGATGTTAATGTACCACTTAAAGACCCACCTTATTGCAAAGCACCTGAGGACTATTTAGGCTTGCTGCTCTTCTACAATTGTCTGGATATCTACAGTCTTACCCCAACAAATGTCAACCATTTATACTTTTACTAGCTGTGTAAGCCCGTGCTGTAAAAAGCCTGGGGTCCTAGAAACGATTGAAATCGTCTGAAAAAAATTGAAATGTAGAGATGTCAGGTAATTGAAAGGAACTGCTCTGGCCATTTCTCTTTTAGGAGGTTTTATTTTGCAGACATGCTCACATCGCTTGTGCATTAGCAACAGGAGGAAAAGTAAAAGGGATACCGTTTTGCCGATGTTAGTGGCTAAGCGACTTTGTCTTTCTTCTGAGGTTTCATTTTGCTGACGTGCTGGCCTCATTTGTGTTATTAGCGGCTAAGTGAGTTTTTTGTTTCCTCAGAGGACTCCACCTCTCACTTCTGGGCCGGACAGACTCACACACTTCCATGCGTAGACGTTTATATATAAGATTAGACTATAGTATTGACCTAGTGCTGTACTTTAAAATGATATTCATCATAGATGTTAACTTAGCATTTTCTTTCAAAACACACACGTGATGATTATGAGTTGCCATGGGGAAAGGCATCTGTTAAATAAAAAAAGAATACATTTTTAAAAATTACTGAAAGTCATTTATCAGTTCATTAAGAGCACACCACTTCTTGACTACAGTTAAAACAGCCCAGGGGCCTCTTGTATAAAACTTGCTTATCTTCCATAAGCTACTTCTTACCCAATAGTTGTAGTTTATGAATCCTAATCTTGGTGTGGAAACTGGCTTAAACTTATGGAAAATTTCAACCATCTGTAAGTCCTATATATATATATATATATATATATATATATATATATATATATATACATATATAGAGTGAGGGATGGCCTGCATCTTTACCCGGCCAGGATACCTTCTTAAATGAAGGAGATGGCTTTTGTTTCCCCCAGAACTCTACTTGGCAGCCCCCCCAGGGTTGCAACAGTGCCTTGGATTCCAAGAGGGCTGTATGGGAATTGATATTTACCATCTCAGCTCTGTTGGTTTTCAGGGGTGTTGCCAGGGGTGCTGCAGGAATTGCTGAGCCCTCTTATGTTGAGCTTCTGCCTTACCCTGAAGTGCTCCCAGCTCACAATTATGTTGCACCGAAAGTACTCCCAGGATTCTGAATGAAATGAATGGCATGAGTCCATTCGAGGAGCCAGAGTCGGGAGAAGGAGAACAAAGTTTGTCAGAAAAGGAGTGGAGGCAGAAAAGAGAGACAGGAAGAGATAAAGAGAGAAAGAGAGAGAGAGAGAAGCCAAGAAGAGAGAAGATAAACAGCCGTGTATCTTGTGCTTAATATAGTGCTTATTGTACTGTGCTGCTGTGGGGAGCAAGAGGAAGGCACTTCCCCAAGAAATAAACATGTGGTGTGCTGAAACTTGTGTCTGTCGTTGTCGGGTTGGGACAGCTGGTGTGTCCCCTGCAGGGCACAATATATATATAAAATGCAAAGTTGACTGACTCATTCATTTACTCTCATTTACTCACACACTCAATCATCAACAAAAACACTATTACCTGCTTAGTTAAAAGCAGAAATTTGGCAAAATGGTACATCTAGTGCACTAATTATCCTCTAAGATTGGACATATCAATATTTCAAAAATATTGATAAACAGTACCCCAGTCAAAATAAATACCCCAAAATCTCAAAAACCCTTTGATTGATTTAATTGAAACTTCTATGCTCTTCACTGTGCTTAGAGCATGCTTTGTGCAAACAAAGGATGGAGCAGAATTGATTGACAGGCTGAACACTAGCATTAACCAATAGGGTGGTTATGCAGCTAAATGACCACCTCAATAAACATGCTATTCTTGATAAGTTTCAGTCTGGTTTTAGAACAAATCACAGCACAGAAACTGCACTCATTAAAGTAGTAAATGACTTGTGGATAAATGCAGATAGAGGCCATTTATCTGTTCTCATCCTCTTAGATCTGAGTGCCGCATTTGATACCATTGATCACAATATTCTAAGAAATCGCCTTAGTCAATGGGTGGGCCTCTCTGGCAGTGTCTTAAATTGGTTTGAATCCTACCTGGCAGGTAGAAAATTCTTTGTGAATTGTGGTAATTATAACTCAAAGACACATGATATTCTATATGGTGTTCCACAAGGCTCTATCCTGGTTCCGCTGCTCTTTTCAATTTACATGCTTCCGTTAGGTCAGACTATCTTGGGGCACAACGTGAGCTACCACTGCTATTCTGATGACACACAGCTGTATTTGTCAATAGCCCCTGATGACCCCGACTCTGTTGTTTCACTAACACAATGTCTTACTTTTGTTTCTAAATGGATAAACAGTAATTTTCTTAAGCTAAATAAAGAGAAAACAGAAATTTTAGTGATTGGCAATAATGGATCTAATGAGGTTAGAAGAAATAAACTTGATGCATTAGGATTAAAACTCAAGACGGAGGTAAAGAATTTAGGGGTAACTGTTGACTGTGACCTGAATTTTAAATCGCATATTAATCAGATCACTAGGACAGCATTTTTTCACTTAAGAAATATAGCAAAAGTTAGACCTCTTATATCATTGAAAGATGCTGAGAAACTAGTTCACGCTTTTGTTTTCAGTTGACTAGATTACTGTAACGCACTCCTCTCAGGACTACCCAAAAAAGACATACATCGTTTCGCAACTAGTGCAGAATGCAGCTGCTAGAATCCTAACTAGGAAAAGAAACTCCGAGCCAGTTTTGATGTCACTACACTGGTTAACTGTGTCATTCAGAATTGACTTTAAAATACTGCTTATGGTTTACAAAGCCTTAAATAATCTTGCTCCATCTTATATATCGGAATGTCTGACACCTTATATTCCAAATCATAACCTTAGATCTTCAAATGAGTGTCTCCTTGGAATTCCAAGAGCTAAACTTAAAAGAAGCGGTGAGGCAGACTTCTCCTGTTATGCACATAAAATCTGGAATAGCCTGCCAATAGGAATTCGCCAGGCTAATACTGTGGAGCACTTTAAAAAACTGCTAAAAACACATTACTTTAACATGGCTTTCTCATAACTTCATTTCAGTTTAATCCTGATGCTCTGTATATTCAATTAATTATCATTGCTATTCATGGTGGCTCCAAAATCCGTACTAATCCCTACTCTCTCTTCTGTTCTTTTCCTGGTTTTCTGTAGTGGCAACCTGCGCCACTACCACCTAATCAAAGCACCATGATGTTCCTACATTGATGGATTAAAGGCCAGAAGTCCACATGACCATCATCATCAAGTCCTTCCATGAGAACCCTAAATACAATGAAGACTGGTCATTTATGTTAGGTAGAATGCCTAGAGGGAGCTGGGTGGTCTCATGGTCTGGAACCCCTGCAGATTTTATCTTTTCTTCAGCCGTCTGGAGTTTTTTTTTGTTTTTTCTATCCTCCCTGGCCATTGGACCTTACTTTTATTCTATGTTAATGAGTTTTGTCTTATTTTTCTTATTTATTTATTTTGTCTTTTTTCTCGTTCTTCATCATGTAAAGCACTTTGAGCTATATTATTTGTATGAAAATGTGCTATATAAATAAATGTTGTTGTTGTTGTTGGTTGAATGACTAAAGTAGAGGCAGTATCTTGGACAAGAAGAAAGAGATATGATGACATTTATTATTTACACTCAAGCATAAAATGCCATGCCTGGGGTTTGTTCCTGCCTTGCACCCTGTGCTGGCTGGATTGGCTCCAGCAGACGCCTGTGACCCTGTATTAGGATATAGCAGGTTGGACAGAGTCTGACTGACTAAAGTATAAAATGGAAGGTGAAAGTTTGACGAAGCTAAATAAAGTTACAAAGGTCAGTGGTTAGCAAGCTTGCTATAAACCTCTATTGCTGGTGCCAGGTTCTGTGGCTGTGAGTAGATGTTACTTGTTAGAAGCAAAACAGAGAGAAGTAGAGACGGAATTGGTGTCCTCCAATCCAAGATCAGCCAGGAGCAATGCAGTGGCATCTGGTAGTGGATACAGGCTTCAGTGGCTTAAGCCCCTGATCTTGTGTGCTCAGTTCCTGATCTTTTTCTCAGTTATATGCATGAAAATAGTGGGAAGCCCCTGATCCTTTTGTCCATCATATACAATATCGACCCAGTTAATGTTACACCACTATATGCATGCATGGAAGCCAAAACAGACCACTCCACACCCCCTGCTCATTAACTTAATATACATTTAAGACCAGGCACAGCAATCACAGACGGGGCTAAGACCCTGATACCTAAAAATCAGTTTAAATATAATCAGTCTTCCCGCAAGCTACTCCATTGGAGTATACATTTGCATCCACAGACTTCGAAAGAGGATCGCTAACCCTGACCTCAGAAATTATTTACATTCACATGCACATCTGTTTATTTTGAATGTCCTGCCCCACCCCACCCCATGTTTTTCAAAATTCTTTGCATCCGTGCTTGAAGTGGGTCAGTACTTCTCTGTTTTTTGCTTTTGATTTCCAGTACTCTTATTTGCAAACTGGCAGTTTTTTTCTAGCGTACCAGCTCTCATTATTGCTCTTCATTTTGCTCTGTCTACTTCCAGCCCCCAGGCAACTCAAAAAGGAGACTTAATGGTAATTCCAAAGTAGACTCCCCCAATGGTCTTCAATCACAGTGCTTATATCATGCAATATACCAGTGCTGGTCTTCGAAAATGGCGCTTGGAATTTATAATGGGGAAACCACAGAAATTATGATGCATGACTTGAAGCTACTGCTCTGTGCTCCTCACTCTTCTTGTTAATACATCAGTGTAACACATAGGGTAGTGCCACTTATACAGTATATCTGACGAATTTAATGGGAGACCACATACAACTGATGAAAAACACAAAAAAAAATACAGTACTTGAGTAAGCAACATAAAAAACTGAAAATCATAAACAGCTAATACTAATAATAATATATACTCAGATTTCACATTATCCCTACTGATTATCCATTTCAGTTGAAAATAATACACTTTCTGGTAAAACTGTGCTTTGCAATGATCATCAGCAAAAGCTACGTTGCTAGGAAAAGGATGAATTGATCAAATACAGGAATGTTTTACTCATAGGCAATTGTACATAGCACATTCAAGACAGGGCTGTCTTAACAGCATCTTAGACCCCCGGGCAAAGTAGTGTGCTGGGGCCCCTGTTTTGATAGCAAATAAGAAACATAAATATGCATTAGAAACATCATGGCCCCCAGCCAGTGCCCATGCGTTAAGATGGCCCTTGTTGAAGAGTAAGCAGCTCCAATGACCAAATAATATTATCATTACTTATTATTTGAATAATGTCTCACAATTTACAACATTTAAGATACAATTGGTCACGTTTCATTTGGTTTTCCAACTGGAGCACAGTCAGGTGAAGTAAGTTGCTCATGGTTGCAGTGTCAGTAGGAGAATTTGAACCCACAACCTCAGGAGCTGAAGTCGAAGGTCCATAGCCTTAACCACCACACCTCATTGCCTGCCAATAGCATTAGTCCTTTGTAAAAAAAACTACAAATATTGTGTGCCAAAAAGTACATAGTTACTTAATACTTACTATACACTCAATTAACCAACAGCACTATAATATGTATATACATAATTTCTAATAATATTTTAATTATTTACATTTATATATATATATATATATATATATATATATATATATATATATTTAATTCTAAGCCTAAAAGTGCAATGATTTTGTGCAACAATTTTATGTGACATTTTTATGTCACTTTTTTGTCACTATTTAAATCAGGCTTATTTTAAAACCTACATATGTATGCTTGTATCATTCTTTTCAGAATTTATGGAACTTTAATGTGAAACTTTAATGTTGTTAGATTTTCAGATTCTTATTCAGTTTTTAAATTATAAACTAAGAAATATAAAGAACTTGGGTCCTGCGAGATGAGAATTTGTGCCAAGAGATTTCACCAACCCAAGGCCGGAAATAAAAGCAAAGAGTAGATGACAAAGATAGCTGCTGTACAGGCTTTTAAATGTTTGAAGTGCCGTGTCAGATGCAGATCATGCGGCATGGCAGCAGCAGCAATCCAGCAGCTGATCGAGCAAAGATGAGGTAAAAAAAAAAACTGTATTTGTTTACCATTGTATCACCATTTAAGAGGGGGTTTCAGAGGAGTGACCACGTCTCCTTGGGGTGCATTCAGCCCCCCTCTTCACAACACGAGTGGCAGAAATGCGAAGTGGCTAGTGCATAGAGCAGAAAAGGGGGGTTGGCAAGTGAAGCAAACAGAGGGTAATCCCCTAGTGTGTATATATATATATATATATATATATATATATATACCGTATATCTTCCAATAGTAGCCCCGGCGTTTATTCAAAAAATTATTCGGACGGCCCAGCGTTTAAAAGAGACCGGCGGTTGTTGGAGACCGGCTATTATTCGCCTCGCAAACGGAATGGTGATGGGTAAACGGGTTTCATTTGGCAGTAAAATACGATATGGTGCCGTATATACGGTCACAAAATGTAGGCAACAACACTGGATGAACATTTCAGGATTTAATGAAATTATCAGTACAGCAGTACGGTCTTATTAAAGCAATATACAGTACGGTACTACCGTAAGCATGAAAAACAGGTACGATAGACGTCAACTTTCTTGCCAATGATGCCACCAGCACTGGCCTGCACCAGTCCGAATTTCGCACGAAAGCGCTCATCAGTCCGACAAGTCCCCTGCGGAACATAAGGAAATGCAATAAGCTCCAAACTCACACATATACATATACATTACGACATGAGACAGGATAAGATACAATAAAGTACAGTACATCTACTCGTCGTCTGAATAGGTAATGATTGCTTCGTTATTTGCGAGTTCTTCTTCATCTTTCTCTTCTTGTGATGGCAATACAGGTACTCCCATTGCTTGTTGTCGCGCAGTAATCAGTTTTATCAGGATTAACGTGTCGAAGATGGCATTTTCATGTTCTTCCCGCCACCTCTGCCCTCCCTGTGGGGTTATGATTGACGTGGAGACGAAAGGGCAAAATGTACATGAAGAAATTTCTTTTTGACTTTCTCGCTTCCTCGATAGCATCCGACGACAAAACATTTTTGACACGAAAAGGTACTTACCGTATGATTCACTGCAGGAGGGCGGTAGCCCAGGTGGTACGAAAAGAGGATTAGCGTACGAAAAAGGCGGTGGGTCATTGGAGATCGGCGTTTACTACAGACCGGCGCTTAAAGGAGACCGGCTACTATTAGAGACCGGCATCTATTTGTCGCAACATCTCTTCAAACCCGGCGTTTATTGGAAACGGGCGTCAATAAGAAGCCGGCCACTACAAGAAGATATACGGTATATATATATATATATACCTCGATCTACATACTCTCAAATACTG
>JANRMT010062806.1:27218385-27244160 GCA_026402145.1 Polypterus bichir lapradei
ATAAGAAATCAGGAAGGGGGCAAATAGTTTTTCACACCACTGTATGTAAAGTGTTTCTGTTTTTTGATGCCTCACACCAGTGCCAGTGTCTGTTTATCAATCAGTCAATAGTTGTAGTCGAGCTGAGAATGCATTTGGAATTGTTTAATGCCCTTGCAAAGCCTTTGTGTCTCTCTGTTGCAGCCCCCATTGTCTGCATAAGCGCAGCCCCCAACTTATATGTTGATGCATCACAAGCTAGTCTAACAGAAAACTCTGAGTCATAATGCATCATTACTGGATCTGAAGTATTTGCTTCCAAATAGGACTTCCCATACTGCCATCATTTATTCCTCTCTAAGATCGGACACAATTGTTGGAGCACAAATGAGTAGTTGGATAGAAATTTACAACTATAATTTGCAAGACTATTGAAGAATCTCTGTTGTATTGTATTTACTGGTTGCAGAGATTAGACCACAGAATTTGTTCTGTCCTAAGTTTTGCATGTCTAATTTGTGGCCACAAGACAGAGTGATTCTTTAAAGGGCTCACATTTCTCACTTAGTTTGTAGCCTATATTCTGTTTTAATGTCTGTTTTCAAGTTTGAAAGGATTTCCCTGTCTGTGCGGTCTATGGTTATCATTGTCATCTCTTTTGAGAGGACCTGGTGTCCCTTGAAAATTCTGATCGGAAGTTTTCTACTATATCACATTTGCAAAAATAAACTTACATAAAATTAATCCAATTCAGGTTTGCAGTAGGCCACAACTAATTCTGGCAGCATCAACTGTAAGGTAGGAATTAACCCTGGATCGGCACCAGTCCATCTCTGGGCCCTCTCATACACCTACCCACAAAAAGACAATTGAAATTCATAAATTATTCTAAACTGAACGTCTTTGGGTACATGGGAGGAAAACTACACAGGCATGTAGAGAATGTGCAAATTCTGCAGTAACTTGATGCTGGATCATTGAGGGAGTAGTTTTAACCACCGTACCACACTGAAAAGCACACCTATTATACAAAATCTGTATAAACTTTGGGTGGTTTTTATTGTTGTTTTATTGTGACGTTTGCATTGTTTTGTGTTTTTTCTATCTCGCATCCCTCATACACCTTTATCGTAAAAGCATCCCTTATCTACGATGGAGCGTTCAATCAGAGGAAAAGCTGTTTTTAAAGTAAAAGTCATTGAAGTGGCAAAAGAAATTGGTAACTGTGCTGCTGCAACAAAATTCAATGTGTCTGAGAAACTGATGTGAGATTGGAGGAGGCAAGAAGATGTAAAACAAAAATGTAAGTGTCGCATTTTTGAACGGGCGCATAAGTCGGAATCTGATTTTATGATAGATTTTTTGGGTTTCAACACCCGACTTATGCACGAGTACATATGCTATTTACAATACTTCCACTTTTTCTAACAACTGTTACATTCTTCTATCACAAGTGTTCACTGTTTGGTGTAATTGGTTTTATTTTCCATAGCTCCATAACATTCCATTCCATTCGGCCCTTGAGCAAGGTCCCTAAACCTGCAATTGCACCATACAGGGTATAACGTTAACCTGCATCCAGCCCGGTAAGTAGGCCCTCCAACCTGCAGGGAAAATTTGGGGGTTGGTGGCAGGATTGGCACTCCATCCACCATAAAAAAACTCACACTGTTCCATTCCATCTGAACTAGTGTGACGCTAAGGTGTCACCCATTGCATGACTGTACTCGGGTCCTAACCTGGGATCCTGAGGTGGTTTGCCATGTGGGGGGAGAGGCAACGCACTGTATCAGAACATGCTCCTAACCTCTCTCTCTCGGATGGCAATTTCAATTAAAACTATGTTCCATGGTTCAGGCCATAACTACTCACTTTCTTTAATAAAACATTAAGATTTCCTTCAATCTTGCAGCCCCTTTTTTATTTCTACCACATAAACACTAACTGATTCTCTATTCTGATTCATTTTGAGAAAGGAAAAATATTTTGTAATCACCACCAGTTTGGGGAACTGATAGTTTTGCAGAAATGTTGCAGATTCTGAAAAATTCTTACTTGAGGACTGAGGTGTTAAATTATAGAGTAAGTTGAAAGTTCTGTGGGCAATCAAACTGAATAGGACACAAAATATTTTATCTGCCTCATGACTGTCAATGAAATATATGTACAGTAAACAGATTTCTTCTCCTTCATTAAACTTGTTTTTGTAGAGTCCATCACCATTATTACTCATACCAAATTAGTTTCTAGACTGCTATTAACTTCATTGCTATTTATTCTTTTCTTTTTAAAGTATGGCACACTCTAAACACATTCACAATAAATTCTACCCAACAACTGACACCATACTATATAATGCTCTACCACCAGACTGTCAGGAGTTATGCTGAAACTTCCATGCAGTTGTCTGCCCTGTGACCATGACACCACTGGCAATTCAGTTTTACTGGTTTATTGTTACTTGTTCTGTGTGTTACATGCTGTATGTTGATATCTGATATTAAATCTTTGTAAAATGGGAGGCAGGAAATATTGAAAGGGGTCAGGAGATAAGATGTAGTCATTAACCAGGTAAGGTTCATTTTCATGAGATTGGTGCTATCTGTCAAAAAAACACTGAACTAAATTTATAAGTTAGGAAAATCTAGGCAAGAATTGGTAACCAGTTTCTGTAACTTGAAAAGCTGCATGGCACCATTTTTTTCTATGCATTATCTTGGATAGTTAGAAAATTTATTGTGAATAACTGGGTATGTTCTGCTCTGATGCAATTCTTCATGAAGTATGCCAAATGTCTAATATAGCAGCAAATCTATCAGTGTATGAAGTACGCAGTTGGCATCAATTTGACAAGGGAAAAGAAGAGCACACAAGATGGCAATTGTGGACAGAGCAAGCTGCATATGAAGAACAAAGAAGAGTAAGGTAACTCACTCACAATATTTTCACAGACACAGTACAAATAATAGTGAAGGAAAATACAATAATAACCAGTCAGTTTTCTTTGCTTGCATGTGCATCTGCCATGTATGGGTTTAAATACATGTGATTGTGTGTGTGTATATATGATTTAATATGTACATCAGCATTCCAATATAAAAGAGCTCAAATATTTCTTTTAGTTTTAAATGGGGCCTCTTGTTTGGCCAAGTATGTACCTTGTTGCATTGGCCTTTCTGATGAAAACACTTTACTTTGCTTTCACTGTTATTATACTTGAAAGGATCACAGTGACAACAAGAAAAGCTGGATAGACCAAGTCTCACCAATTGCATCCCACTTCTCCTTGGGAACTTCCAGATGCTGCCATTTCGAAGAGTGATTTAATTCTTGCAGCTTGTCTTGGGATTTCTTTGTTTGGGATGAAATCAACTCTCACTCCAGAAGAGTGTCTACTGTACCTCAGAAGAGGTAAAGAACACAGAGAATTAATCAACCCCAATCAAAACCACAACAGTGCAAGCAGCTGCAAGGAGCTGTGGCCAAAAATATGTTGGTGCTCACCATGACATAAACACAGAACCCAGAACCAACACTGGTGGCAAAAATACAATCAAGTCAAAGAAAGAGGCCTTGGGTACAATGTTAACAAGTCAGACTATGTTAACTAATTCAGACTCTATAATGCACTAGTGAGACTGCATCTAGATTATAATTTGTAGTTCTGATCACAACGCTACCAAAAAAGACATAACAGCACTAATAATAAGAAGCAACCAAGTCCACACCTGGACTAATCAGCATGTCCTTGTGATCTAATCAAGGTCTTTGCATGTTCTTTCATGCACTTATACGTCTCAATAATTCCAAAGTACAGTCCTATAAAACATAACATATACCAAGCTACCTGAAAGCAATATCTGCATCTGTAGTTCCAGTAGGAGATTGGTCATATTTGGACTATTTTGAAAATGGCAGTGACAACAGTTTCATATTCAGGTTCTTGCACAGACATCAAAAGTGTGACATATCAGTCAAATTTCAGCTTGTTAGTGCAAATAGTTTATGAATACATTATAACATTTTTGAATGCATTACAAATGACTCACCTAACACAACTTATGACATGAATCATGCAAACTTTTGTCATTAATTTCACAAACTATATTTTCACATAGAGTCTTTTTCTGCCTGGCTTTGTAATAAAATCAAAGTAATAATAAGAAATGAAAACACCAAATCAGACCATACTTTCTTAATCAGGAGTGCTTGCCTTGGATGCCTAATAAAGTTCTTTACCTGAGATTCCTTGTACAGAAATTTGATAACAAAAAACATGACAGCACAACATGCAGCTGTTTAACAAGACTTATATTAGACAGGGAAGTCTCCTTATGTTCCTTAAGGCTCATGAGCATTTCCTCACAAACTCCATGATGTTAATTTCATTGGTATGCCATCTTGCTCCAGCAGGAGCACAGAATTACAGACACATGCCCTTCAGAATATCACAAGTGCCCACTGCAAACCAGTTTAGCTCTGAAACCTGTGGAGATCTAAATAGGATGAAGTTGGTTTGTAAAACAAAGGCATGTATTCTTAAACTATATCTCAGGAATTATGATTTATTTTGTTGTGCTTAATTATTATTATGCCAAAATTAATAATCATAATTTTAAAATTAATGTTGTTTTTTTTAAATAACTATGCAAACGTTGAACAGATTTAAATGCACGTATAATATTCTACAATATATATGATCCAATTCTAAGTCACAGCAAACCAGAGTCTGTCTTTAAGCATGGGCAGATTTTGTCATAAAAATATTTGTAAACATATTCTTCATAAATACTCTTTTTATAATACTCAATAATAATTTTTGAGGAGAAGCAAAATATCAGATTTTCACTAAATGTAGTTGAGATAAATTAAATGAAAATCAGTGTTTGGCAACAGTAAACTTAATCATCTGTCAATGTCTTTGTGTTTCTAGTTAAAAACCTTCAGCATTTTAACATTTCTTGATTATCAGCCCCGTGTGATTGTTGATTTCATTGATCTCAATAAAAAAAGGAGCTGTGAACAAACTTTTTAATGACAAGAGCAAAAAACTTGAGTCTTAATCCAATTTATTACAGCACCATGGGCCATGTAAGAATAAAACCAATTGTTACTTAAGTATGTCCAGGATTCTAAGCCTTCTGAGTTTCACAAAGTTCATTTTCTTTGAAGGACTCTGAAGTAAGTTTCATTTTTAAAAGAAAATTCCAACATTTATGAAATAGCTCCCTTACAAAAGAAATAAAGACAATGCATTTTTTTCCACTCTGGCAGCACTTTAAAAATGTTCCAAAGCTACGTCACATCCAAATGCAGCATTAACATTTTTCTTTAAAAATTCCAAAATGTTGTTTAAATAAATGACTACACTGTATACACATCAAGCCTACTTGTGTTGTTTTAAACATTTTACAGTGCAATACATATCCTAATTTACAGTAATATTTACTTCATTTATAGGCTAATGTAGTGTGGGATGCACTAAACTGGGAGAGAGGAGAAAAGAGTAATTCTATGCCAAAAAATCAGGTTATTTTATGTCTGAAATTGGTCTTTTTTGATATGTTTGGGGCTTGCCCCCCCATTTGATCACTGTTTCTGTTTAAATATATATATATATATATATATATATGTGTGTGTCTGTATTATTTGGAACACTATATTAGTACTGTGCAGGGCCTTTCCAAAACAGCTTTAATTCAGCCTTAAAATGTTGGAAACATTCCTTTGAGATTCTGGTCCATGCCCACATAACAGCATCACATAATTTCTGCAGATTTCTCCGTTGCACATTCATGCTGCAAATCTCCTGTTCTATTGGGAAGGCCACTGAAGAACACCAAACTTATTGTCATGTTCATGAACTGAGTTTAAGATGGTTACTGCTTTGTGACATGGTGAAGTATCATGCTGGATGTAGCCATTAGAAGATGGGTAAATTGTGACCATGAAGTGATACGCATGTCCAGCAAAAATAGTCCATGGCATTCAAATTATTATTGATTGGCGTTAATTGGCCCCAAGTGTATCAGGGAAACATTCCACACACCATTACACTAACATCATCAGCCTGGACTGTTGACACAAGACAGATTGGGTGCAAGGATTCATGCTAGTCTTCTGCTGTCCAGTTTTGGTGAGCCTCTACCCATTGCAGCCTCAGCTTTCTGTTCTTGGCTAAAAGGAGCGGCTGTCTGAGTCACTATTTGTCGACTTAAACCAGTCCAGGCATTCTCCTCTGACCTCTCTCATCAACAAGGCATTACCATCCACAGAACGGTTTTGACCATGCTGAGTAAAATCTAGAGACTGTTATGCATGAAACTCCCAGGAGATCAGCAGTTTCAAAAATACTCAAACCACCCTGTCTAGCACCAACAATCATGCCACAGTCAAAATAACTGAGATCAATTTTTTTCCTAATTCTGGTGTTTGACATGAACATTATTTTAAGCTCCTGACCAGCATCCATATTATTTTATTTTTTGTGTTGTGCTGCTGCCACATGATGGGCTGATTAGATAATTGCATGGATAAGCAGGTTTATAGGGGTTCCTAATAATTTTCTCAGTGAATATGTGTACATATATATATACACATATATACTCATAGGTACACAGCCATTTGAAAATCATACATTAGTTCATTTGGTGACAAAAACCAATGCTGAATACTCAGGAAAGACACAGGAATCCACTAAAAATGAGTTTAAGAAGCTCCACATATCTCAGATGCCTATTTTTTTTCTCATCATTGTACAAGACACGTTTTAGCCAAGATTTGATATAGAGAGGAAACCAAAAGTGGAGAAAATCCAGCACACCTTTGAACATCCCAGAAGAGATGGGGGTAACTATCTCTTCTGGTTTTGTTCTTTATGAAGAGTATAAAGGGACACAAGATGAAAAAATAGTAGGAATTTTGCCAAAGAGGCTGCTACTTGAGCATCGGAGAGTCGGTATATAAATAAAATGTATTATTATTATTAGTATTACATGCATCCCAAGGAAGAAACATATACTCCTGATTAACAACTATGGAAACCTTTGTTTCTAATCATTAATATTAAATGCTATATAGCTAGAATTCAACCAAAAGTCTGTCTGTTGGTTTCCCTTTTGGTCATTATATTAATGTATATACGAAGAAATACACAGTACTCATACCATGTCATAAAGTATTTTAAAGAAACCACAATAAAGCAAAACAGTTTAAGTCAATGAAGCAGAACAGATTAAGTGTTACACATTCTTAATAAGATGAATATTAACAAAATGTTCCCTTGCTTGTGGTCAGTAAGACCTATAAGGGTGTTAATAACATTTCTTTTTGCTGTAGGTGTTGAAGGTGAGGTAGACGCACAATGAACAATAAATGTGATTATGCATTTAATTTGGTGTCATAAATATGTGTTTCTCCCCTAACAACCAAAACATAGCAATTCATATACTTTAATATTACTATATCAATTTTATTAAAATAATAAAATAGAATACCCTGATTTTTGTCGTATCGTTGGGCAAGTGACTGTCAATATTAGATTATGTTGCATTTTATTTTAAATATAAATGCGTGCATTCCAATTTGAATATCACAGGTGTGTTACTCTGTTGAGAAAAGAATTACTCTCTTCTCGAGACTGCTAAAAAATAAGACTTCGCAACTCGTTCCGCGCATTACCATTATTGACCGCTAGATGCCAGTCCTATACGCGAAATAAAACAGCTTAGCCCGCTTTTAATATTCATTTTCGAGCCCGCTCAATTCAATTCAAGGTACAGTACCTGCTGCTCATCCCAGTAATATATTCCGACGGGTTATTTTCATCTAAGTAAAACTGAAATATATATTAAAATACTATGTTTTATAATGACTAATGGGTGTCCTCCGGGGCCGGGAATTCATCAATGTTAAACTGTAGTGATCACCACTTGTTGAGTTCCATGCAGTTACGGTAATACAAGCTTATTCTTTACAGGTCTTCCCTGCTTTCGGAAAAGTTAATGGTGCTGCAGTTTATATTTATAGTGTTATATTAGAGACGAATGAGAGCTACCTTTACGGATTCAAAAGAAAGAAAGAAAGAAAGAAAGAAAGAAAGAAAGAAAGAAAGAAAAAGAAAGAAAGAAAGAAAGAAAGAAACCCCCTGCGTTCTGATTTTCACATTTACCAATTTTAATCAATCTAGACAGAAATAACTTTTTTGGTAAAAATGTGTTTAACGAGGCACAACATGCACACGTTTACTCTTGGCATAACTATTTCTCTAGTTAACGCTTCTGAATTAAATTTATTTAAATTAATTTCTTTCTGCATTCTGGGGGGGGGGGGGCTAAACGTACTGCATTAATTGAAAAAGACAACACATTCACGGGACACAGTGGTGCATGCAACTGACGCATAGCATTTGCATGGAAAAGAGAATAAAACTCACCTTAAATCCCCATCATGAGCTAGTCTGAAATGTAGGAAGGTGAATGTTGATCTTCTTTTATTTTATGCGTGAACCTCTGAATAGACAGGGATGCCTAGGTTTTTACTGGTTCTGCTTTCCAAGTACTGAATGCATCGAGTGTCAGTTCCCTTTTTCTAAGTAAAAATCTCCTTTGTAACCCTCTCTCGCATCTCGTTGGTGGAGCTTCCCTGCTGTCACATATAAAGGAATTCTCAATCAGCTGATCCCGCTTCCACTCCTCCGTGTCCTATAGCACTCGGCGCTGCGCCCCTGCGCACACGGTGAGAGACGCTCGGGCTCGCGGGCCACTGAGCATCTTGGTAGCTCTGCACACCTCAGCTCTGGATGGTGCCATACCTCCCTATGTAGAGATTCTCAATAATTATCTGTGGAAAGCGACGCGCTGCTTGACATCTAAGGATCTTTTAAGAATATACCATTAATTCTGTTGCACCATATTTTATGCACCTGCTTACTACAATGTAAGACCAACCGATCCATCCATAGACATCATTTCAGCAGTATTAACACCTATTCTATTGAACAACTGCCTTGGATTACATTGGCATTCAAACAGCTGTAAAGAACTCTCTGAGCTGCCAGTGTATCATTCTTGCCATAAGTTGCTTAACTGATGAATTATTACTAAATAGATGTATATATTGGGTAACATTGATTCAAGTTTTCATTGTTTTGAAGTTAATACAGCAGTTAAGAAAGTTAAAGAAACAACGTTTCAACTTTATAGCCTACATCAGGTGTACAACTGAAAGGGAAGAGCAGGTAAAATGTATAGGGGGAAAGAGGGAACTAAACTGAAGAAAGGACAAAAGCTGAGAGAAGGTGTGAAAATGCTGACAACAAAGAAGAAACAGGGAGAAATTAAAAAGTTTGTTGGTCATTGAGACCTGGTGAAATATGTGATCCCAGGCTGATAATGATTTTAGCCTAGGTATGTAGAGCCAGATTAAGACCTTCAGAGGCCCAAAACATTTGCAAGGATTTGGTGCCACCCATGTATATGATGTAATTTTTTCATTTCTGTGGGAAGCCATTTTTTTGGAACCTGGTTCATCTGCACCATTTGCGGTTTTGCACCCTATTGTCCATTGTAAATCCGACAGTGGAAAATTTCTGTGGTATCCATCTTCCCTTGATGCCCTAAGCAATTGCTTATTTTGCTTAATGATTAATTCAGTCATGCAGAAATGTCGTTAAGAAATGCAGAGATCAGGGTTTTAGTTTTTCTTTTGATTTACTCATGTAGTCTTATTTGGATTACTTGGATAAAAAAAATGGAAGAGGGAGTGTCAGGGGCTGAATCACATAAGATTGACAAACAGATCAGGGGCTTACCGATTTTATTCTTGTACATTACCTAAAAAATAAAGGAGTCTTGGCATAAACATCAGCAGCTAAAGCATTTGATGAACCCCACCGATGGCACTGGCAAGGCCCAAAAGATCTCAATGATCGTGTTGGTGCTGCCTTTTGCTCCAGAACATAGCTACAGGAATTCATTAATGATTTTCCTAGTTTCCATCCATCTTTGCAGAACTTAAAACCTCTGTCTTTTACAAACCAATTGACTCACAGTTACCAGCTCTATAGCTCCTTCCATCCCTGGCATATTAAAATCTCTCTGCCTCTCAGTTCCTTACACTCTGCCGTCTCTGCAGCAATGAAGGTGACTCCTGTAATGAAGTGTTCACAATGAGGAGTTTCTTTATTCATAGAAGATACCCTTTTCATATTGTGGACAGGGCCCTCTGTCAAGCCAGGAGCAGATCTTCATTACATCCATTCTAAGAGGAACTCAAATAATGAAACCCAAATCCCTCTGGTCCACCCATTCCACCCTAACATTATATTTCTCCCTCAGGTCATCAAAAAAAAATACCCATTTTATAGACTGATTCTTTCACTGGAGTCTTTTTTCCTAGCCCTCCCTTGATATCCTTCCATTGAGCACCTAAGCTACACAAACCTCATTACAGCTCACTTCACAGAGGACAGCCACATTCCTCTGAGCTGTAACACTGATTCACTTACAAATATATCACCAACAACACCCTTCTATCAGGTCCTTCTTGTAAACTCAATATTAAACAACTGGCATGTTGTGTGTATGAAAATCTTATTTACTGCATATCTTGTAGTAAGTGTCCAACATTTCAGGAAGCATGTTGCAGCCATTAAGATTAAAGAACTTACAAGGCCTATTATAGAACACTTCACAGCCACACTGATCTCTCTGTTAGTGTTCTTTCACAGTGCTTCAGAGACACTTTTCAAGAAACATCTGAAGAAGCTATGCTCATTCTCACATGGGATCATATATTGCTCCAGGTCTCAATGACTGACTACCTTTTAGCTAGTCTCTTCATCCTCTTTAAAGGCACCTACTCTCAGCTTTTGTCCTTTTATCTGCCCAGGCTTTGTTCAACATTCTGCTTATATATGTTACCTGCTTTTTGCTTTTCAGTTGTACGCCTGATGAAGGCTGCGCCTTTAACCTTCTTTCCTTTCAGTGTGGATCTAACTACAGCAACTTCAGAAAAATGTAGCACTATAAGGACAAATTCAAAGGCTACATCCCCTGGTAAAAGCACTTCACAACTCACAATGCACACTAATTTTAGCTAGGTATATATTTAAAACTATGTTTTATTTATTTAAAATTATATCAAAGAAAGGAATAAATGATCATATGCAGAACATAAAAGAAGAAGATAATTTGATAATGGGTCAGAGAAAACTTCATAAACTTTGAAAGTGTTGCATTTTCTGATTATTTTGAAATATGTTTTTGTTTGCTATTTACAGCACCTTGTGATGGTGTATTATATGAATGGCGCTATATAAATGAAGATTCATAATTCAAATAACTTCTTACAGAAGTAGGGGTGTAAACTGAGTATGGCAGTGATTGATTCTTCCTGTAAATACCATTTACTTTTAAATGCAAGAAAATATATACAAAAAAAATCTAATTTAAGAGGTAATTAGGAATTTTGTTGTAATAAAAGATTATGGCTCTGGTAGTCCCTGATATTCAGGGTTTTTTTTATTCCTGCTAGAGAAGCAAAATGAAGATCAATATGTTTTACTTCAATATGCAATTGGAATTTTTAAAAATAGTAAGCTGCAGAATGATAGTGAATACTGGCAAACTAAATATGTAACATAACATAGTTCTTCATACACTGAAAAAAAATGTGAATGATTCATACTTAATATTTTCAATCTGAACCAATATAATTCTTTTTAGCTTATTGATCCTACAATTTTTAAGTTGAGGCAAATCATTTAGAGTTATTGAGTGCAATTCACTTGTTTTTTTTTACTGAAGTAAATCTATTTTTTAAGTTGTTCTTCATTTTTGGCAGTTGGAAAGCCATCAAACTGGAAAGTTCGACCAAAAGAATATACAAAAGGCCCCCAAACACAGCACAGGAACAACCTAAAATATTAAGTTAAATGAAATAGGATTTTTACATTTATTCCCTCCACCATAACTTAATTTGGTACAAACAATTTTTTTTACTTTGATTGAGATCTGAAACCAAATATTTCAAGCTACAACACTAAATGACTAATCTTAAGTTGCTTGAAAGAGAAAATTTACATTGAATGAACAACATCAATTTTATACTTTTGTCAGTGTAAGCTGGCAATATTAAAGGCTTCAACCTAGCACTGTGTCTTCTTGAGTCCTCAGATGGTGGCATAGCTCATGAATATTGATTTTTAAAAGTTAAAGTTAAAACATTACCCTATGCAGTTATTCTAAAATACACCAGGGCAGGTCCATAGACAGTTATGGAAAACTGCCCTCTAATTTATAAAGCTATTTCTTTTTAGTTTAAATCCTTAATAAAAAGATGTTGAAGGATTTAGAAAGTAATGCAATTGTAAATTCTGGTATGGAAATCGTAGATCAGACCAGTAAGTAAAAACTAAAGAAAATGGCATTGATTTTCATGGAAATAATGGGGTTATGGAAAATATTCGTGAAAGGCTATTATTTAAAATGTACATCAGAAATTGATTTTTACAATAACATCTAATTCCAGAGTCAAAAAGAGCTGGAGCTTGAGTGAAACAGACAAGCTACAAAGGCCAATTTTCCAAATTACTAGACCCTAACTGATTCAGATTTAATTTAATGCTTAAACTAACATCCCATTAATGCTCAACTACACAGTACAAACTTAAATGGTAGGATGTTAAAAGTTAATCTAAAAATAATTTGAAAGTAAGGACCAAGTGGAAGTAAACCACATATATAATTTTGTTGTTATGTCTGTCAGTGCATTACACTGGTCATTATTATTTTAAGCAGGGGCTATTGTTGAAAGGCAAAAAATAAAAGGATCTTTATAAAGAGGAAGTTTAAAAGAAATAATACTGACGTCAAAGGAATATCTAATTGTACTCAAAGATTAGTGAAAGCAGAAGATAAAAGATGTTTCTCCTTTTCTGCAAACCTTTTCTAGACTGACTTTTGTTGGAACATAGGGGTAGATGTCACAAAGTTGACTATTAACATGACAAAATGATTCTAAGAAAGGTTCACTAGAACACATTAGGCAGTGTCTGTCTGTGTGATCCTTACCACTATTTATAAATTTAAATTTAATTTTTAATTTTGTTTTCTTTATTTGTTAGCATGAATATAGGGTCAAGCAAAATGTGCATGGATGGGAGCCCTGGCTGTCATCTTGAAGGTCCAAAATTCTGATTATGAGAGTAATGCATTAACTAAGAAGAATGAATTTAAAAATTAGAAGGTGAAAAGTGCTTACAAAATGCTGAAAGGGTGGCCAGTCACAATGGGTCATACACCCAAAGACATTACTCTAGGAAGGACACAAAATATTCTCATCAAAGTCAGCTCCACAAGTCAAAGTGCAGCAGTTATCGCTGAGACTAGTTGCTTGCCAAATACAGATTCATTAAATTAAAACACAAAAAAATGACATTTTATTTTGTTTTTTGTCCATTTTAACAGGCATTTTTACCAGGTTATTGTAAATGCCATAATGGATGGTCTGGCATCCCAACTGTGATGGAGACAGAATATTTGCTCATTTCTTATCCTATTCAGGGTGAAAGGATAATGGATGTACTTGGGGGGATGCTATCAAGAGCAATTCAATCCCCAGTGGCAGTGCTTCTCTTGATTGATCCCATTTTCGACATCTGCAAGGTTCTCTGGGGTCTGTAGTTTGAAAGGGCAACCCTGACAGGGCCCTTGGGTGCCGCCAGAGGAAGCTATCTGGAGACCTCCCTATTTTGTGCAGCATCCATATGGCCCGGCAATACTTCTGTCATACAGTACTATGGCACTGGAAGTACGCCTGGGTTAACCATAAAAACAGCCATCATCAACCCTCACTAGCGGAGTCAGAATCGGGATGAAGGGGACAATACTCGATGTGGAATGGAAGGAGATGGCTAAAGCATTAAGATTGTATTGTTCTATACTGGAATGACTTATAGTACCTGTTAAGGTAGTTTTGTACGATAAAATAACTTTATTTTAACCCAGAACTGTGTCAGTGGGACTTGTGTCTGGTGTTTGGGACTCTGTGAAGCCCCCTAGTGGTTACACTAGAAAATAATTTTAGAAACTCTTTCAAATTTCATCTGGTTGCTTTGGTGTAAGAATAAGGGGAGAATTGTGCCACAGTGATTAGCCCTTCTACTTCCCAATTCTACTGATCTGAGTTTCATTCCCAGCTCAGACAGTGTCTTGATGAATGTGTGATTGAGTGTGCTCTCCACCTTATTCCTTGTTCTATTGGAATAGACACCTGCCATGGATGTAGGTTTTACTAAGTAGGTTCACGAAATGGATGGATGGTGTAAAAATATATTTTGAGCTATATACATGAGTGAATAAAAGTTTTAGGGGTTCAGGCATAAACTGTAAGTGTCCTTTTTAATTCTTCAGATAAACAGAAAGGTGTAATTAGATTTTTATTGTATTTCTACCTGCTGCTCAGTAGCTGAATTACAGGATATAATTTTAAGAAATCTTATGATTGACACACAAACCTTCTATGGCTGACTCGCTCTTTATGAATAGTGCTGCTGAGACCAACACAGACTCTCTGAAACCCAGAACTGCATAACTGGGGGATAAAACTTTAAAGAAGTCTTCTCAAAGAATACTCTAAATATAAACTACTCATAGACTACTCACCATAGTTGTTTTCATCTACAAAAGTCACATGAATTTTCGGGCCTGCTTTTAAACAAATTATCATATTCTGTCATTTTAAATGTATCAACATAACTCAACGAGGCAGCAAATAAAGGTGATGTAACAGGTCAGTTTCATATATACATACAATACAATATGACAGCAGGTTTTCAGCTTAATTAATGCAACATAATTATATAATGTATTTAATAAAGAAAATCTTGTCCAATATTTCAATATTACACTGACAAATTTTATTTGATTCTAATTTCAACCACAGTAAAACAAGAAAAATAAAGCAAAAGAAACTACAATGTCTTAGAATGAGAAATGCTGCATATTTTCATCAAAGACACAGTGGCCATCTGGTGGAAAAAATAGGAAATGAAGTGTTATCTTAGCTGCTTGCTTACTTGAATCATTGGTGACCCACACCAGTGTAGTGCAATCCCCATCTAGTGGCAAAATAAAATTATTCATAGAAAACCAGAAAAAACAAAAACTATTTTTAAAAATAAACTTATGGATAGCATTTGGAGGCTTTATTTTAGTTTATTTATTATAAGGTATGCACAACACGTATTTGCAGGAAATCTCTCCACTATACAACAAAACATTAAACAGGGAGAAAAGAACAAAGCAATACATTCATATATACATTTAAAAATTTACATTTTAAAAGAAAGAATAATGCCACAAAGATTTAACATTCTTAAGGCTCATAGGCAACAAGACTTCTTTTATCAGAGAGTCAGAAACCCCACACACTGAAACTACCTGTCAGACGGAAACTGAATAAACAGCCCCTTGCTAGAGCGTCTTGAATCACCAATGATCTTAGCATCTTCTGATATACACTTATGATCTAAAAACAGTATGACCACCTGCCTTGCTCCTCTATGTACCACAATAACAGCTCTGACCCACCAAGTCATGAATTCTACAAGACCTCTGAAGGTGGCCCATGGAATGTGGCTCCAGAACATTATCAGCAGATTCTCAAAATCCTATAAGTTGCAAGTTGGAGCTGCTGTGGATCAGACTTGTTCCAACACACCACTCAAATGCACAACTGTATTGATATCTGGGGGAATTTAGAGACTAAAACAACACCATGAACTCTTCATTATGTTCCTCAAGTCATTCCTAAAGAATTTGTTTCAGTGTGGCAGGGAGTATTATCCTGCTGAAAAATGAAACTTTCATCAACGAATACAATTGCCATAAAGGGGTGTACCTAGTTCTCAACAATGTTTAGATAGATGGTACAGGTCAAATTACCATACACATGAATTTCCAGTTCCAAGGTTTCCCAGCAGAACATTGCTCAAAGCACCACACTCAGTCCACCGTCTCATCTTTTTCCCACAGTGCATCCTGATGTATTCACTTCTCCTAATTAACAACATACATGCACCCTGCTGCCCACATGACACAGCAGAAAACGGAATTCATCAGACCAGGTGACTGTCTTCTGTTGATCCAATGTCTAGTTCTGATTCTTGTGAGCCCAGTTTAGGTGCTTTCAGTGATGGCCAAGGTTAATGTTCAATTAATTCTGTATTATGACACACTCCTCCCATAACTATCATTAAAATTAACTGCAAGTTGTGCCAAAGTAGCCTTTTGGTTTGTACCAGACCAGATAGTGTTCAGTGACCCCTCGCATGAGTCTTGGCTGCCCAATATCCTGTTGGCAGTTTGTGGTTTTCTCCTGTTGGCAGTTTGTGGCTTGGGAAATGCTCTGACCAAGTCGTCTGACCGTAACGAAGTAGTCCTTATCAAAGTCACTCAGATTTTTACACTGGCTTACAGTATATCTTCTGCATTTAAAATGTGAACTACAACTACATAATGTCTGCTTAACGGCTAATATATCTCTGACCTTGATATGTGCCACTGTCATGAGATAGTTGATATCATTTGCTTTATTTGAGAGTGGCCAAAATGTTTTGGCTCATCAGATTATGTGTCCTATACAAGAAGGATGACAGGCCATAAACAGAGCCATCATTACCTCATATTGAAAGGGCCTTATGGGAAAGGAGGAAACTCCTGCAATGTATATAGTTGTCGCTTGCGGGCAACCCCTTTCCAAGTAGCTCACCAAAGGGTTAATGAATGCTAAATAAATTTGAAAACTTGATTAGTCAAATTAGGGGTGGGCGATCTTTCCAAAAAATCATATCATGATCCTTTTAACACAAAATCACGATCCACAGTCTGAACTGCAATCTGTCTTTTCAATGTGGCATACACTTAAGAGAATATCCGGACTCAAACTCATCAAGACCTAAGTAACACTTTATTATAATATCAAACAAAGTTGAATTTAATTGTTCCCTCGTTCGCTAGCTAAGCAGAGTTAAGGAACATGGCCAGAAGGTGGTGAGTGACTGAGGAAGGCCCCTCCCTTTGGCTTGTTCTGTGGGTCTTGGATTCACGCAAATAAATCGGTACCACAAGCGAACTATGATACACAGCGAAATAAGAGAAGTTGCAAAATTAACTGGATTGTTCAAGCAAATTACAGAAAAAAACCTGATCTAAATCCGTTAAGCAGTTCTCTTGTGAAAAGTAGACAGGCATACAGACAGAGAGACATTGGATTTTATATATTATATATTATATATTAGTAAACCTTCAAAATTATTTGCAGTTAAAGTCTCAACAGCATTCTCAGAATTTCTGGAGCTTAGTAGAACCAGATAACTATAAGAATCTTCACCAAGCAGCTCTGAAAATTTCTGCTTGTTTGGGTCTACATACCTCAGTGAGTCTGCCTTTTCTGATATGAATGTCATGAAATCAAAGTTCAGAACAAGACTGGCAGATGAACATTTAAATGACTACAGAAGAGTGAACGTAAGTGGCTACACTCCACCATACACCTCTCTTGTTGACTCCATGCAGTGCCAATCATCTGACTAACTAAAAAACACATCACACATGCAACTGTACATGTGGATACTCTTGTGAAGTGAAACAGTGACATGTAACAAAATGACAAATGAATAAGTAATATCGGTGTATTTGTAATTACATTGTTTTGTTTTGACAGCATTCATGTTTTAATTCAAACTTGTGAGATACACAAGAAAATGCATACAGACATAAAAAATGCACTTGCAGGTGAACTAAATATTTTTTGTGATGTTTTAATGCAAAATGTGAGTTGTGGACACCAACAAACATGAGTAGCTCTCTGCCATTTTCTTTTTGTAAAAGTAGCTCTCAGGAAAAAAAGGTTGGAGACCCCTGATATAGACTGTCTTAGAGGACCTATGCCATATTATGCTCAGTTTCCTATGAAGTTATAGTGCTAATGTGCCTTCTTGAACAGAGTCACAGTTTTATGGAACCATTCCGATACTGTTCTATAAACAGAAAAATGAAAGCAACTGATTCTGTCCATTGCTGTCTCACCATCACAAATCAGGTTATGTTCACCACCTGAATTCCTAAACCCACCAGTCATTTCCTTTGTTTTACTGAGAAACAGGGAATGACAGCTGTTAAAGTACCATACTGTTATTTTTCTATTTCCTTCTTTAAGTCTGAATCATGGTTACTAGTGATTAGTCCTAAAACAGTGATATCACTGTAAACAAGGAGTACTACAGGGAGCTGAGCATACATCCTTCTAGAATTTCCAAATTGAGATTACAGTAGAGGAAGTGCCACTGCCAGTCCTTATGACCTTTGGTCTGCTTGTTCAAAAGTCCACAATCCTGTTACACAGAGAGATATGTACAGTAAGTTCAAAGCTTAAGGTTAGTTTGAATCCATTGACTTTACCCATTCTGAACATTAATCAAAAAACACCATTCTGATATACCTGGACCTCAGCCAGGCCTGAAAGGGTTGTGTGTATTGCAGCAAAAAATAGATATATTAAAAGAGTTGCCAAAATGAAACAAAGTAGATTTTGGCCAGTAAAGAGAGATGGGATGATTATTCTCGAACTATCCCTAAACTCAAATAATGCCAAGGCAGTTAAAAAATGTCAAAAAACAAAGATGTGTTTATTACAAAAATAAACCACATATAAGAGGATAAACACAAAGAGAGAGATCAAAGCAAAAGAGAATAAATAACATAGTGCTCCTCTTAGGTTCTACAGACACAATCTGCTCCCCTGTTTAACTACTGTGATGCCTTATACACTTTCTCACTCAAAGGTGTCACACCAAGCACTTCTTTTCTGCATTTACTATACTTCTCCTCTTAGCTCTCCTGTTAGTAACAGTTGTTTCTAACAATCCTTCTAACTCCAAGCTTACTTTCCATATGACCAGAAGGGCTTTTAAGCTTAGACCAATGACTGGGAAGTACTTCTGGTAAATCTGGATACTGTGTAGAAGTCCTGGGTTTGTAAAGTCAGAGCTCTTGCTAGTAACACCAGTGATTCTGATTTTCCTTACTTTTTTTTGTTCTAATCTTACTTTAATTCATATCTTATTGAATTTAAAATATTAATTTAAAATCTTATCAGAATTAATCTTTTGGCTCTTTTCCTTCACTCATACATGATTACATGGAGAACTGAAATTTACCTATTGAAAAAAAAACAATAAAAACACAAAGGGGAGATTTTATAAAAAAAAAAGTAATTGCTTACCTTCCAGATCTTATTTATTTTTTCTTATTTTAGTGACTCTCTTTTGTATTCTCCAGTCTTCTTTTTGGCCATCTGTAAAACACTAGCAATTGAGTTTTTGTTTCTTTTTCTATGTGAGTCTGTTTTTTACTTTTGATATTGTGCTTTTTATAAAGTTTATTTTTACCCAAAGCTTTCTTTTTTCTCTTTCACCCACACTTTCACCAAATTTATCATATAATGTAATGTTTTTTAAAATCCCTTTTTTGCCTTTTCCCATACCTTTTGGGCATAAGAACATCCCCACATTACTTGTACTACAGTCTTTATTTTATAGCACCTTTTCTTTAGGCAATATTTACTTTTCACACTTTTTCTTTTGAATAAGTTTTGATTTGTTTTTAGTATATTGCATGGCGTTTTCCATGTCATATCTCTCAGGTTGCCTGGTAGGTCTTTTTAGGCAATCATTTCCCACACTTGTCCTGCCTCTGCTTGGGGAGTTCTTTTATACATATGGTTTCTTAATTTTTTCCAAAATTCCAATTTCTGAAAACTTTATGTTCTTCTGTTAGCGATATTTGTCCTAAAACTTCCCCTACTTTCTTTAAATGTTTAGGAGTTACAAAGGCCATAGGATTTATTTTTCAGAGTGTTATATTTTTTATATTTCCTCAAAACATGCCCTAATTAATATTGTAAATTATCTGTTACTTCCCCTTTTCCTTGTTGTATTAAGCTTACCATTTCTGCTATATATTTTAATTTTATCAGTCTTATACCTGGAAATCCTTTACCTCCTTTTCTTTTGCCTTTTTTACATTTTCTTCAACCAAGCTTCTCATATAATGAGCAACAAAAAAAATAGAACAGACGTTTTTCAATTTCTTTAAGAATCTTTACTGTGGGTAAAGAAATTGTTGTTAAATATTAAAGTTTTAGTAAGATGATTGATTTAATCAATAAGATTTTGTTCTTGTAACTTAAGGCCTGCATTTTACTTTAGGAATCATATATTGGGTCAGATGAAGTTAAGCTCGGCTATCTTCCCCAGTAGCTCTTTTAAGCCTAAATGCAATACAATGTGACACTTTTTTGCCTTCTAATGACTTTGACATATATCAGTGCCTGTTAAGTGTTGTATGTTCCTGTACTGGTCTATCAGCACTTGCTATTGACAACTTGCATTATTTTTACAAGATCTACCATTAATTTACTGTTGTAATAGAATTAATGTTGGTCATAGTTAATGATAATTCAGACAAAACAGTTTTCTTAGGCAGTGTAATGATGATAGTCATCTTAAAGCAAGTGGTCATTTAAAGCTAGATCAAAGATAGATTGAAGACTCACACCCTCGAGAATGGAGAAGATAGTCCACAAATATCTGCAGGTCATTATGGGCATCTGCCTTATTAAGAAATTGTTTTACCTTTTTGATTCTATACTACTTTTACATAGTTTGTAAATGGATATTTTATATACATGCATATCCCTTGAGGTAAATATTGCAGTATAGGCCATTAACAAATCTTATAAATCCTTCCATTAATCAAAGCTTTCAGAAGGATATATCTGAGTTGTAATTATGGGCTCCATATCATCAGTATATTTCCGGATAAAACCAGTATCTGATAATATGCAGTATTAATAAAGTAGTTCAGAGTAGCCGAGTGTTTAACAATATTCTAATCACAAGACTATCTTGGAAAAATTATTTTCTTTTCTATCAATACCTCTTCCACTGTTTTTAAGAGCTGTTGATTACCATGGAATAAGAGCACAAAAGCATGATATACAGTAACTGGCTGAAGTTGGGAGGAGGAATTATTTTACACATTAGGGCAAAGTTCATATAAACAAAATCAAACATGTGTTTAGTTATCTTAGGATACGAATTATGATAATTCATTCTATTTGCCTCAGCTCAGGTAATTCAAACACACTCAAGCAATATTGGTCCAATTCTGCACAGCCATCATCGGGCCATTCTGACATCATCTATAAGTATCTGGTTTGGTGCTGCCTCTGATCAAGGTAAGGGCAATCTGCAGTGCCTCATCAGATCCTCTAACTTACCACACATTTAAGTCCTATATGAGTTCAGGGTAAGGAAACGGGCTGCAGAGATCATTGCTGATCCAACTAGGGCATCACCTATTCCTAAGACTTTCCTCTGGCAAAAGTCTACGTGCAGTGAACACTAAAACAACACATCACCTAAACATTTTTTTCCATGTGCAGTTATTCTGATTTATCAAGTCTGAGTTTCTCCTCAGTATCTATGTATTCCTACACACTAGAATACCAGGACATTTTAATTGTAATTTATTGCTTTATTTTTTGTATTGCCCTTGTGGTAAAATGAAGAGACTTTACAACTTGAAAAGAGTTGGGGAATTGCCCTGTATAATGTCCAGTGGACTAGTTAAAAAATTGAGGCAAAATTGGATCAAATAAGAAACATTTGACAACAGATAGCAATAAGGTGGTGGTTTTTATACAAAATGGCGACCAGAAGGAAGTATGGCTGGAAGTGACATCATAACGGAAAGGCAGACGTGACGTCATCAGGATAAACTGGAAAGTGACTTCATCATGCTGGGACCGGAAAATGACATCATCTTTGGGAGTCAGAAGCAGAACTGATGCCTTGGCTAGAATGGCATTTTGTGGATCTGGAAATGAAGGTGTTAAGTGAGGTATTTCATTATTTTATTTCTGTAGGTCTGGTAAAAGAAGGAGAGAGGCATTAATGCTCAATAATAACCCTTTATCTCACGAGAATTTACTCACCTTAAGACTTGTTGGCTGCCTCCTAAGTGCTCGTGTGTGACATGACCTCAGCCCAGACCCTTCAGCGTTAGCCTATAGAGAACCTTTACGATAAATGACTCTGGATCAATAAGGTTGAAGATCGACAAAACAACCAGGTGACACAAAGATTAGACTCTCGATTCATGACCATCCACTGTAGGGCAGCATGATCCATGATCAAGGTAAATTCACGGCCTCAGTAGGTAGTACCTCAATTGAGTCACAGCCCATTTAATCGCCAAGGCTTCCCGTTCCACCACTGCATTCCTGGTCTCTCAATCTAGCAATTTCCGAGTCAGATAGAATATGGGGTGCTCAGCACCATCGATGCATTGGCTCAACATGGCTCCCAGGCCTATGTCCGATGCATCGGTCTAGCAAATAAAAGGAAAAGAAAAGTTAGGAGTTTTCAGCACAGGCACTGACATTAGGGCCATCTTTAAGTCATAAAATGCAGTTTCAACTTTATCATCCCACACCACTTTCAGAGGTGCTCTTTTCTTTGTTAGATCAGTTAATGGCGAAGCAATTTCTGAAAAACAAGGTACAAATCGATGGTAGTAGCTTGCTAAACCCAGAAAAGCTTGTATTTGCTTATTAGTAATCGGAGGAGGTCAATTTAAGATGGCATCAACTTTGGAACACTGTGATTTTACTGTTCCCCCTCCCATCAGAGAGCCTAAATACTTGGCCTCTTTTAACTCAAAAAAGCATTTTTTTGGATTAATCTGAAGCCTATCTTTTGCAAGTGTCCGGAGAATAGTTCTCACCCGCATTACATGTTCCTGCCAAGTCATCCAGGTAGGCGGCACTGTGGGAATTGTGGGGCTTTAACAGTCTATCTACTAGACGTTGGAAGATTGCGGGTGCCCCATGGAAACTGAATGGAAGGACTATATTTTGTCAGTGTCTGCTAGGTGTACTAAATTCTGTTTTTTCCTTAGAGGAGGCCGTTAAGGGAATTTGCCAGTACCCATTATTCATGTCAAGAGTAGTTAGATACTGAGCATTACCTAGCCTTTCGAGAAGATCATCCATTCTGGGCATCGGATAAGCATCAAACTTGGAGACCTGATTGAGACATTGGAAGTCATTACAGAACCTCCACATCCGATCAGGTTTAGGAAGACAATAGGACTGGAAAAGGGACTGTAGCTTTCTTCGCTTACACCCAGTTCCTGATTTCCAACTCCACCTCTGTTTTCTTTGCCTCAGGAAGCTGATATGGGCGTTCCCTGATGATTACCCCTGGGTCAGTAATTATATCATGTTCAATCAGGACAGTACGACCAGGTTGCTCACTACTACTTCCGGTATAGCCTGGATGGCTGTTTCCAGCACCAATCTTTGTTTCCAGGTCAAATCAGGACCGAAATTAAGGTGAAGATGTTTCACAAAAAGGGAACGATGCTGGCCGGAGGAAGGATCGCTGTTTCTGTCCTTCCATGGTTTCAGCAGGTTCACATGATAAACTCACTTACTTGGTCGGCAATTTGGTTATTTAATCAAATAATCGAAGAGTCCTTTTTGTTCCTTAATTTCATATGGGCCTTGCCAATGTGTCAGCAATTTAGAATGGGAAGTAGGTATGAGATCTATAACACGGTCTCCCGGAAGAAACTCCCAGAGAGTGGTGTTTCTATTATAATATTGCACCTATGCTGTTTGAGCTTTCTCTACATGTTTTTTTAATAGGGTCAGATTTTAGCAAATCTATTGCGTAACTGTACGATATACTCTAAAATGTTAGAGGAGGGAAGGACCTCCTCTTCCCATCCTTCTTTTAGCATATCCAGTAGTCCTTGGGGTTGTCATCCATATAATAAATCAAAGGGGGAAAACCCTGTTGAGGTCTGAGGGACTTCCCGATAGGCAAAAAGTACGAGGGGAAGTAACTGATCCCAGTTTCTTCCATCCTCGCTAACTACCTTGCATAACATCTCTTTAAGTATTTGATTAAATCGTTGTACCAACCCATTAGTTTGAGGGTGATAGACTGAGTTTTTAAGATGTTTAATTCGTAGTAACTTGGCTACTTCCCTGAATGTCTCCGAAGTGAAGGGAGTCCCTTGGTCAGTTAATACCTCCTTTGGGATCCCGACAAGCACAAAAATCCCTACTAGTTCCCGTGCGATAAATTTTGAAGTAGCCGAGAGCAAAGGGACGGCCTCTGGAAAATGGGTGGCATTATCTACAATGACCAATATGTATTTATGGCCACATACAGAGGGCTCTAATGGTCCCACAAGGTCAATACTGACTCATTCAAAAGGGATATCAATCAGGGGTAAAGGAATAAGAGGAACGCGACCCTTCCTAGGAATCTGATGAAGTTGACATTCAGGGTGTGAAGTACATAATCATCTGACCTCCTCATTTGTTCATGGCCAATAAAATTAAAACTTAATTCATTGTAAAGTTTATTTGGTTCCCAAAAGGGCACCTAGGAGGTGGGAGTATACTAGTTCGTTTACCTGCCGCTGATAGGTATGTGGGACTAACAACATCTTCCGTACCTCCCTCTCATGTTCTGCTACATGATACAAAAGATCGTTTTCAACAACAAAGTAAGGCACTTGTGGTGTGAGATCCTGGGACATCTGTCCGTTAACTGAAATCACCGCATTCCTAGCAAATTTTAACAAATCATTGTTCCACTACTCCCTTTTGAGGGAGGATGGTGTTAGTATAAATTGCAAATTTATTTCCTGTATGGGATCCCTTCAGATCTCAATGGGCAGAGTTTCAGTCCGTTCAGGTTCTCTGGTCGTCGGGACAACTTCTGGATTACTGTACCTGAAAAACCATCTACCCTGTCACACTGAGTTGAAAAATGGGTCCTAGTGGCTGTCGTACACGGCATGGAGACAGACAGATCAGTATTATCCCCATCCATTAACAAGCCCATCTTTTTAGCAGGAGTAGTTATGTTAATGAAGCTTTTACTATCAGACCAGTCCTGCCCAGTATTACTGGATAATGTGGATTGGGCAAAACCGCTACGACTAAACTCTTCATCGAGTCATCAGTTGATATAATACATGAGGTGGATTTATAATAGCAAGGTTCACCATGTATACATCTGAGACTGGTCTTTGTCTTAAACCATTGTTACAGTAATACACAACGGTGAGCAACAATGGAAATATTACTCCACGAATCAAACATATGTAGCTATTACTTTAGAACCTTTTATTATTACTACTTCTGTATAAGGAAGAGACAAAGGATTAATCAAAGCACAATACCTCTCTGCCTTATAGTGAGAACAATCCATTGGCGAGTGGTCCATTCCGACCTTTCTAATTTACAGACCTCCCAGTGTCGCTCAACCACCTCAATTAAGGCATCCATGTTTTTATACATTCAGATGTTCAAGGAGGGCACCCACAAAAGTTTCGCAAGCCAGTTGTCAACTATTTATTGGGCATTATTGATATCTGGCCTTAACCAGCATCCTAATTTGCCCCAGATTTCAAAAGCTTTGGTGCGAATGGTTCATTCGGTATCGAATTTCCACTCCCTCCATTCCCTCGCCTGCTGGGCCGCAGAGACGCCATAGTGCTTAACAGGGAATCCGGGAATGGCCAAGTAAAAGTGTAAAAATTGATCAAAAAATCTAATGGTTACATGTGTTTGATGATCAGAAACATTTTGTGTGACAAACATGCAAAAGAATAAGAAATCAGGAAGGGGGCAAATAGTTTTTCACA
>JANRMT010062806.1:27247328-27266296 GCA_026402145.1 Polypterus bichir lapradei
ATAGATAGATAGATAGATAGATAGATAGATAGATAGATAGATAGATACTTTATTAATCCCAAGGGGAAATTCACATTTAAAATGTAAGAAAGAAAGTCCATAGTTTCATAATCCCAACCAGGATTATTGAAGACTACAGTTTAGCATGAAGAAAACAAGTGTCACATGCAGGGCCAGTGGGTCATGCAGGAGAGTTTTCTTGCCAGACCAAATAGATGGCTGGACCTTTGGGAGATGCCTCAAGCATGGATTAGTTTCCTAATGGAGGGCACTTATGAGGACACATACTTCCAAGTCCAGCCTACTTAACCTATTTTTATGACATGGAGGATTGGTGAGAGTGTATGGTGCGATGGGAGCACACCAGCAAAACTTCTCTGGATATAAAACTTCCTTGATACAAGGATGATTTAGATGGTGCTTTCACCAGGATCTGGTGAATGAATGCAGGGAGAGCAGCTGGAATGTGTCAACCTACCCAGTGGAGGTTGGCTGCCGGGACTTTGTCTTTCAACCAAATGCTTCCTGAGGGATGTTGGACTGTTAGGAAGCGAACTGAAAGAAGGCACTAAATGAAATGACAGGGGAGGCAGAGAAAGACAATTTCTGGCTTCGGCTAAGGAGGAATAATAAGGACTTTGTGATGCAGGTGTGACAGGGCAAGTGGCAGTAAGAAAGCCATTCCTTAAAGGACAACATATAGCCTTGAAATACCAGCACTGGACTACTGCAGACTGGACAAAGTCTCCTCTTCATAGTAGAAACTGAGACTTGCTTTTTTCGACCACTGTTAAACTGGGCTTGAACCTAATGTACTGTGAGGCACCTATCAGGCAAGCTGGTGACCCACAGAAACTTGTCTTCTGATTGGGTTGTGACGTTGGGTCTCCCAGATCTCTTTCTATCAGAGTTTCTTCCAGTTTCATATTGACTTTAGATTGTGTAGGACACTGTACTCACTGACACTTCTAAGGGTACAAATGAATTTTTTCAGTTCATTTGTTAATTGCCTTTTCTTGCCATTGTCACTTGTGAAAAATCAGCCTGGCAACAGGCAGACACAGACTCCAGATGTCCCAAAAACACACACTATTTATTTTGATTGATCAAGTACACACAATACCATGCACAAACCACAAGGCTCAGTCCTGTGTCTTCTCTTCAGCCACCTCCATTCCTCTCTCACAGCTCTGTCCTGTCCCTCCCGACTCCGGCTCCTCGAATAGAGTGAGGCAGCCCCTTTTATCCTGCCCCGGATGTGTTCCAGGTGCTCTGTGATGGTCTTCCGGCAGCACTTCCTAGAGTGGCAGAAGTGCTGCCCTTGCACCTGGAAGCACTCCGGGCGTACATGGTTCCTGATTCGGCAGCTCTTCCTGGTGTGGTGGAGTCTTTGGCTCAGGGACCATCCAGTTGCCCCCTGGTGGCGACCATAAACCCTCACAGAGCTGAGCTTCCCAGCTCCATGGTCCTGACGGGATCCAGGGGGACTGCCCTGTTACGTCCAGGGGTAGGTATTGCCCCTCTCCCAGTCCCTCTGGGTTCCAGGCATCCTGGTGGGGCAAGATCCCTGGCTGTCTGCCACACACTGTAATATTTTCCAAGTAGTTCTTCAGAGGGTGTTATAACATAGTCTGTCCTAACTCTCATTTAAGAAAGACAGAGGGTTTTTAAGTAATCAACAGAAGTTGGGACACCTATGCAAATTGTTTGTTTCAACTTGCAAGGCTTAATTTACTTTAATTGCTGCAGAACATCTGTAGGTTGTAACCTATTAGATGTTCCCTGAAGAAGGCAAATGTGTAATATTCAGATATTTCCTTTTTCGGCTTTTGCTAACCTAAACTCTAAATTTAAACCTCTGGCAGTTTATTGCTTACCTTTTCACCATTTAAGGTCATTCATTTCATTTCAACTGATTAAATTTGAAGAAACACTGAGGTGTACTAAAACATTTGACCAGTAGTGTAATTATTTAGGAAACTGAAATTACAACCAGTGTGAGAGGTTTATATATACAGTGACTAGCGGCCATGGCCATTACCTGGCTGTGGCACCATGGACTCCCGGAGGGCATGCTGGGAGCTGGAGTTTTGAACAGCCCTGTTGGGTTCTGTGGGGACCGCCAGGTGCAGCTGCAGACCTTTATAGTGAACTTTTACCACACCTGGGAGTGATTCCAGGTAATACTGATGTGCCACCTGGAACACTCCCATGACCTGAATAAAAGGAACTGCCTCACTCTATTCTGGGGCCAGAGTCGGGAGGAAGTGGATGAAGCTTGCTGAAGAGGAGTGGAGGCATAAGTACTGGGAAAAGGAACGGACTAGCAAAGAGAAGGAACTGTGCTTACTTTGATGTGCTGTGGCTACTGTGTTGCTGTGGGGAGTGAAAGAAGTGCCCCCCACATGTAAATAAAATGTGTGCTGTGTAGCAAACTTGTGTCTCAGCCTGTCTGTGTTGGGTTTACGGAAGCTGTACGCGTCCTGGTGGTTCACAATACGTTATCAAGAAGTGTATTCAGCAAAGGTATGCAAATGTGCATGTAAGAAAATGCAATTTGCAGATTAGCTGAATACATTTTTGGTGTTTAATATGCTGCATGAAAAGAGTAATTAAGTATCAGATAAAAAAATCAAAACTCTTAATAATAATATAGCCACTTCATGCATGCTGCTTGCTGCAATAAAACATATTCATCTAAACTGAGTGTAACAGTACAAAGTTAGAATTAGCATAAGCTGCCTTAATTTGGGGTGTTCATAGGAAATGTAAAGATTTTCTTAATTAGGTAAAAGTACATAATAAAGAAGAATAGTTGCCTTGAATATTTGAAAAATTAAAGTGCATGCTTCAATGTAAGTGTTTTAAAGTCCTAATATTCTCAGCTGTAATAAAAATGTGTAATTGTTCACCTTCTAATTGAGGTCCACAGAGGTCTAGATTCCTAGTAAAAGATCAAAAATCAAAAATAACATCATATTCTTAACCACTAACCTTGAAATAGTCTAAAACCATTCTTCACATGCTTATGTTTGAAATTTGTTATTTTAAACCTTCTGGTAGTGGCACTTAAAGGGTTAAGACCACTGGTAAAGAATCAAATATTAAAAATATTATTATCATTATCAACTGCCTTAAAATAGCATAAAAAAAACACACCTCATGCCTGTACTTACTGATGGCCATTTTTTCAAAGTTTTGTGAAAAACAGTAACTTTGACCCCTTGTCTCCCATTAGGGGATGAACCCATGCACAGCTTAAAGTTCTGATCATTTTTGCTATGACGCCTATTGGTTTATTCTTTATTGTCAGGGAGTTGTTTCCTGCACAAAATATGGTCCACAAATTGCCTAAAGAGAAGGGTTATTTGAGTCTAGAGGGCCAAAAATAGGGGGAAATTGCAAAAAACTTGACATCTTGCATAGCTAGATATCACAAAGAGTCAAATATTATAACATATGTGGGACTTTTCTTGTACAGTTGAGTCAGGAGACCCAAGGCAAAAATACTGAAGTAATTTCAAAGTGTTCGTACGTAATTCTTATGAACACAAAACGTTGCACTATCTTTGAAGAACTAACAGCTTTAAAATTTACTCAATTTAGTAAACACATACCTATTAATATTACTAATAGCAAAATCCTCAATATCAATTATACAATTGTCATTGACAAACTTAAACCCAATTCTGATTTCACAATTCAATTCAGTTCAGTTCAATTCAATTCAATTATAGAAAAAAAGTAACCTTTGAGAGGTTGGGTAATAGACCGACTGATGCCATGGTACAGTACATTTTTGTATCTTTTAGATACCTAGTAAAGACATTAAATAAACTTCAAGTCACAATAATAATAGTTACTGTTTCTTTTAAATTACGTTAAATTTCTTTTTGTTTAAATTTACCAATTAGCTTCTGTCTTATCCTACTGTATTTCAAACACCAGACCATGTAGGGTTCTAATGCTTCTTTAACAACACATTGCTCACATTTTTCTGTTTTATGCTTGGCAGCATAATAAGAGTATTGATTCAGACCAACATGTCAAAGCCTTAATCTACTGAAAAATAGTTTCTTCCTTTCTCACTCAAGGTCACCATTTACTCCTACCCCTTGGTGTGGATTTTAAGTGAAACAAGTGCCTTCCTTTATCACTACTCTCTGAAATGTTTTGCCATTTTCTAAAAACTGCCTTTTTTAATTATACCTTTAAATGTACATGTACCTAACTGAATCGTACAGTCTATTTCTGTTCTAAACAAAGCTTTTTTTAGCATGTATCTCGTCTTTCATTGCCACTCACTCCTTTATGAGCAAGAATCAACAAAAACTTCTCAATTATATTATTCAAATACAAGCCAGATGCTGTTAATTCTAAAAACGATCACTTCTGATATTTTTTCTGTTGGATAACGGCTCTGTCAGGTTTCATCTCATTTATATATTTATCTAAAGCAACAATAACAGCGGTCATTTATTTCCGTTGAAATAAAAAACATAATTCATCTGATATTCAGATGGTATTTTCTGTGCTCCGCGACACATCTTTTGCGAGCTCTTAAAATGGGTAGGTGGGCTGATTAAAAAAAAATCGGTAGAAAAATATCAATTTTAAATATATAGATTTCCCAGCGTGTAGTACTGATAGTGATTCAAAAATCGATTTTCAGAAAACGGTTTCAAAAGTTACCGTTTAGAATATAATCCTTTGTAAAAACAACCTCAATTTAGTTTGCTCAACTACGGGCTGTCTGCCCAGAGAAATGCACATTTGTTCGCAGTATAGACAGGAAAAAAAGGAGCGGCTGGACTTTAACCATCGCTACACAAGCGCTGCAAATGCCGCTTTAACGCTTCCTGTCTGGCGTCTTGAGTACTTGAGGCCGACACCGTCGTCCCTTGATGACGTCACGGCAATGGCCGCTCTCACTGTGTAGTGTAGGGTTTCTAATTCTCTGTTGTAAAAAAAAAATAATAATTAAGTAGCCGAAAGTATTTTTTTTTTCAAACTCGGGAAGCTGTGAGACGAGATAGCAATAAAGCTCATTAATCCTGTCCCAATAGAAGTACAGGTGGGAATCGGTAAAAAATAAGAAACAAAAAAAACGCACATTTCTCATAAAGTTCATGTTGTTTATGGGGGAGGTCTGTATTGTTGATGGAGGGAAGCATGGCTGCTATTATTGTTGCACAACAAATAGAATGTGAAAGAAAGTTGTAGGGTTTTCGATTGCAAAACAAAAATCTAGGGCCCTTGAAAGGTAAGTTGAAAAGATTGTGCATGCACTTAAATAAGACGTAAAAATCGAATGCCAAGGATTGGTTTTGCCAACATGGCCTGCTATGTTCTAAGACAGATACCTTGTCTTAACTGAATGTGTTTCTTCTGAAAATCATTTAAAATGTGTAAACTCTGAAGTCCGTCCTTATTTGTTATTTGTGAAACAAATCTGTGATCGCCTCTATTTACACTCTGGCGCCCAGTGATTCGGTGATCGTACGACCTGCTGAAGGCTGCGAGGCACTTTAATGGGACAGCAAAGTGACTGGAATCATGTTTGGATGTTACACTTTTGGACTATCTCGATGTTCTTAGTAACTGATTTCAACTGGTGTCGAAGCAGAGCGCATCGAAACGTACCATACCATGTAACTTACAGTTGGGTTTGACATTTGAATTAATAGTTATAAAGCAGTAGTAATGTTACTTTATTGATTAACACTCTTAATGAATACATTTACATTTTTACGAAGAGAAAAATGTTTCGACTTGTGCGACCACGGAATGTATTTAAAGCTATATTATACTGTTAAGAATAGCCTGGAGTGAAAAGTTTGACTTATTTCAGTATAAAGCGTTACCTTTTACATATGCAAGTTAGGTAGATAGAGAAAGGTTACGTGTAAAACAAATTTATTTTGGTAACACCAACAATGTTAAAAGTTGTGTTTGAGGGAATGTTAGTATTTTTATGTTTATACATTTATTTAGGTTAATTTGAAGCAGGCACTGCACTATGTGTGTATTTTAAAGTTTGATGCTTGCCAGCAGGCACATGTTTTGTGTAGGAAAACTTACAATTTTATTTCCTTTTTTACTCCAAATCATTTATTTCATTGATGAGGTTGTGTTGATTATTTAATTGCAACTTAACTTTATATTAATTTATCATTTTCTTAGGGGTTATAGCCTTAATCAGTGCTACTGGAGGGAGAGAGTTCCCTTTACAGTAAAGACTTGCAGGTAAGTCATTATCAGTTTATTTTTTAGCACCTTTAAATAACAAGATTTAAACCAAAGTGCTGCACATCACAGTAACATATAGAATCTAAAAGTAATTTACACGACTGACAAAATTGAGCTACAAATGAAGAACCTCCAAAACCTAATTTCAAATTTTTGGCATTATCAGTTTTGTCAAAACCAATCAGCTGACTTTCATTTTCATTAAACTGAAGAAAGCTCTTCTGTCTGCCAGGGTTGGATCTCATTAAAACACTCAGTAAGGGGCTCAGTTTGTACAAGTATCCTCAGAGGTCAGTGACAGATAAATTGTTTCTTATGTATAATTATTTTGATACTTTTGATTGGAATAAATGTTTTTATATAGAATTTCTTATCCTTAAAAAATGTACATTTAAGTGTATTGCAAATTAAGATGTTGTTAGTTATAGAGGGTATTCAATCAATAAATTGCAGATTGTAATTTTGGAGGAATAACACAAAATTCCAAAAAAAGCATCTTGCTGTGCTTATTCTAGCTCTGTTTGTTTTCATTGCGCCTACGTTTTCGTAAACGTATTTGAAAATGTTTCTCAACCAACCCTTAAGTCAGGGTGATAAGGTCATATTTTTATAATGAAAATTTTAAAATAAAAAGTACAGTCAATTTTTTTTTTGAACATTTTTATTTTTCAACAACATTATGGAAAAACATTTTTGGTGAAAGATGCTGTTTTGAATGTGTCAAACATTTTTTAACATATTTTCTGTCATATTTAAATTTTATTGTGACTAATGCTCCATTCTTATTTTTTTTTGCTTAACTCATGGATGGCAAAAAATATGATTATAGCATGTTATAATTTTGTTAAACCTCAACCATACTACATCGGTTGAGTGTGGGCAACAGATGAGACACATACAGACATGCATGACTGTGTAGTAGATTAAATCATCTTGAGAGTGTGGTCGGGCTTTAAGTTTTAGTTTTATATTCAAATACCATACTTTTTTGATTTATCCTGATTACAACGTTGTTTTAGTAAATTAAATAGAAAATGATGGCAATATCATTAATATGCTTTCTAAAATTCATCAATTTGATATTACATAAATTGTCCAAAGTAATTTGAGAAATGTATAATACATTGTTCAAAAATCTAAAAGTTAATTTCCTATTTATAATATTAATGTGTAGCTTATTATTGTTTGCTGGACAAGAGCTTTTTATTGCTGTATGCAAAGAGAGAGAGAGAGAAACTCCTTTACATAATTCAAATGTCCAAATCTCAGTGAGCTGCCTAATCACTGACTAGACACTAGTTAAATGGCTTTTATTTATTTATTTGTAGTTTGACAAGGTATATATATAAAATAAAATATAATTACTAAAAATTCTGTTTTTAGCCATTTTACTGATGTACAGTTTCTAAAGAAATATGTGTTCAATTATTATTTTGATTTAATATTTTATAATTTAAGCAAGAATAATATATATACAGATACATACACACACACACACACACACACACACAAACTAAAATGGTTAATAAGGAAAAAAATTAAAAAGAAAGAAGCTTCCGACTTGGCAGTTCTAGTCATAGTGAGGCATAACATAGGCATTATCGCTGTTGGGATGGAGGAACCTCATTAGTGTTTCTTGACACATTTCTACTGAATCATTCTTTGGCTAAAAGTCCTTTGTGTTAGTGTGTCACAGATTGCACTCAGTCTTGTTTTACATGGTTACACCATATTGGATTCAGATCATGGGCCAGTTATTGTTTTAAATTTAATTTATTTCACATAATCTGATCATGAAAGTTTATATTACACCTCCACCAACAGGCACTTCATACAATGCTGAATTTAAGCCAAATGCCGTACACGTTACAGTAAACTTGATCTATATTCACCCTGCACAAAGCCAATTGGTATGCGTTCACATTGTTGCAGTTTTTTTGGCGTTGAAGAGAATTGAAAATCTAGTACTGATCACTACAGTAATATAAAATCTTACACTACCGATGAAAAGTTTTACAACATCTCAGTTTTTCTTCACATGTAATCTGTTGAAATGCAATGAATGACCTGAGATATTGAAAAGGTAAGCAGTAAACTGCTAGAGGTTCACATTTAAGGTTTAGCTGAGCAAAAACTGAAAAATGGAAATATCAGAATATTACAAATTGGCCTTCTTCAGGGAATAATTAATAGGTTACAACCTATAGATGTTCTGTAGCAATTAAAGTAAATTAAGCCTTGCAAGCTGAAGCAAACAATTTGCACAGGTGGCCCACAGACCCATTGATAATATTCTGAAATTTCGTTTTTTTTCAGTTTTGCTAACTTAAACTTTAAATTTAAACCTTTGGCAGTTTATTGCTTACCTTTTCTCTATTTTAGGTCATTCATTACATGTTAGCTGATTAAATTTGAAGAAAAACTAAGGTGTTCTAAAACTTTTGACCAGTAGTGTATGTGAGCAGCAAAACATATTTTCTGCCAGGTTTGATATCATGATCGACAAGAGATGGAAATTTCAGTTTCTTTATTATTAATTAAAAAAAAAATCTTTATCTGGCTTCCAAATAGTGCATAAATGCCTTACAGTATTTTGCACATTTGACATTTCTGTCACAAGTCTCCCTTTTTTCAGCTATTCTTTCGTGAAGCTTTAATTTTTAAAAATTATTATTATTTAGGCTTTTGATAAGAGTGAAAATTCAAAGTTTTAAATCAAATTAAAAATTGCATCACATCAGTCATTTGGTAAATAATTCCTAGTTTTCCCAAAACACACTAGTTTGATTTTGCATGCACATTCTGAAAAATTCCATCACTTTGTAGAACTACTGTATGTTGTAACCACAGGATGGCGCCAGAGAGCCCAAAACCACAGAGACAGTGAAGCACAACATGTTCATAGGATAAATGAAAGGATTTTTATTACTTTCCTAGGCACCTCTTCATAATCCTCTCAATGACAAATCACAATTGTACAATAAATTACAGCTAACCAACAGTTCTTCTTCCTTCTCTACCTGTGTTGATCTTCGCCTGCTGACCTCCCAACTCTGACTCATACATGTGTAGTAGTGGGCTTCCTTCTTTGCCGTAACTGGGAATGCTTCTGGGGTCATGTCATGTCTTCCGGCGTGGACCTCCAGGCCATAAAGTAAGTAAGGAGGTCATCCTCCGACAGAGCTGCACTTCCAGATTCGAATTCCCAAGTTCCCCTGTAGGTGTCCCAGCTGGTTAGAAGATGTGAGGATCACTGCCACCTGGTGTATGGGGAATGGTACCTCTCCCAAATCTCAGCTTCTGCTAGTTCGTCGTACATATTAGCCCGGCCGGGCATAAAGTTATTTCCTCGTCCATCCCATCTGTCCTTCCATTGTGGCCCCCCGTCTAGGTAATAACACATCCTCCTTCCCAGCAGGAATGCCTGTTCTCCTCCTACAATGTGGTATCATTTTTTCCTAGTTTGAGGGGAAAGCAAAGAAGACCTGAAATTAGCATGGCATGATCGTACCTGATCTGCTTGAAAATGTATACTGCCAGCTAAACTGGATAAAATTGTATTGCTTCAGACTAATTCCAGATCTACTCCATGACAATGAAGATTTTGATCTGTTTTGTACATTAATGCATATAACTTACATTGTAAGCCCACAATTACTTTCTGCCCAGCCAGTAACACATTCACATAACATATGTAGGAAGCTTGTGTATTTTGAAGTCTTTTACAAATTTGCTACAAAATTGACCTTTTTAGTGCAGTGAATAGTAGTAATAATGAGACGTGTGGATTCAATTTACTGTATAAGTCTGTATTTAAGAATATTTTTTTAATTAAATGCATATTTTAATAACTTGTATTTAATATTTATTCCAGTTTCTGTTAATCTACCAATGGATGTGTCTGAAAGTCCAAATCATAATCCAAAATCTCCAGAAGAAGAACATAATTCAGACAGTGAACTCTTAAAAGATGACATTTTTTCTCAGAATATTGAAGAAGGAAGAGATTCAGATTTAGAAGATGATGAAGTCGAAAGAGTCTCAGACCAAGAACAACTGGAGAGGTGTTCAGATCATGAAGGAGAAATTGACAATTCAGACGCTGATGATGATCCTTGTAGTGAAGAAGAAATGCATAATGAGGCCAAATATCAGGACTCTGATAATGATGAGAGGCAAGGGAAAACTGTTACAGCAGTAAATAAAATTGAGGAGGATGATGAAGATGAGGAAGAGGAGGAGGAGGAGGAGGAAGTGGAGGAGGAGAGAGACACAGTTGAGGAACATGAAAAATTAAATGATCTAAAGGATGAATCATCTTCTGTCACCCGGGACTTGGATGAACATGAACTTGATTATGATGAGGAGGTGCCAGAAGAACAGAGCACTGTGGCTCCTGAAGAGGAACTAAGGAAAGCAGTTGGAGGGGATGGAGAGGACGACGAAGAGGAGGAGGAGGAAGATGATGAGGAGGAAGAGGAGGAGGAGGAGAACGCTGATGCCAAACAGAAGAAAGACAAAAGTCAACCAAAACAAGAGGAGGAGGTAGAAGAAACAGAAAAAAAATTAGAGGAGCAGAAAGTTCCAGAGAGAATTCGTAGAGATTCTATTCGAGAGAAGAAGAAAGATGATGATGATGGAGAAATAGATGATGGTGAAATTGATGTATGTATATCTTATTTACTTAATTGCATTACATTTGTAAAGTGAATGTTAAGCCTTATATATTGAAATTACATTTAAGCATACTATCTATTGAACATTTACTTATCTTAACTGTTGTTTTTTTTTTTCTTTTTTAATGAGAGTCTTGGCATTTACTTTAGATGTACTGTACTTTGAGTGTGATATTTATGTAAAACTTTTTTGTTTTTCATGCTCTGCTGTGGTTTGTTGAGTCTAATTAATTTAGCATGATACCATTTTTTTAACATCTTGTTAAAATCCTGTGCTATATTATTGTACAGAATGCAGTTTGGTATTTCTTTTATTGTTTCAGTAATTAAGGGTGTACTCACACTGGCAATTCATTCTGTGCCTGAGCACGTTTGTCCACATGTAGCCCCGAAAAGTCTAGTTCATTTGACTAGTGTGATCGCTCAGTGCTGGGCCAACTATACCATGCCTTGGCCCACTTGGAAGAGGTGGGCCTAAGGACAGTTCAGTAGCATTCAGAAACAGTGTGATCAGTAAATGTGCCTGAACACAGGAAAAAGATGTGACGTCAATGATACAAGTCAGATAGTGAAATTCTCATTTCATTCAATATTTTTTGAGTTAAAAACAGGTTTTTATTCTTACTTTGCACATGAACTTGAATTGTAGTTGACAAGAAAACCTGCAAATTCTTCCCTTAACATCATTTGTCACCGTACAAATCTTCTCGTATGTGCAGCACAATTAACAGCAAAACCGTGCGCTGCACACTGAATAAATCTGTAAGAGGTTAAAGCTTTATCCTGTCCTACACAACTCCAAAATAACCACCAAATAAGTAAAATCATTTTGACATGAATACTGTCACTCCATGTTCAGATCTTGTTTTGACTTTCCATGCTCCTGACAAAACGTGCCCAGGCCCAGAACATTAAGCACAGTGTGAGTGCAGGCCAGCAGGGGAGTAGGGAGGGGGAACAGGTGTGCTTGGGCATAGTACAGAACAAACATGCCTAGTGTGAGTAGGCCCTAATATTTTCTACTGTTAACAGTATACTGTATTCCAGAAGAGTAGTGCTGTGTGATTTTTGTTATTGTTAGACAACTGTGGAAATTTATATTCGTCCGTTATCTGTTGAATTTCACTTTTTCTTGTTTTGCTGCGTATTATAATTTAGAAGAGCAGTACATGCTCTGATATTCTTTTGTATATACTGTGCATGTAGTACCAGAATACAGCACATTATGTGCTTGTATGCGTGCTTTACACATCACCAAATTAACGTCTGTTAAGCTAATTCAGGTGGATATATCAGACTTGTGATCCAGAATAATACATCCATTACATTTTTAAAAGCTTCCTTCGTAAAAAGTAAATTTGCTCCACTGTTTCTAGCGAAGACCATTATCCATACCATGTTTTTGCCTTTCTGAACATCTAGCATTGCAGTCTGTGTCCTTGTCTAGTACACATGCATACAACCAAAGCCAATAGGTCATAGTATTGATGCCAAACTAAGATGACCTGTGCAATAATTTCCCATGCTTCAGTAATATGTAAAAAAAAAAAAAAAAAAAAAGCTCACCCCCTGTGCTTGAGTCCCAATCCAGGTGGTTCGTTGTGTGGTGGTTCCAGCAATGCTCTATCAGCACATTCTCCCAACCTTAAAAAAGCTGATAAAATAACATTTTTTAGCAAGTATTTAAGTTTTTTGTAACTAGAAAATGAGAAAAATTGTTTAATCCATCTAGCCCATTTTATTTTTTTGTCCTTTTCTTCCTGTTCTGATCTGATCCCTGTTTTTGGAAATCTTTTTGATGTGTGAAACTCAGTTGTTTGAAAATATGCTGGGCTGTTCTGTTTTGGTTTTGGAGGTGGAAGGTCAAGCAGTCTGGTTTAATATTTTTTGGTGCTTTAGTTATTTTTTGTACTTTAGGTTTTCATACTTCTTCCCACTATTTCTTTCCTCCAAATGTGTGAATGGAACCCTTTATGTGAGTTGGAAGTTGTCATTTAATTCTTGTTTGTGGACATTTGACATTTGGAATATTTATTGCCTGCCTCATGTCTGTTATTTTTGGAGTATATAATTCTTAATTTTAACAATAATTTGCTCCCCATTTTTCTTAAAAAAAAAAAAAAAAGAAAAAAGAAAGTCCAAAGCAAAGAGAAATATACATTTTTATGACTATTTGTCATTACTGGCAGTTCCTGTCTGAGGTAGTCCATAAGTAAAGGAACTACTTAAAAGGTTCATGCAGGAAAAAAAGGAATAGTGTCCAAAAATATATATAGTAAATATTAGTACAATTGTATATATATCATCCTGAGAAAGGAAAATAATAAAATTGTAACGTACCCCTGAAAATACCTGTCAAACTATCACTATAGTAGTTTATGACTTGATTTTTAGGAGACTGTAGAGTTAAAGCCATGCAGTTACATGTCTCATGACATTCCCACTCCGTAAACAAATGGACCCAGTTCCTTTATACACTAAAGGTTAAGCATGGTGTTTCTGAAGTTATTTTTTCACAGTCACATCATGCTATTATTTGCTGCAGAGTCTTGGTTTATTAGGAGAAGCCATATTTAGCAGTTTTATTTAGTATCCTCAAACTGCTTACAGTTGCATCTAGTATGACTCAAGTCCAAACATATGCAGTATACTGGTCTTTCATCTTATCAAATATCTCTAATTTGTAGGGCAAGCAATATAATATTGTTTAATTTCAAAGATGGTAATGTTTTGTAATATTGAGATATTGTGATATCGTATTATTGTTTTCACTTAAAAGCATTCCATGGAAGTAAATTTTAAACATATTCTCTTATCCAGTATTTAAAGAACAAAATTAACAAAAAATGCGTATATGTGCATTTTAGAATTTCACATTGTGAAACAAAAGCATTACCACATCAGTAACACCACATTGTATCAAGTAGCTCTCCGGATTATAAGTTTGCATCTAAACAAGGTTAATTATATTTACTCTAATGAAAGCTGTATATTTGATCCTTATAGCCTTAATTGTTTGCTGTTATTTAATTTTGGAACCTGAGAAAATTCTCCAGTACTACATATTTAGTGAAGGCTGGAGTAACACGAAATTATGGAGTCAAGGGAGAAGATGGTATTATGTCTGGACATATCTGTATTTTTCATAGTGATAGTAGGAAGGTGGGTAGTAAGAAGTCCCACTGTCTGCAACATGGGTGCTATTTCTCCTTATTGTTTATTTCCAGCATGTTTACAAACCAATTTTTCTGAGCTTCACAGCAGCTGCAGGCTGTTCATATTCCTCTAGTTGTCTCTCCAGGTTTGTTTTTCTTTTAAATTTGCTGGTTCTGATTCCTCATCCTGATATTCTGACTCATAAATATAAAGCTCATTTTTGCTTTCACAGTCCTATATCACTGATATATACTGTGCGTGACAGTTTGTTTCTCTAAATGCTTGGAAAGTAAAAAATATAATTACTTGTTTAATACAGATCTTTACACTTTGGCTACACTATACATATTTAAAGTAAGTTTGTGACTTAAGTTAACACAAAAACAAAGATAGTTAAACCATATACCATTTACTTAAGTGAACACAAAAGCTTAGGTTAAACCTATAGTTAAAAAGAACAATTTCAGTTTAATTAAGATAAACATATAATGTTGACAGTATCATTTTAATAACATCTTAAGATATAGCCAGTTGACAATCGAGGAGTAAAATAGGAATCTTCAGTCAGCAGCATTCCTAGAGGAGATACACTTCTGTGGGTCAGTTGTAACTGTCACAAAGTCAGAAGGGCCAAGTATTTTCAGTTAAAGCAACAGGATATGAGGTGTACAGAGACCTCTTGTCTGCTCAGATGCTATTGATGCTGTAATTGATCATCTGCCAATTGAATTTGGCCAGTTGATACTACAAAAAGACATGATTGGTAATCAGTACAAAGGCCGATCACAAAAATGGATATTTTCAGCCCTTGCTTTTCTAAGATTTATGGTAATTTAGTTGCCGTGCTCCTTTACACAAGGTATTACAGTAGTCGAGCCAGCACACATCTTTTTTTTTTTCTTTTGCATCAGACTTCCTGCAGTGTAAACAAAGAGCAGCGAGTGGAGGCTTGTTTTATCAGTGAATGAGAGGCGATTGGTATGTTAACCTTTATGTTAAAGAAAATAGAGTAATAAACTGAAAAAAACGTAAATCAGAGAAGTCGTTCTGTGCAACTAGACAAACAGCAAGAAAGGCTACTTTAAGAATTCAGACCTTTATTTTGTTCTTTAAATGAAAACAGGCATCGTTTCCTTTTGGACAGTGAGCTTGTTTGAAATGCATGCAGCAGCTTACACTTTTAATTGGGGAAAAGAAAAAGGATAAAGACAAATTTAAAATTGTTGTTTAGTAAACAATAGCCTTTTTTAAAGATTTGTGCTGTGTTTATTATTTGGTGCTTTGTGTCAATATAAGTTTTGGTAAGAAATAAGTACTACATAATTAAAATGGTTATCCATATTTTATAATTACACCTCAAGAATTGCAAATTTCTAGTTGATACACTGAAGAAAAAAATACATCTGTGCAAATATAGTAAATGTATATTTTAACAGCAAAAAGCTATAGTGCAGTTAATGATATAAAATGATTAAAAAGTAGAAGTCCATGTATGTATTTTTACATTTAAGCAGTATTTAATTTCCATTATCAATTATATATATGGGTCTGTATTGAAGGAGCGACACTTCATAGGAGTGACATAAATACCGTATTAAAGGAGTGACATTTTATTGGATTGACATAACTAGTCACCTACCACAGACAACTGAAAGTATGCTCACTAAAAAAATCATTGTCGCCTCACCTGCCACAGACAACTGAAAGTATGCTCGCCAAAACAATCGTTGTCGTCTCACCTACCACTTGGATGGTTGGTTGGATGGATGGTTGTCACTCCTTTGAAATTTATAAATGAGGTTTCACTCCTTCGTTATGTCACTCCTATGACATGTCACTCCTTTGAATAGGACATACAGTGGTGTGAAAAACTATTTGCCCCCTTCCTGATTTCTTATTCTTTTGCATGTTTGTCACACAAAATGTTTCTGATCATCAAACACATTTAACCATTAGTCAAATATAACACAAGTAAACACAAAATGCAGTTTTTAAATGATGGTTTTTATTATTTAGGGAGAAAAAAAAATCCAAACCTACATGGCCCTGTGTGAAAAAGTAATCGCCCCCTGAACCTAATAACTGGTTGGGCCAACCTTAGCAGCAATAACTGCAATCAAGCGTTTCGATAACTTGCAATGAGTCTTTTACAGCGCTCTGGAGGAATTTTGGCCCACTCATCTTTGCAGAATTGTTGTAATTCAGCTTTATTTGAGGGTTTTCTAGCATGAACCGCCTTTTTAAGGTCATGCCATAACATCTCAATTGGATTCAGGTCAGGACTTTGACTAGGCCACTCCAAAGTCTTCATTTTGTTTTTCTTCAGCCATTCAGAGGTGGATTTGCTAGTGTGTTTTGGGTCATTGTCCTGTTGCAGCACCCAAGATCGCTTCAGCTTGAGTTGACGAACAGATGGCCGGACATTCTCCTTCAGGATTTTTTGGTAGAGAGTAGAATTCATGGTTCCATCTATCACAGCAAGCCTTCCAGGTCCTAAAGCAGCAAAACAACCCCAGACCATCACACTACCACCACCATATTTTACTGTTGGTATGATGTTCTTTTTCTGAAATGCTGTGTTCCTTTTACGCCAGATGTAACGGGACATTTGCCTTCCAAAAAGTTCAACTTTTGTCTCATCAGTCCACAAGGTATTTTCCCAAAAGTCTTGGCAATCATTGAGATGTTTCTTAGCAAAATTGAGATGAGCCCTAATGTTCTTTTTGCTTAACAGTGGTTTGCGTCTTGGAAATCTGCCATACAGGCCGTTTTTGCCCAGTCTCTCTCTTATGGTGGAGTCGTGAACACTGACCTTAATTGAGGCAAGTGAGGCCTGCAGTTCTTTAGACGTTGTCCTGGGGTCTTTTGTGACCTCTCGGATGAGTCGTCTCTGCGTTCTTGGGGTAATTTTGGTCGGCCGGCCACTCCTGGGAAGGTTCACCACTGTTCCATGTTTTTGCCATTTGTGGATAATGGCTCTCACTGTGGTTCGCTGGAGTCCCAAAGCTTTAGAAATGGCTTTATAACCTTTATCAGACTGATAGATCTCAATTACTTCTGTTCTCATTTGTTCCTGAATTTCTTTGGATCTTGGCATGATGTCTAGCTTTTGAGGTGCTTTTGGTCTACTTCTCTGTGTCAGGCAGCTCCTATTTAACTGATTTCTTGATTGAAACAGGTGTGGCAGTAATCAGGCCTGGGGGTGGCTATGGAAATTGAACTCAGGTGTGATACACCACAGTTGGGTTATTTTTTAACAAGGGGGCAATTACTTTTTCACACAGGGCCATGTAGGTTTGGATTTTTTTTCTCCCTAAATAATAAAAACCATCATTTAAAAACTGCATTTTGTGTTTACTTGTGTTATATTTGACTAATGGTTACATGTGTTTGATGATCAGAAACATTTTGTGTGACAAACATGCAAAAGAATAAGAAATCAGGAAGGGGGCAAATAGTTTTTCACACCACTGTATATACCTGTATACACACACACACACACACACACAGCAGAGTCTCGCTTATCCGACATAATCGGGCCGGCAGAACATCGGATAAGCAAAAATGTTGGATAATGGGAGGTGTTAAGAAAAAGCCTATTAAACGTCAATCTATGTTTTAATTTTACACATTACGAACCTATTAATCATGTTTTACATCAAAACAGAAAAAATTAACTGAAAAAATGAACGTACAGTTACAGAATTGTCTGATGTTGAATACAGTATGCACTGTACTTAAGTTCAGTCCTGTGATGATTTAAAGAAATTTGTGATCATAGTCTGCTTTCCTGATGAGTGCCATTTCTTCTCTGTCTAGTCTCGCCATATTTGCAGCATCATTATGTCGATTTCTGTAGCTTCTTGTTGCTCAATTTAATTGCAGTTTCTAGAGCCTTAACTCTGTCACTCATATAGTCAACATCTGTACGAGCGTATACTGTTTACTACAGCATTGTGACTGCGTGTGTGTGTGTGTGTTTGTGCTGTGACGTGCGAGTCCCCGTCTTGCACCCGAAAACACGAAGCTAAGTCTCAGTACTTTAGCAACACCAGCTTTATTCAGCTTGAAACAGCGGTTATTTATTGTTGCGGGATCTGCCGGTCTCCTATACACAGACACAGCAGTCAGGCAGGGTCATGGCCAGGTTAGTGGCCAAGTAATCCTGTGCCCTGCGCATGTACTGTATAATGTTTCTTGTATCACCCATCGACAGCGGGCACTTATAGCATGTCCACGATCTTTTCGGATTCGCTTTTACGGCGAACTGCTATAGTGCTGGGAGACTGCGATTGCTTTGGGACACTCTTCTGCGTGTCGTCCCATTGGGTGGAAACCCCCAAGAGTTTAGAAATTCACTCATGCCAGCCATGATTCTTTTCAAAGGTAAAGTGCAGGTTAATTTGTTTTATGTATTTTTACTTTATATTTTGTATTAATCATTTTTATATGAATAGTTTTGGGTTGTGGAACGAATCACCTGAGTTTCCATTATATCTTATGGGGAAATTCGCTTTGATATACTGTACCAGTGCTTTGGACTGCGAGCACATTTCCGGAATGAATTATGCTCGCAAACCAAGGTTCCACTGTAATTAGCTGCGGTAGAGTCGGGAGCAATAAAAAATAGACTACGCTCACGCTGTCAACTTGCAGTTCTTGTTGCCGATTGATGCGTTTTTTTTTTGCGTTGGGACATCAGATAATACGGAATGTCAGATAAGCAAAGGTAGGATAAGCGAGACTCTACTGTATTTGAATTCACTTGTTTATAATGGTGCCATATTGGTTGGACATCCGGATAAGAATTTCAGGACACACTGTACATATGACATTAATACAAGTCAAGTTGGGGAGCTTGCACTGGTACAGTGTGTTGCCGCACCC
>JANRMT010062806.1:27276648-27287760 GCA_026402145.1 Polypterus bichir lapradei
GCTTCAACAGGTAGTCACCTGAAATGGTTTTCACTTCACAGGTGTGCCTTATCAGGGTTATTTAGTGGAATTTCTTGCTTTATCAATGGGGTTGGGACCAGCAGTTGTGTTGTGCAGAAGTCAGGTTAGTTGTCCTGTTGAAAAATAAATGATCGTCCAATGACCCCAAACACACCTCCAGACTGTGTAAGGGCTATTTGACCAAGAAGGAGAGTGATGGAGTGCTGTAAATGGTCATGAAAATAAAGAAAACACATTGAATGAGGAGGTGTGTCCAAACTTTTGGCCTGTACTGTATATGTGTGTGTATATATGTGTGTATATATATATATATATATATATATATATATATATATATATAATATAGAGAGAGAGAGAGATTGTTTGGTGTTTGTTCATTTATTTCTTTATCAATATACACTCACCTAAAGGATTATTAGGAACACCATACTAATACGGTGTTTGACCCCCTTTCGCCTTCAGAACTGCCTTAATTCTACGTGGCATTGATTCAACAAGGTGCTGAAAGCATTCTTTAGAAATGTTGGCCCACATTGATAGGATAGCATCTTGCAGTTGATGGAGATTTGTGGGATGCACATCCAGGGCACGAAGCTCCCGTTCCACCACATCCCAAAGATGCTCTATTGGGTTGAGATCTGGTGACTGTGGGGGCCATTTTAGTACAGTGAACTCATTGTCATGTTCAAGAAACCAATTTGAAATGATTCGAGCTTTGTGACATGGTGCATTATCCTGCTGGAAGTAGCCATCAGAGGATGGGTACATGGTGGTCATGAAGGGATGGACATGGTCAGAAACAATGCTCAGGTAGCCTGTGGCATTTAAACGATGCCCAATTGGCACTAAGGGGCCTAAAGTGTGCCAAGAAAACATCCCCCACACCATTACACCACCACCACCACCACCACCACCAGCCTGCACAGTGGTAACAAGGCATGATGGATTCATGTTCTCATTCTGTTTACGCCAAATTCTGACTCTACCATTTGAATGTCTCAACAGAAATCAGACCAGGCAACATTTTTCCAGTCTTCAACTGTCCAATTTTGGTGAACTCGTGCAAATTGTAGCCTCTTTTTCCTATTTGTAGTGGAGATGAGTGGTATCTGGTGGGGTCTTCTGCTGTTGTAGCCCATCCGCCTCAAGGTTGTGCGTGTTGTGGCTTCACAAATGCTTTGCTGCATACCTTGGTTGTAACGAGTGGTTATTTCAGTCAAAGTTGCTCTTCTATCAGCTTGAATCAGTTGGGCCATTCTCCTCTGACCTCTAGCATCAACAAGGCATTTTCGCCCACAGGACTACCGCATACTGGATGTTTTTCCCTTTTCACACCATTCTTTGTAAACCCTAGAAATGGTTGTGCGTGAAAATCCCAGTAACTGAGCAGATTGTGAAATACTCAGACCGGCCCGTCTGGCACCAACAACCATGCCTCGCTCAAAATTGCTTAAATTGCCTTTCTTTCCCATTCTGACATTCAGTTTGGAGTTCAGGAGATTGTCTTGACCAGGACCACACCCCTAAATGCATTGAAGCAACTGCCATGTGATTGGTTGATTTGATAATTGCATTAATGAGAAATTGAACAGGTGTTCCTAATAATCCTTTAGGTGAGTGTATACTCACTTTATTATTTTACATACTGTTTGTTTTTTGGCTTATTTTTGATTGGCCACACTATGAGCCTTGGTGGTGTAGCTGCCAGGTTTGGAGAGTGACTCGGCCGTTACAATACAGTATATATCTGTATTTGACTTAGGCCTGTGTAAATAGCTAGTGGCAAAACAAGTAGAGACAATTTGTTTAGTTGACCAGTTGGCACAGAGGAGGGGAAAACAAAAAAACAAACTAAGGTTGGTTTATTAGGAGAAAAATAAACCTCTGTAGGGCCACGGTTGGAAGAATGGTAATCAGTTTCTATAGTGGTACTACTACTACTACTAAGATCTACGAATAACTTCTTCCATATGATTTAAACTTTATTACAAAACATAGGTAAATTAAAGAACATAATAAACTTATTAAGCTTAGCCTAACATTTTCTTTGCTGTAAACCTATGTAAATATATCCCAAATAAAACTGTTGCTCCATGTCCTGAAATGGCTTTTACAATCTTTGAAATATTTATGTGTACTTTACATTAATGCAAATACTGACCAAAAAAGATGTTCTGTATTTTATACTTGTCATATCAATTATCTGAATTCAACAATTAAAAACTGAAATACTTCATTTTATTTGCAGATTATTTTTTATTTTAAAGCCACATAGTATGTTAATTAACTTTGTAAGTATTCAGTAGTGCTACAAACATTGCTCTGTTCCTGATGATACATTATTGCAAGCTTACTGACCATGCTTCATGTCTGTTTTTGTCTGTATCAGGAAAGAGCCTGTGCCTTAGTCCTTAGAAATAATGGTTCTAACTAGAAGAGAGGCTAAATGCAAACATCAAGGTTTATAACACAAAAGATGTAAATTTATGTATATCACATTAACCTGAGAATGGTACTATGCTGTTCCTATTTTTTAAAATTTCATTATTAACAATTAATAAATTAGTAGGGCATCAACACAAGTAACCTCCTCCTCCAACACAAATATACAAGTGAAAACATTCTTATGGCAGTGAATGTACTGTGTGATAACATACGTGCATTTGTTAATATATCGTCATTTTTCTTAGTAATGCTAATTTGCAGTTGGTGAAACTTCTGCATTATGTTTGATCTCTTTTGCTATACACAAGATGCCATTACATTTTAAGTGATTATTTTTTTATTTGTAGGGTGGACCTGTGGTTGAAGAAGTTCTTCCTCCTCCTCCTCCCATTGAACCTCCAGCAGAGAGTGCTTGGGAAAGAGGATTAAGACATGCAAAAGAGGTAATTTTTATTAAATAATTTCAAAGTATGATTTATAATGAAACTGAGCTTATTTCTTTCCTGTTTTCACCAAAACAGGTTTTTGGCACCAAAATAATCTGTAAATACTATGGGGCCAACTATTACTGTCCTTTCTTTTCCCCAAGGTATGCCAGGCCACTCTACATTGCTTTGACATAACAGATGTTCTTTATGTTGGGAAGTATTCCACTGTTTATCAGAAATTTTATTGAGGCACAAACAGTTATTTGACATGGGTACACTTTGTATTATTGTCAAACGCAAAATAAGTCCCTGTGAGTGCTGTAGCATTAGGTAAAATGGAGGCTGTGTTTCCCCAAGTGGCAGCTGTTTATTATAAATATGAGTATTGTCAGTTTAACAAAGTGCATTATAATGAAATTTATATTTAAAAGTTATCTTAAAACACTGATACAATAATATGTGATTGTTGTTTTTTTTTTCTGGAATTATAATGCAGCATGTAGAAATGACACTTGAGACATCTGTTCCTGTTGGACAAAAAAGATACCATGTATAATGCACAGTCCTGCCAAAAAGTACTGAAATGAACATTTTTATCTGTTTTACACTTATATGAAAACGTTTGGGAACCCCACTTAATTCTTTGGATTTCTGTTTATCATTGGCTGAGCTTTCAAAGTAGCAACTTCCTTTTAATATATGGCGTGCCTTATGGAAACAGTAGTATTTCAGCAGTGACATTAAGTGTATTTGATTAATAGAAAATATGCAATATGCATCATAACAAAATTAGACAGGTACATAAATTTGGGCACCCCAACAGAGATATAACATCAATACTTAGCTGAGCCTCCTTTTGCAAATATAACGGCCTCTAGACACCTCCTATAGCCTTTGATGAGTATCTGGATTCTGGATGGAAGTATTTTTGACCGTTCTTCCCTACAAAATCTCTCCAGTTAAATTTGATGGCTGCTGAGCATGGACAGCCTGCTTCAAATCATCCCATTGATTTTCGATGATATTCAAGTCAGGTGACAGTGACGGCCATTCCAGAACATTGTACTTCTCCCTCTGCATGAATGCCTTCGTAGATTTCGAACTGTGTTTTAGGTCATTGTCTTGTTGGAATATCCATCCCCTGTGTAACTTCAACTTTATGACTGATGCTTGAACATTATCCTGAAGAATTTGTTGATATTGGGTTGACACTCGCCTTCAACAAGGGCCCCATTCCCTGAACTAGTCACACAGCCCCTCAGCATGATGGCACCTCCACCAAATTTGACAGTAGGAAGCAGGTGTTTTTCTTGGAATGCGGTGTTCTTCTTCCGCCATACAAAGCGCGTTTTTGTTATGATCAAATAACTCAATTTTTGTCTCATCAGTCCAAAGTGACTCTGTTTGTGGTGTGAGTGCAGAAAGGGCTTCTTTCTCATCACCCTGCCATATTTTCTTTAATTTTCTTTGTGCAAATTGCGCTGAATTGTAGAACGATGTACAGATGTACACCATCTGCAGCAAGATGTTCTTAAAGGTCTTTGGAGGTGATCTGTGGGTTGTATGTAACCATTCTCACAATCCTGTGCATATGCCGCTCCTGTACTTTTCTTGGCCTGCCAGACCTGGGTTTAACAGCAACTGTGCCTGTGGCCTTCCATTTCCTGATTACATTCCTTACAGTTGAAACTGACAGTTTAAATCTCTGAGAAATCTTTTTGTAGCCTTCCCCTAAACCATGATACTGAACAATCTTTGTTTTCAGATCTTTTGAGAATTGCATTGAGGATCCCATGTTGTCACTCTTCAGATGAGAGTCAAAGGGAAGCACAACTTGCAATTGACCACCTTAAATACCTTTTCTCATGATTGGACACACCTGTCTATGAAGTTCAACACTTAACGAGCTAATCCAACCTATTTGGTGTTGCAAGTATTCAATATTGAGCAGTTACATGCATTCAGATCAGCACAATTACAAGGGTACCCACATTTTTGCACAGCCAGTTTTTCAAATTTGATTTAATTTCATACAGCTAAATACTACTTCACTAAAAATCTTTGTTCAGAAAACACCCCAGCACTCAGATGTTCATAGGAAATGAAAGACATACCACTGTTATCTTTTTTGTTGAAAGTAGCGTAAATTATTATGCAGACTGAGAGAGGTTCCCAAACTTTTTCATATGACTTTATGTTGATGCCAATAGCAGTGTATGCAAAAAATGCATTGTAACTGCTTAAATGGTTTTGATTCCTGTTCCAGAAATCGGTTGGATAAACACATGAGAAGACTCTCATGCCCCATGACATTATTTACTTGATGACAATTTTAATTTTAGCATTTAGCAACCAAAAAATGTAAGTTCACCTGTTGCCCGTGTGCAATGTATCATGTAAATTGTTTGGTGTCGAAGGATAATCACAATAAGCACTTGACTTCTGAGAAGGCATTGGCATAACAAAAAAAAATGAGTACAGACCTCTGTTAGCAGCGTTTCTCATTTCCAGGCACTGACAAAACCAAACCAAGCAGTAAGGTTGGTCTTGAAGGCAGATATTGTGATTTTGTAAAATTTTATGATGGATAACATTTTCCTCCACATAAAATTAAAAATTTTGATATGATTAGAAAAGTATTCTACTTTACAATAAATGATCATTATTAGTTATTACATAGTATTAGAATCTGTTATGTGTACTTTAATGTACTGTACAAGGTACTGTAAACCAGTACTTCCTTAAAATATTTTAGATTCTGTAGTGACATACAGTACTTATTTAACTTAAAGCCAGTGGCATTGTTAGTAGGAATCTGCATTTGAAAATCGATTTTATATATGTTCACTTCAAGACAGTAAAAAATAATTTGATTTTGAACTTTATTGATAATCTTGTTTTAAAGTTACTCAAAGCTGCATAGCTGGTCCTTACTATACTTAAAACAGAATGAACAAAATCTAAATTCTGGCAGGACCAAACTTTGGCTCAGACAACAGGCAAGTTCAGTTGAAACTTAAATCATCATAGTTCAAGATATGCATTTTGCTTCTAGTGTTTGCGAAATTCAGGAGGTCATCACAAATAAAGTTATAATCCATTGTAACCAAGCACCAAAGGTCTGTTAATATGCTTTTTCAGTGTTGCTTGACAATATATTGCCACACAGTCAATGTTTTTTATTTTGCACTTGCAACCTTGAGCTGAACAGATAAATGGCACGCTTGTTATTAAAATAAAATGAGTAAAAGAAATTTGTAAGAAAGAAAAACTGTTTTTAAAATGCTAGCGTCTTGTCAGTGCTGTTTTAATTGCAGCCATGAGCTAAACACTAATCGTTTTTGCAGTACTTGATTACATTGTTTCCTCTGGGAGCAAACAGTCTATGGGAAGAGTAAAATTAGAATATATTGATGTTTACTGTACAGGATTTCAAACAGATTCAAGCAACACGAACTTCAAGAAAACCTAAATGTACATGTCAAACTCAGAAATCAAAAACTACACTCCTTTTCTTGTACAATAAAAATATGCATAATACTTAAATTGATACTTGAGTCACAATAGTTCTTTGATAATCTCCTAGTTTTACAACTATTGCTTTGTATACTGATGCTCAAGTTATTTCTTTTTCTTAATTCATAGTAATTTCTTTTTATTGTTTTTACTTTTTGAGTTTGCCCCATAGGTACATTTCAAAGCATATCATTTTAGTAAATAGTTTCTCCTTTTTTTTTTTTTTAGGTTCTAAAAAAAGCAACATTGCGGAAAGAACAAGAACCTGATTTTGAAGAAAAAAGATTTAATGTTACTATTGGGGAGGATGACAGGGATTTTGACAAAGAAAATGACTTTTTCAGAGAGAGAAACTACCGCATTACAAGAGAAGTTAGGGACCCTGGGTAAGGAATTAATTCTACTGTTTAATATAAATTATAGCACAAATATATGTGTGTGTGTATGTGTGTGTGGGTATGTATATACACTGGAACCTCAGGTCACGAATGTGTCGGACCATGTACAAATTGGGTTACGCCTCTGTTCATGACCACACACTCAGTTGACGAACAAGCCAGTTTCCCTTCCGGTTCGTATATGCCGAAGATTTCTGCATGTGTTCAGTCTCTACCTGTACTGTACATTGTTCTCTGTGCGTCATGCAGAAGGACTGTCCCTCAAAACTGTAACCCCCCTCAAACCAGGTTCCTCCTGTGGTATAGCGGGTCCACAGCTCCCGTCAAAAAGGCCAGTTTTAAAAAATAATCACCGCACTCGCGGCTTAGTGAGGGGGCGTGGTGGCGTGTGGCTGAAGCGGTTCCTGAGAAGTTTGTGATGTGGCCGTTTCTCTCCTAAGTGCACAAGTGAGAAGCGGTCTGCATCCGTAATTGTTCCCAGGAGCTGCTGATTGCCACGTCTACCACGCCACTAAATAGACATAAATAGAAGCGCGAGTCGGCTAAAGGAAAAAAAAAGAGAACAGGAAAGTATTTGAGGTTGCAGTAGGAGAAACCCGGTGCGAGAGAGAGAGCGAGCGAGTGAGCGCAGGCAGGCTTGTGTGTAGCTGAGAGCGAACGAGCAGTTGAGCAGTGACCCTGGCTGTTTGTTTCAGTGTTATTCAGTGTTTTTTACATTTAGTTTACTATTACACTGTGCATTCTATGGTATAATTAATTATTTTTATGCTTAAAAATCTTTAAAGAAAATATATTTACATACAGTTCGTACGGTCTGGAACGGATTAATTGTATTTACATACAATCCTATGAGGGAAATTACTTCGGGTCATGACCTAATCGGTTTACGACCAGATGTGTGTGTGTGTATAAATATATATATGTATGTGTGTGTGTGTATATATATGTGTATATATATATATATATATATATACATATATATATATATATATATATATATATATATATATACTAGCAAAATACCCGTACTTCGCAGCGGCGAAGTACTGCATTAAAATTTTTATTAAGAAGAAAATTTAACCTTTTTAAAGTGAGGGAAAATATGGCAATAATTATTTGTTAAGGATATCTTTGTATACCACGTTGTCAGTTCGGCCCTCCGGTTGTAACATGACCAAGCTGTGCGCTGAGCTTACTCTTGAGCATGCAACTTACAGTTGGCCATGTGAACAGTAATCTTGTTTCAAATCTCACAGCATGGATTGCTGCTGTCATAATCGATTTCAGTTTCATGGTTTGTTTCAATTACGACAGTATTTGCAGGACTTGTGTTGAAGTGACATTCGGCATCTGTCAAGCGTTGTAAGCTTACAACCGGTTTCATCCATAACTTCACATCCAGCTTTTGAGAGTTTAAACATTCATAAACATCAAAGTGTCCACTACTGAAATTGTCACCTATGAATGTAAGATGTTTAAGAGGCATTGGCAGTTGTCGAAAGGTGTACAATATTTGGCCATTTCGGTACACTTGAAAGCACCAACCGAACAATTCAGCGGCAGCCATCAGCTCACATGCAGAACCATAGGTGAAGGGCTTAAGCATTTCACTCTTCTAGTGCTCCTGTGTAGTATAATTATCTCCTGTACCGTCATCAGTCCACACCTTGAACCTGTCCCAGTCATTCAATACATAAGACACAATGTTCTTCCAGATATCAAGAGTGAGCCTGATATGCCCGTGCAATATGTAACACAGAGAATGGAAAAGGTAGGTGCCATCTCCGGGCATGGAAACCACTCGGTAAGTGACAGTTCTTTGATCGATGGTGATTACCTCGATAGACATGGTAATGGGGGTTGGAATGATGAAGGAAATGGGTACCTGAGTAATGTAAAGTAAGTGTAAAATACCTATACAATAACTATAATTGTAATAAACAAACAATAAAACAGCGGAGAAGCCGTGGATTAAACAAAAAGGCTGTAGTTATCAGCAGGGAGACGTGAATCCCGTGGCGAAGCAAGGAAGGGAATGTAGAGACTGGAGCGACGGACGGCCTTATATAGGCAGGCAGCCAACAACGTGGGAGGTGATGGGATGGGAGACCCAACGCCGCCTCACATGGTGACCAAGCTGCAGGCTATGGACGTATATATGTACGTAAATAGGATTCAGTTAGCGTTGGGAACCCGTGTACCAAATTTCTTGAAGATGGGCCCATAAGTAACAAAGACTGTTGAAAAGTTCAATATGGTGGCCGACAGTGGCATCATACCACCGAAATAAGTACGTACATTGGTTTCGGTTAGTGCAGGGAAGCCGCCTACCAAATTTCGAGAAGATGAGGCCATAAATAAGAAAGTTCAACATGGCGGATGTTGTTGATCGTTACGCGTAGAATTTCGAAATGAAACCTTCTTAACTTTTGTAAGTAAGCTGTAAGGAATGAGCCTGCCAAATTTCAGCCTTCTACCTATACGGGAAGTTGGAAAATTCAATATGGCGGCTGACAGTGGCGTCATACCACCGAAATAAGTACGTACATTGGTTTTGGTTAGCTCAGGGAAGTCACCTACCAAATTTCGTGAAGATGGGGCCGTAAATAAGAAAGTTCAACATGGCGGACGTTGTTGACCGTTATGCGTAGAATTTCGAAATGAAACCTGCTTAACTTTTGTAAGTAAGCTGTAAGGAATGGGCCTACCAAATTTCAGCCTTCTACCTACACGGGAAGTTGGAGAATTAGTGACATTTGGCAAATTCAATATGGCGGCCGACAGTGGCGTCATACCATCGAAATAAGTACGTACATCGGTTTTGGTTAGCGCAGGGAAGTCACCTACCAAATTTCGTGAAGATGGGGTCAGCCTTCTACCTACACGGGAAGTTTGAAAATTGGTGACGTTGGAAAGTTCAATATGGCGGCCGACGGTGGCGTCATACCATCGAAATAAGTACATACATCGGTTTCGGTTAGCGCAGGGAAGCCGCCTACCAAATTTCGTGAAGATGGGGCCATAAATAAGAAAGTTCAACATGGCGGACGTTGTCGACCGTTATCGACCGTTATGACCGTTACGTGTAGAATTTCAAAATGAAACCTGCTTAACTTTTGTAAGTAAACTGTAAGGAATGAGCCTGCCAAATTTCAGCTTTCTACCTACATGGGAAGTTGGAGCATTAGTGATCAGTCAGTCAGTCAGTCAGTCAATCAGTCAGTCAGTCAGTTAGTGAGTGAGGGCTTTGCCTTTTATTTATATATGTGTATATATACAGTGGGTACGGAAAATATTCAGACCCCCTTCAATTTTTCACTCTTTGTTATATTGCAGCCATTTGCTAAAATCATTTAAATTAATTTTTTCCCTCATTAATGTTCACACAGCTCCCCATATTGACAGACAAAAAAAAGAATTTTTGAAATTGTTGAAGATTTATTAAAAAAGAAAAACTGAAATATCACATGGTCCTAAGTATTCAGACCCTTTGCTCAGTATTTAGTAGAAGCACCCTTTTGAGCTAATACAGCCATGAGTCTTCTTGGGAAAGATGCAACAAGTTTTTCACACCTGGATTTGGGGATCCTCTGCCGTTCCTCCTTGCAGATCCTCTCCAGTTCTGTCAGGTTGGATGGTAAACGTTGGTGGACAGCCATTTTTAGGTCTCTCCAGAGATGCTCAATTGGGTTTAAGTCAGGGCTCTGGCTGGGCCATTCAAGAACAGTCACAGAGTTGTTGTGAAGCCACTCCTTCGTTATTTTAGCTGTGTGCTTAGGGTCATTGTCTTGTTGGAAGGTAAACCTTCGGCCCAGTCTGAGGTCCTTAGCACTCTAGAGAAGGTTTTTGTCCAGGATATCCCTGTACTTGGCTGCATTCATCTTTTCCTCGATTGCAACCAGTCGTCCTGTCCCTGCAGCTGAAAAACACCCCCAAAGTATGATGCTGCCACCGCCATGCTTCACTGAGGGGACTGTATTGGACAAGTGATGAGCAGTGCCTGGTTGTCTCCACACATATCGCTTAGAATTAAGGCCAAAAAGTTCTATCTTGGTCTCATCAGACACCTGAAGGACTCTGAGATGGTGAGAAATAAGATTCTCTGGTCTGATGATCATGCTGTGGAGGTGTTTTTCAGCTGCAGGGACAGGACGACTGGTTGTCTGTCAATATGGGGTGCTGTGTGTACATTAATAAGGGAAAAATTAATTTAAATGTCTTTAGCAAATGGCTGCGATATCACAAAGAGTGAAAAATTGAAGGGGGTCTGAATACTTTCCGTACCCACTGTATGTGTATATATA
>JANRMT010062806.1:27287860-27311894 GCA_026402145.1 Polypterus bichir lapradei
GTGGGACTCGATTAAAAAAATTAATCCAATTAATTAGAGGCTGTGTAATAATTAATCTTGATTAATCGTATGTAATCGCACACAGGGCCGATCCTGGGTAGATGGCCGCCTTTGTGCGAATGTGGTTTCGCCGCCCTACGTACCTATTTTCTATTATGATATGACGGATATTACTATTACATGTACTACTTCAAACAGGATTAAGACGGTGTTAGGGTTAGAGTCGGGATGTATAAATAAAATTTAATTTCAAACGATTAGTTTTTATAAAAACTAAATAAAGAATCACAAAAATAAAAAAATCACATACATACATTAATTTATTAGTTAAACATCAAAGAATGATTCTCCTAGCTTTAACAGTAGCAAATTCATCTATTATGTTTAAATGATCCAGTTTTTCACAAATTTCAGATTCTATAGACAAAAAATCTGTACATACTTTCTCAATGAAACAGCATATCATAATCATAACGTACGTTTGTGTAGAACCACGAGTCCTAAGCCTTTGTGTAGTCCAAACAAATAGAATCAAACCAAACCAAACCAGCCTAGATTAGAAAGCCGGCTTATTTAATCGTTCTAAGCGACAGGCAGCTCTGCACACAGCGACAAACAGTCAATTCAGAGATTGCCGCAGCCCCGCTGTCTTTTGCCGCTTCTCTTGACTCGCAATCCCGTTGAGGAACGTACGCGTCTCACATGAAATCTATCGCCTTCGCGACGCAACTATGAAACATGCAAGTTGAACGTTGACTAAGGGACTACACACATTTAGAGTTTTGGTCGCGCGTAGTAAACACATGGTAAGCAATGGAACCGTTCATTTTAAAAATAACGTAACATGATTGTCAATATACAGTAATTGCTTTGTGAGTGTTGCTGTGATCAAGGATTCGATTATCATTATTTGTTTCAATCAGGGTCGTATTTGTACGATGTGTTGTGTTCAAGTAACATTCTGTGTTTGTCAGTCGTTGTAAAGATTAAATTCTGTAATTACAGCCACATTAGCTCCACAAATGAGACACACGGGTTTACCGGCAATGTCAGTAAACATATACTCAGCCTCCCATCGGTTTTTAAAGGCTCTATTTTCAGAATCAACTTTTCTCTTCGGCATCGTGTGGGCTAGCTTCGCAATAACTTGCAGCAACGCGGTAAATGTTCGGCAAGGCAGCTGAATCGCTGCATTATGGGATCTGTAGTTTATTGTGTTACCAGCGCTTCATATACCCGGGCCATTAATAGCAATAATACAGTATATAAAATGATCTCGCGGGCCGGATATAATTACACGCCGGGCCGGATGTGGCCCGTGGGCTTTGAGTTTGACTCATATGGACTAAATTGAACTTGAAAAGAAATATTTTTTGGAATGTGATCGCGCAAGTCAGTACATCGAGCCCGCGTGCTATTGTGGTTTTGCTTGTGTGCTTCAGTAAGTTACCGTCCCCTCGCTCTTACTTTTTTACCGTTCATCTAATGAATACACTGAGTATGGCTTTACCAAAACAATCATTGATCGCGAATAAAGTATCCATTATTCATGAAGCTTCAATAGGTGAATAGGTGATCTGTCTTTCTGCGTTAACCGCATGCGTTTTCATACGTCTCAAACTAAGGGGATGCGAGGTTAAAATAAATCGAGAAGCGCGCGTACATACTTAGTGCATCCCCTCTCGGGAATCGAACCTCGGACGTGGGCGCTACAAGCGAATGCTTTACCATCGCGCCACTGTGTGTGGTTTATCTGTTCGAGCGTAGCAGTGTAATTAGGTTTTTGTTCAGCACTCTTTGGAACTGTTACTTTTTGTCTGCGCACTGCGTCAGTTCACGTGAGCCGCTGAATATGGTTTTATATGTCACTCGCTCGCTTCTAATTGTTTCGCTGCCTTCTTAATTATATAATGCATGTTTTCTAAAGCGCGTTTTGTAGCTCTTCCTGGCTTTCTACGTAATGCGTGATTACGTGAGAGGCGTGATGATGTCATACGGAACTCCGCCCCTCCAGCTCAACTTCATTACAGTAAATGGAGAAAATCAACTTCCAGTTATGACCATTACGCGTAGAATTTCGAAATGAAACCTGCCCAACTTTTGTAAGGAAGCTGTAAGGAATGAGCCTGCCAAATTTCAGCCTTCTACCTACACGGGAAGTTGGAGAATTAGTGATGAGTCAGTCAGTCAGTGAGTGAGTGAGTGAGGGCTTTGCCGTTTATTAGTATAGATTACATTGTCAATCATGTTACGTTATTATTAAAATGTTTCCTTTTCTTTTTACTTCTCCGCTGCCAAGCGTCGGTATTTTGCTATATATATATATATATATATAATCTATATGGATATAGATATAGATAGATATGACAACAACACTCATATCGGTGACAAAACAATTACATTAACAATCATGTTACGTTATTTTAAAAATTTTTCCTTTTCTTTTTCATAACTTCTTTAACACACTACTTCTCCGCTGCGAAGCGCGGGTTTTCTGCTAGTCAAATATAAAACCAAAGCTATTTGTCACTACCAGGGCATTAATGTTTTATCTAGTTTGTTATAGAAAAACAAGTTACCCTCGGAGACCAGAGCCACGATCACAACATTATAACAGGCACCTTTGAGCAACAGCAAGTTAAAATTTATAAATGTGTTTTCTTTTTTATCTGAACAGATACCAGCAGAAACATTTTCTTTTATCAGGGAGCATCATAAACAGTCTATGTTCAGTAGCAACTCTTTCAGGGCTTATATTTTTTTTTTTTTAATAAAAAACTGTTTTCTGAAAAAACGCACAAAGCAATGGTTAACACATCAATCAACATAAAAAGTCTGTTGCTGTCTGTTGTGCCTGCTGTCGGTGCCTGTTTGCAGTTTGTGGCAGCAGTGGCTGCACAGGGAGCGACTCGAAGGCCAGCAGAAGTGCATGGGGGGTTGGTTTCCTGGCTGTCTTTGTGAGACAGGTGCATGGGGGTGGCAGTTGCAGTGAGACGCAATATGGTTTGTACCTCCTGTCATCGTGTCTGTCCTCCCAGGTGAATGCTGCCATAGGTGCATCAGCTACACGAACGTGTTCAGCACCATGAGTAGCTGGGGACCGATCAGCTGATGCTGGTACCTCACTTTTGTTTTCGATCTACATCTCCAGATCACTTGCATCAAAATCAGTCTGACAAATCAGAGTTCAATTCAGCGATAATACAATAAAAGTCATCCACAGATTATTTGAGCATTGAGCTTTGAGCATTCACGGATTATTTGAGCATTGAGCTTTGAACATTCACTTTCATATCTCTCCACATGCCATTTTAGAAGTTGTTTGCTCTTTGCTACTCATGCACATGCCAGGAATCAAGGTCAAATCAACAAAGCTAACTTCTAGCAAAAACGTATCGAAAAGCGATGTAACAAGATGATCACTGATCTCTATTGATTGCTAGCGAGCCTGAGGCTTTCAAAATAATTAACGAGCGATAAAATAATTGTTGCCATTAATTAATGCGTTAACTTGCCCAGCTCTTGTGTGTGTGTGTGTGTGTGTGTGTGTGTGTGTATACACCCTTGTCACAGTTGGTTCTGTATTCTTCTTGGCACCCCACAGTCGATCTCAGATTACAAATTCACACTTCATCTTTGCTGTAAAATTTGGAAATTATTTTTGTTAACCTTTACACCATGGTGTTCAAAGTGTTCTGGCGTAGTTTGCTGAAATATAGCTCATTAAAGGTATTTGAAAGGGCTTATGAATGATTTGGAAAATATGGATAGTGCAAAGCGTTTCAGAAAGGAAAACAGTACAGTGTAAACAATCCATATGGAAAGTGTACAATAGGAGTACCTCTCCGTGTAAAGAAGATGAGACATAAGCTAACAGCTAAGAATTAAAAAGAAAATGCCACAAGTTTTCTCAGTGCAGGCACTTTTAGAAGTGAATTTGTTTCTTATGTTTAAAAAGAAAACTTTTGGTTAGTGCCATTGACCAAAGTTTGCCAGAACTTGTTTCATTCACATTTTTCTTTAGATTAACATGTTTCCTAAACTGTTCAGTAAACTGCACTAATAACAGGGACTCCTTCATGTTGTATTAAATGATCATAACATGCTGAATTCATGTTAATTTAAAGAACACATGATGCAACACAGGCAAATATTTATTTTTCTTGTTGACTTTATCCAAGGGTGGAAAATTGGAATATATGCTAAGATACAGTATAATGGAATTTGCCATTAATCAGGTTCAGCTTTTTTCTTTGTCATTGTAAGTAATATATACTCAGCAAAAAAAGAAACGTCTCTTTTTCAGGACTGTGTATTTCAACAATAATGTTTTAAAAATCCAAATAACTTTACAGATCTTCATTGTAAATTGTTTAAACAATGTTTTCCATGCATGTTCAATTAACCATAATCAATTAATTAACATGCACCTGTGGAATGGTCGTTAAGACCTTAACAGCTTACAGAAAGTAGGCATTTAAGGTCACAGTTCTAAAAACGCAGGACACTAAAGAGACTTGTCTACCGACTGTGAAAAACACCCAAAGAAAGATTCCCAGGGTCCCTGCTCATCTGCGTGAACGTGCATTAGGCATGCTGCAGGGAGGCATGAGGACTGCTGATGTGGCTAGGGCAATAAATTGCCATGTCCACACTGTGAGACGCCAAAGACAGTGCTACAGGGAGACAGGAAGGACAGCTGATCATCCTCGCAGTGGAAGACCATGTGTAACAACACCTGCACAGGATCGGTACATCCGAATATCACACCTGCGTGACAGGTACAGGATGGCCACAACAACTGCCCGAGTCACACCAGGAACACACAATCCCTCCATCAGTGCTCAGACTGTCCGCAATAGGCTGAGAGAGGCTGGACTGAGGGCTTGCAGGCCTGTTGTAAGGCAGGTCCTTACCAGACATCACCAGCAACAACGCCGCCTATGGGCACAAACCCACCTTCGCTGGACCAGACAGGAGTGGCAAAAAGTGCGTGAGTTTCTGCATGACAACAATGTCAGTGTTCTGCCATGGCCAGCGAAGAGCCCAGATCTCAATCCCATTGAGCACGTCTGGGACCTGTTGGATCGCAGGGTGAGGGCTAGGGACATTCCCCCCAGAAATGTCCAGGAACTTGCAGGTGCCTTGGTGGAAGAGTGGGGTAACATCTCACAGCAAGAACTGACAAATCTGGTCCAGTCCATGAGGAGGAGATGCACTACAGTACTTCAAGCAGCTGTTGGCCACACCAGATACTGACTGGAACTTTTGATTTTGAGCCTCCCTTCATTCAGGGACACATTGTAAAACATTTTTAGTTTATGTCTTATGGTGTTGACTCTTTTAGTGTTCATACAAATATTTACACATTAAGTCTACTGAAAGTAAAAACAGTTGAAAGTCAGGGGGCGTTTCTTTTTTTGCTGAGTATATATATATTTTCAGCTCAATTCAACTTTTTTGTACTTAATTTACCCATATAATGTACATTTTATCACTGTTCTGGGTGAAACTGGGTAGCAATAATAATGAAAAATATAATAAATTGAGATGTATCGAGAACTGGTTTATAATCACATGGTGGGTCCCTGATTCATAATCACATTCAGTCATGTGGTGCTTAGTGAGTCACATCCCTACTAGTGTGTGTGATTTTTACTATTTTACCACATTAACCCTTGTATGCATGCCTCAGGTTGTCATGTTTACAGCTTTCACAGGGTCATATGATACAGTGTGGGTGCAGTTTCCTACATATGCCCCATTCATTTTATCCACAGCAATTTACTAGAAAAGATATGCCAATAATAGTTTAAAATTATTTTATTTGATTGTTTCTCTAAAACAGTGACCCTGAATGCGGTATAAAGTGTTATTACTTTTAAAGTGCATTTTAAGTGTTGTGTTTGTAAACACTCAAACAAAACATACATTTTCAGGATTTATTTCGATCTATGTGTGTGTGTTAGCTGTGTTTCTCTCCTGTTACCATTTATGTAGGCATTTATGGATTTATCAGAAAAACAAGCCCTTGAAAAAGCTTCTGTAGTTGATAGTAGATTGCAAGTCAGAGAGATATGCAGAAGCACACAGCAATGAGACAAGCGATGAATGTTTCTTGTGGGAATGGCTTCTGTTCTCTTTCTTTGATGTAGAACCCTCATCCTCGTCTGAGTTCACCTCTGTTATAGCACGTCTTTATTTGAAAACTAACAGTGTCAGATCGGGGGATGCGCAAATGTGACTGAGAGAATAAAAGTGAATAATGAAACAAAACACTAACTTTTAAAGTACCTTAAATTTACACCGTCTATTACAGATTGAAATAAATCAAATGTAAGTTTTTATTTTATAATAGTTAATAATAATTGCCGCTCACTGCTGAAAACAGTTCAATACATGAAAGACCCGGAATTAAACCCGCCACCTCTCAACTTGGAGACCACAGTTACCTCTACACCAGCCAAGCAGACGTACGTGTGGGTGTGTGTGTCATACCCTATCCCAATTTCTTTTACTTTGGTTAAATTCTTGAAAAAAGCACACTTGTTTTGTTATATCTGTGTCTTTTGTGAAAGTGTTTATATGATACCTGGATTTCAGTCTTCACACATTATACACTTCTTTCTCAGAATGTTGTCATTAGTACTATAACATGAAAAAAATTCCTGTTTTAGCTATGTGTTCAGGATTTCTTGCCTTGAATTTCCTGTCATCCTACATTTACAAAGATTGTTGCTGACACCGAACACATATGAAATGTTTGTGTTCCAAATTAAAATATATTAATTTACCCTATACAATTCAAGGCACCTCACATCCAGATAAACAGACTTGAGCTGGGAGAACTAAAGGTGTCCGTGGGTAATGGGATAGCAGGCAGCCTGCTGGTTGTGCTGCTTGACAAATTCGCGGAAAAAAAAAAGATGCTGATGAGGAGGTGTGAGGGTATTTAAGGTGGACCAGGATTACAAGTTTTTTCGTAGGCTACAGGGATTCTAGTGTTGAAAGAAACTTTAACTTAAGCCAAGTTCATGTACTAGAAGGAGGAAAACACCATAAAAAATTACAGTACAGCTATTAAAGGATATGCTTGGATTTTTCCAGTTGAAGTTATTTCTTCACAATCATGATATACTGTATATTAATTTACCACATTAAATTCCATTCTGAACTGAAGCATTTTCAATAAGTTAAAAATATCTAGCTTGTGTCTGTGTTTTATAATGGAGCTTATGGTTTCATTCAGTTTCAAAACCATCAGAAATTAATTAAGGATTGGGGGCTCAGCCTATCTTAGCAGCAGCATCAAGCAAAGTACAGGATCTAACCTTGGACTAGGCCCCAGTCCACAGTAGAGGGCACATTTACACTAACTTATACAATGTATGTCTCTGTCATCTGGGTAAAAAAAATGCATCAGTCACAGAAAAAGTTGCTTGAAGCTCTAGAAAATGCAAACTCCACATGGTGTTAGTTTGGATTTGAAATTTTGCTTACATTGTAATAAGTTGATCACTGAAGCACATTTGGATGCTGTCCTGTAGAGTATTAATTGCATTACTTTTTCCAGATAAACTAACCATTAACAGAAATGTGCTTACAGGTTAAAAAAACATTTGCTTCCAGTTACTTTTTAGATTATCAGGCAAGAACTGATGTGTGGAATCATAAAATGATTGTCGTGTTTTTTTCTGTAATTTAGCCTCCTCACAGTATATTTGTAAATTATTTGATATGTGATAAGTTTTGAAGCTGATACAGAAAGATCAAGTTAACAACTGGGAAGCAAGTTCTGGTAATATGGTGCTAATCTACTTGTTTTTGTTTTGCTTTTTTTTAATTAAGAATGATTATAAATTTTCCTTTAAAAGGATTATCATATATTAACTGATATTTCAGAAATACTTGATCACCCCCTCATTTACCTGGCCATGAGTTCAGATAGATGTTAAGTTTTAACTTGCCCAGTTCCATAAAAGTCTAATGTCTTCTAAGCAACATCGGAATAGGAGTGAAGATCATTAATCTGACAAACAATTTATTGCTTTTGGTCTTAAAGGTCAATTTTATCTTTATTGATATGTTAGTTGTAAGTTACTGTAATAATTTAGTTATCTTGACTTACTATTGTTTTCAAGGCTTTGGTTTATATACAGCTAGAAAGCAATTTGGCTATAATAGTTGCTTTTTATTTGTAACTTAAGGTTAAGGCCATTTCACTAGCTTGCACTCTATAATGAAACCTTGTGTTCTATATTGAATCGTCAGGGACTAAGTAGCAATCTTAGCTGTGTTACATAAATGATATTTCCTAGACAACCTGATAGGTGAAGCATCATTCGTGTGTGTGTGTTTCAGAATAAAATCTCAAAGGTTAGGCAGCACAACTTAATGTATGTTAAATTTAATTCAAATCCTTACGATTAAAGGATAATTGTCAAACTGGAATATTCCCAAAAAAAAAAGATGCTGAGTTCCAGCATGTGTCCTCATTAAAAGGGGCTGATAACCAGTACAATCTTCTTCTTTCGGCTGCTCCCGTTAGGGGTTCCCACAGCAAATCAACTTCTTCCATATGTTTCTGTCCTCTGCATCTTATTCTGTTACACCCATCATCTGCATGTCCTCTCTAACCACATCCATAAACCTTCTCTTAGGCCTTCCTCTCTTCCTCTTCCCTGGCAGCTCTATCCTTAGCATCCTTCTCCCAATATACTGAGTATCTCTCCTCTGCACATGTCCAAACGAACGCAATCTCGCCTCTCTGACTTTGTTGAGCTGACCCTCTGATGTACTCATTTCTAATTCTGTCCATCCTCTTCATACCCAGTGCAAACCTTAGCATCTTTAACTCTGCTACCTCCAGCTCTGTCTCCTGCTTTCTGGTCAGTGCCACAGTCTCCAACCCTTATAACATAGCTGGTCTCATTAACGTCCTGTAGATCCTCCCTTTCACTCCTTCTGATACCTGTCTGTCAAAAATTACTACTGACACTCTTCTCCACCCATTCCACCCTGCCTGCACTCTCTTTTTCACCTCTCTTCCACAAACCCCATTACTCTGTACTGTTGATCCCAAGTACTTAAACTCATCCACCTTCGTCAACTCTATTCCATGCATCCTCACTATTCCACTGACCTCCCTCTCATTTACACACATGTATTCTGTCTTGTTACTACTGACCTTCATTCCTCTCCACTCCAGAGCATATCTTTACCTCTCCAGGGTCTCCTCAACCTGCTCCCAACTATCGCTACAGATCAGAATGTCATCATCAAACATCAGAGTCCATGGGGACTCCTGTCTAATCTCGTCTGTCAACCTGTCCATCACCATTGCAAATAAGAAGGGGCTCAGAGCCAATCCCTGATGTAATCCCACTTCCACCTTGAATGCATCCATCACTCCCACTGCAGACCTCACCACTGTCACACTTCCCTTGTACATATCCTGTACAACTCTTACGTACTTCTCTGTCACTCCCGACTTCTTCATACAATACCACAGCTCCTCGCGATGCACCCTGTCATATGCTTTCTCCAGGTCCACAAAGACGCAATGCAACTCCTTCTGGCCTTCTCTATACTTCTTCATCAATATCTTCAGAGCAAACAACGCATCTGTGGTGCTCTTTCTTGGCATGGAACCATACTGCTGCTCACTAATCATCACCTCACTTCTTAACCTAGCTTCCACTACTCTTTCCCATAACTTCATGCTGTGTCTCATCAATTTTATCCCCCTGTAGTTATTATAGTCCTGCACATCCCCCTTTTTTCTTAAATATTGGCACCAGTACACTTCTCCACTCCTTAGGCGTCCTCTCACTTTACAAGATTCCATTAAACAATCTGGTTAAAAAGCTGATAACCAGTACAATAATTTACAATTTAATAGAAGCTCATAATTATATACAGTAACAAAACTGAATAAATATATAAAAGCTGCAAAATAAGGAATACTAGAAGTGCATCCTGGAAGACAGATACTGTACTAGTCTTCGCTTTGGCATTTGAAAGCTTATCCTTATATTTGTATATCGTGAAAAGTTAAAATTAGTCAGAGATCAAAACTCATTCAATAGAAAAGTGTGTAGCTATGAAATCTTTAAAAGAGTTAACACCAGTTCAATTTGCTGCCAAGAGATATAGACAAATGGAGGAGCAGGCTAACATTTCAGGTGTCGTAAAACCCATAGTTTTACACTGGGAAAACATCCCTGGTATCAATTTCATTAACATGCATAAGTATATAAAGGTTTTAAAGAGATAAAATAATAGAAACCGATTCACCAAAATAGATTCACTACATTACTGTTAATTTAAGACTAATGCATACGAAGATATGACAGATGCCATAGGAATTCTTGAATTAATTTCAAAGATCTAAGAAGATGGAAAACTGGTTGACTGTCCATTTGGTGCAGTGATAAAAGACTTTCAACATCTGTGATCTTGGGAAGAAGATCCAGCTTATCCTGAAGTAAAACAGCTCTTGCAAGATAAAAAAAACCCTTACCTGTACATAAACAGCAGTTTTTTGCTTATGTACATGATTTCCTTATGCCACATGCTCCAATTTTCTACACAGGTCTTGTATTTCTTTGTCATTTTCTTTTGTAATATTATGTCCTACTCTATAATGAATAAAGTTATGTTTCTATTGATTTTTTTTAATTTTGCAATTATGAAAAGATTATTGAATCTGGTAGGATTTGATTGAAAGCGTGTCTACAGTAAAAGAAAACAAACAGGCACATATTGTCATGAAATGAATAGTATTTAAATAATATAACAAAGTTTCTTTATCCTTTATCTCTAAGAGTCCACAGGGAGATGAATCATAACCAGTGAGTGAGCGAGCAAGATGCATTAAGAATAGCTCAAGAGTGTGAGATTTTGGTTTCTTTTGAAAAGCTATGTAGTTTTGTCAATAGTTATATTCCATGATTTTATTTTAATGGCAGTGCTATAGTTTAGCTGGCTTTGGTCTCCACTAAATTTGTAATGTCAAACAATCATTCAAACTATATACCGTACTTCAATATGTTTTGGACAGCTACTACCAGTCCTTTCACTAGGGCTTCTTTAAAGCTATGATCGATTGGCTGCCGATCTAAATCGTCTAATTTTCACAAAAAAAGACCTGGTCGATGATCTGTAAGCTTTCTAAGCTTTATGGTAATTTAGTTGCAGTGCTATATGGCAAGGAACCAGTGCGTCTTTGTTTTGGGCAGCAAATTTCCTGCAGTGTAAACAAAGAGCAATCAAGGTTTGTTTTATCAGAGAGTTTAGCCTTTACATTAAAGAGAGTGGAGTAATAAGCTAAGAAAAAAAAATCTGAGAAGTCATCCTGTGCTTTTAGCCAAATGGCAAGAAAAAATACTTTAATGAATTCAGACCTTTTTATTCTGTCCTTTAAATTAAAATGGTCACCGTTTTAATTCGGACCTCGAGATTGTTTGAAGTGCAGTAGCTTACATTTTTAATTGGAAGAAGAATTTGAAAGTTCTGCTTATTAAACAATAGGCATGTTAGCTTAACTATAAAATGTATCTTTTACTTAGTAACCTGTTAAACCTGTTAGTCTTCAGTCTTCTTGATAGCAACTTTTGAACATTTGAACTTTTTTAAAGATTTGTACTGTTATTTATTTCTGTGTGTTATACAGTATATGTTTTGATAAGAAACAAGTACTACATGATTAAAATGGTTATCCATATTTTATAATTACACCTCAAGAATTACAAATGTCTAGCTGATACACTGAAGACAAAAACACACCATTATAAATGATCGTAAGTGTATATTTTAAAAGCAAGAGAAGCTGGTGTGGATTTAATGATAAAAATGATTTAAATGCATGAATATTTAAATTTAAGCAGTGTTTAATTGCCAATATTAATTCATTGATTGTGTGAGAATCTATATAATGTAATTGTAAAAACGATTTTATTTTGTTTTATGCTGTGTCATACGGCATAGGTTTTGGTAAGAAATAAGTAGTACAGGGTGGCATAGAGAACGCCTTCATGATGTTTTCTTCAAAACATAAAATGAATATTGAATATATATTGATTACTATCATTAATTGTATATCCTGTACAGTACATTTCATCATTAAATTTACTGTATTTTGTAATGTGTTTACTCTTGCATTGAATGTCAATTGAAAATTTCCTGTTTCCCTGTGCCACCCTGTACATAGTTAAAATGGTGACCCATATTTTATAAAAACACCTCAAAAATTACAAGTGTCTAGTTGATACACTGAAGAAAAAAAACACATCTGTATAGATTTAATAGCAAAAAGCTATAGTGCAATTAATGATTTAAAATAATAAAAAGTATAAGTACATGTATATTTACACTTAAGCAGTGTTTAATTTCCAGTATATATATTACAGATAAAAACTAAATAATGTGACCGCTTGTAATTATGATAAGCATTTTTTTTCCTTTATGCCTTATGTATTATGGATACATATTTCGTACATAATTTATTAAAGTATGTATATTAAAGAAATTGTATTTATTTTAGTATTTTTGTGGTCACTTATCTGTAAGCCTCCAGAATTTCATTTTGTTAATAAAAAAATAAACAGTTAACCCCGGTGGTCTATAGTTTAATTATAAAAATGCCAAAGATTTTTTAATATAGAGGATAATGCTTCTGTGCATCTGGTTATGGAGAAGCTTAGTATAAAAAGTTTTTTAAAGGGGTAAAGAAAAAGATTGGAATTGGCTGATCAACGTCATAACATGAAATCACTAATTGATATTAGCCTTAAACCTGATTGGAGCATCCCTTCTGTTTTGCTTACATAGAACAGTGTTTCTGCTGTTGTTTCGTGTCTAGTTTGAATGTGGCTGAAAAATTAACACATCTGAAAACAATGCAATTTTACAGTCTTTCAAAGAACCCATTCCCAGTGTCACATATCTACACCACATACATAAATGTGTGTCATTCTCCATATAGACATATAGCAAACAGTTACTGCCTGCAGAAATTTCAATTTCAGGTTTTATAGCTGGAATTGAATAGTTAAGTGGCTTCTGATAGAGGCCCCAATTATATAGCAAAAACCGGAGGGCCAGGGGATATGCTTTCCTAGTACAGGGTGGTCCAGATCTAATTATGCAGATCCAGATTGTCTTGATGACTTTGATTTATGCGGGGATGATTCCAGTTCGGCACAAAGACGATTCTTAATGTCATCAGTTTGCTCACTTCTCGATGGTCTGGGATTTTTCAGTTGATTTTCTATGTAATAAACTTAAGTTACTCTGGACCACCCTATAGTTATAATTAACTTAAACTGAGAGGGTATTACTGAACCTTGGAAGCTGTGAATGCTAAGCGGTTTTCATATTACATTAATGAATGGTAAACTAAGTGTAAACCACATAAAAAATACAATTTTTTCATAACCATAGGCAACTGTAATTTACCTTAGACACATACTTAATTGAAGGTATATTTAGGAATTTTATTAAAATATAGGAATTTTATTAAAATTTACCTACAAAGTAAGTAAATCAGATATGAAGCCTAACACTTAAAATTTTGTGAGAATGTTTTTGAGAATTATATTACCTGGCACTTTCACTGATATTACTCTGAGGGTGTTGATGTCTTTGTGAACCTGCCTTTGTGGACCTAGAGAAAGCATTTGGCAGGGTGCCTTGAGAGGAGTTGTGGTATTGTATGAGGAAGTCGGGAGTGGCACAGAAGTATGTAAGAGTGGTACAGGATATGTATAAGTGAAGTGTGACATTGGTGAGGTCTGTAGTAGGAGTGACAAATGCGTGTAAGGTGGAAGTGGGATTACATTAGGAATTGGCTATGAGCCCTTTCTTATTTGCAATAGTGATGGATAGGTTGACAGAGGAGATTAGACAGGAAACCCTGAGGACTATAATGTTTGTAGTTGACATTACGATCTGTAATGAGAGTAGGGGGCAGGTTGAGGAAACCCTGGGGAGGTGAAGATATGCTTTAGATAGCATTCATCTTTCCATCTTTTTTGAACAACATTTGTTTCAGTTTTACATATCTGAAAGACATAGGTGGTCCAGATCTAATTATGCAGACTCAGATCGTCTGGATGACTTTGATTTATGCAGGGACGATTCCAGATCGGCGCAAAGATGATTCTTCATGTTGTCAGTTCGCACACTTCTTGATGGTCTGGGATTTTTTGGGTCATTTTCTATGCAATAAACTGCTCATTTAGAATAAATGCCTTGAAGATACAACTACCGTAGTATAGTACTGGATTTTTTTTAAACGTAGTTGCAAAAAAAAAAAAAAATAAAATAAACCTGTAAGTGCGGTTTAGTTAATGAAAGAAATGCAGTGTAGGTATTAAGACAAATGAATAAAAAAACCAACTTCTTCAAATAACGTGAAAGTAAAACTGTATTGTTTATAGGCCTGAAATTGACATTAGTATTTGTTTAATTTCTCTTAGATAGACATTAGGTGATACAGAATATTACTCATTATTATCATTGCAGTCTTCACATGTGGTATATTCCTACATTCTTATTGCATTGTTTGGTTCCCTCTATTTGTGATTCATTAATTGTGACATTTTTTTCCTGTAAAAAATCTTCACTTGCTTACTGGAGCATCAATCCCTTCTGCATCTGGTGCACATGTAGTGCTTTCCTTTTACTGGGGTATATTGTCATCTCTCTTGCTTCAGATTGTGAAGCAGAGGCCTCCGATTAGTCCAATGAAATTTTTTATTTGCTACCAGCCCTCCCCATTGAAAGTTTGTTGAGATAAGCAATCTTAAAAAAGATACCCAAAGTAATAAGTGGCCTCTTTGCCACAAACTTGAAGCCAAGTGGTCAAATATAATAAGATGAAAGGTATGGACATCACAAATTAGCTGTTGTGTACCTGGCTAAAGAAAATGGAGTAATCGTTGAAATTTTCAAGAGAGCCATGGTTATTTGTACTGAACCATGAAAAATGTCATGATTTAAAATATGCAAGTTTGAAAACCAAACAAATATGTGGAGGTTTGCACTAGCAGAAGTAATCAGGCATGTCCTGTCCACATTACTGTACTATCATTTCAACCTTAGTGTCTGTAGGCAGAATGTTTGCCCAATGTCATCTGATGTAGTCTCTGTACTTGCATTTAAAATAACTGATGCTTAAAGAAGACTGTTCAGGAGTATAACATAACTTTAAATCTTTAATCTGAAGATTTTACATATTCTTAGAAAATAGAAAAAAAATTATAAAATATTTTAAAAACCAAACCTGAAAGTAAAATCAGTGCTGGTGAATGTTATAACACAAAACTTTTAAATATATAAAGTTTACATATCTGGATTCTGAGGTATCCTGAACAAAATTATTTAAGCCATTTCAACTCCATTTTTTGAAAAAGCAAATCTACTATATTCCGTTGCAGGTCTGAATGTTAAGTTGTGCATTTTCTGTAACTAAGTGGCATTTTGAAAAATTAACATATTGTCTATGCCATGAAAACAGCTCTGACTTGTCAAGGCATGGATTCCACAAGACCTCTGAAGGTGTCCTATGGTATTGGACACCAGGACGTTAGCAGTAGATCCTTTAAGTCATGTAAGTTGCAAGGTGGGTTCTCCATGGACTGGACCTTTTTTCCAGTCGTAATTGATCAAATTGAGATCTGTAGAATTAGAAGGCCAAGTTAACACCCTGAAGTTTTTCTTACGCCCTCTCAAACCATTCCTGAACAATTTTTGCAGTGTAGCAGGGCACATTATACTGTAGTTCTGAAAGAGGCCACTGCCATCAGTGAATATCATTGTCATGAAGGGTAGTACAGATTGCAGCAACTTAAGATAAGGTGGAACCTGTAAAAGTAACATCCACATGAATTCCAGGACCCATGGTTTCCCAGGAGAACTTTTCCAGCGCATCATATTCTGTCCATTGAGTTACTTCCGTATGTAAATGATGCAGATGCACCCCCTCTGTGTACATGATTCTGAAGAAAACGTGATTCATCAGATCAAGCCACCTTCTTCCATTACTCCATGGTCCAGTTCTGAATCTTATGTGCCTGTTTTAGGCGCTTTTAACAGTGAACAGAGGTCAGTATGGGCAGTCTTACCAGTCTACAGCAAGCTGCAATGCACTGTATGTTCTGACATCTTTCTCTCATGGCCACCATTATGTTTTTCAGCAATTTGTGTTATGGTAGTTCTTCTGTGGGAATGGACCAAATGGGCTAGCCTGTTCTTCTTACATGCATCAGTGAACCTTTTTGCTCATGACCTTCTTGGAGGTTCATAAGTTGTCCTTCTTTGGACCACTTTTGGTAGGTAATAACTACAACCCTCAAGACCTGCCATTTTGGAGATGTGTCCCAAGTTGTCTAGCCATCATGATTTAGCTCTTGACAAAATCAGTCAGATCCTAACACTTTCCAATTTTTCCTGCTTCTAAAACGTTACCTTCAGGAACTGACTGTTCACTTGCTGCCTAATATATCCCACCCCTTGACATGTGCCATTGTCTTTATATATAATAGACTACGTGACTGTTTGTTTGTCTGTCCACAGTTTTAAATCACCTGTAGCTCACAAACTGTTTCAACTATTGACCTGAAATTTGGTACACATGTACTACGTGACGTTTACTATCCGCTTTCAGAGTGTTGATTGACCTCTAAGGTTATTCCTCTTTTTATTTTTATTTTTCTCTAGAATCAATTCTCGGCAGAGGCCAGCAGGGCAGCCGTGTGGCCCATGCGTACGGGCGCCGTTCTTATCCCTACCACCTTCTCTGTCACTTCCCCTATCTCTTCATATCTTAAGTCATTCTTGAGGTGGATTGAAGGCTTAAGTGCCAGCTTAAGTGAAAATTTAAAGAAAACGTACTAAGTGATTGCATCACAAACACTGACTTAATCAGTTTTAACGCGAAAAGATGCCGACGTAAGAAAAGAAGAAGCGGGCTGCTAGGGTGGAGAAAAGAAGAGCTGCTCAGGATGCAGCAAGCGCCATAACCTCTGAGCAAATGAATGCTAAACGTACAGAGAAAGAGTATGAAAACTATGAATGCTCAAGTCAAGTGTATTCACTGCATGTTATCGTGCAGTGTGCCGTTACTGGTAACAAGATAATTAATGTTTTTTTACTTCGTCTGTCATTGGTTTTAACATTGTGGTTAATAGTTGTGTAGCTTAACCAATACAAATTTCAGAATAATAAGGGATTACATTTTGTTGGTTGAAAACAGTTTTAACAGCTTGTAGGAGAGAATTCAGTAAACTTGTATTTTTTTTTGTCTCTAGGATGATGATCTTGAAGAAGGAGAAGTTAAAGATCCAAGTGATCGTAAAATAAGGCCTCGTCCCATTTGTAAATTTTTCATGAGAGGTACATTATTTATCAAATTCTGTTCTTAAGATTACATTTTTTTCCATTCAGATATAAAGTTTCAAAGGCTCACAAGGGCTTTCTAACAGCATTAGTCATCCTTTGCCCTTTAAAACATATGTTTCCTGCTTTATATTCCAAAATGTGATACACTAAAATGCGATGTCCCTTAATGAGTTAGAAATGATTTTTAAGTATGACAATAATTTCATGTGTTTAACAGTTTCTAATTAAACTAAAATGAAATTTTAAAAAATTCCTTTAAGCTTCCACAAGTGGGCACTGTTGTTTAAGCTAGCATGTTACTCGTTGGTTTTTAATTTGCAAATTGATAAAAACAATCTGCTTGAATATGTATGGTATTTTGCTTATTTAATATTCTTTCTGCAATGTAATCAAGATAACATGAAGCATAGAAAATGATACTGAATGATCTGAGTCCTAAGCTGCTGTTCTGTATGGCCACAGGAGTAATGTCAATATGGTAGCTTTGTAATAAAAGTTAAAATATTTTTTAATTTAATTAACAAACTTAGAGTAATTTCCATATTTCTCAAGTCAAAGTTATTTCTTCACAATCAAGATGTATATTATCTTGCCACATGAACCTGCATTCTAAAGTGAAGCATACTGCATAATTAAAAAAAAATAACTAGCCCACTCTTGCGTTTTATATTGGAGTCAATGGATACCAGGATTCCTTTGAAAAGAAAAGACATGTCCACTTTGAAGTAGCAAAGACTTTGATTTAAGAAATGTAGCCTTATGAGTTCCTGATGCATGCTTGTGACAACAAAGGCAAACTGAGAATAATACATTTTATGAGAGGTTTTTGATACTGTTTTCTTAAAGGAAATGTTTTATGCTTGCTTCACTGCTTGCAGTGTCCATTAAAACAAGTTATGGAGAGGTACGTGATGCACACAAAGTGGAGCATATGTGAGTTTCATTGTGTTTTGTACACATAGCAATAAATGTGAACTGAACTAATGCTAAATTGTGCTTTTAAAAAAAACAAAAAAACTTAGATTTTTGAAAAAGCCAAGTCATCTTTTTCATGGCATGTCTTTTGAAAAAGTCAGTATCTTTTTTGTGGCGTATCTTCTGCACACAAATGATTATATAAAAGAAAAAAAAAAAAACCCCAGACAATGAAAAAGACATGAGTGCACAATTGAACAGATTTAAGCACTACAAACCAATTATCTATTTTTATGCAAGATGAGCCACTTTTTCTGAAGGATATGGTTAGCAAAAAAAAAAAACTTGAGTGCAACATTTTTGCATGAGTAAGTTCATTGACACTGATGTCAATCAATCTGTAAATACACTGGGTGTAAGAAAGTTTAATAAGGTCACGCCCTCGACCGGAAGTGGTTGCCTGTTCACTACAGACTTTTCTTTCTGCCATATTGGTTTATCTACAGCATGTTTGTTTGTTTGTTGTTTCAGTTGTTTTTTTACGTTAAATACATGTAAAATACTGGAATTCAACAGTCTAATATCGCCAGTCATCTGACTATGGCTCCTACGCTCAGCTTTCTGTTAGCTAAACCCTGCGAATTTGCGCATTTCTAGATGTCCCTGACACCCCTCTTTTACACTGGGAAAACATACAAAGTCCATGCAAAACCTGACCCGGTGAAGCAGAAGTGACAACTCTCCATCACCACTCTGTGTTAAAACATCTATACTGAAATTGCTAAACTTCAACCTTATTAACCTCAGGTGAACTGGTGTTGCTAAAGTGGCATGAGAGTGTGTCTGTTGGCTCTGCGATGAACGGGCACCTTGTCCTGGTGTTTTTCATACATTGCACCCAGTAATTGCTGGGATAGGCTTCAGGTGCCCTGGATAATTGGATTAGGGGATTGATGGCTTGTCCAATGGTTCCTAATAACCTCTACTCAGTACTTGTCACCTGCATTACTGTCTGTCTACAGAACAGAGACAGAATTTCAGATCTGGGCAGCCGCATTCAATAATGTTAAGAAACTGAGCTTGGCAATGACTTTCCAAGCTGAATCTATGCCATTGGAGCTGAAATGGTGTTACAGAGGAAGACAAGCAGATGAAGTGAAGTCCATAACCAGTCTTCTTTTTTTTTTTTTTAAATGGCTGAATCTCAAAGCAGTGGTTTGCTTTCTGCTTTTTAACCTTCTTAAAAAACATGAGTATGCTGTCTTGCAATATGTGTGAGATACTCAATAACATTTTTGGCTTGAAAAATTACGTATTTGATAAGTTTTCAGGCTTTTCTTTATAATGCTCAATACCTGGTACGTATAGGGTCCATTTTAAAATGCAAGAACAGGCTAGAGTGCCATTTCATGTGGTAAACTAATGTATTCCATTATTGAGAAGAAATGAACATGGCTTGAAAAATAGCAAACTTACCAAGTAAACATTTTTTTCTTAATATAAAAGCAAAAAAAAAAAGCCCTGGGTGATTTTTTTTTTATGATTAAAAGTAGGATGTTCTTGTCTTAAAATAATAACTTTTGTATAATTTTTGCAAGATATAATAGCTGCCTCACATTCTGCAATCTAGAAAAGTATACTCTAGTTATTACCAATTTCTTACCTCCATTCCAAAGACCTTCATGTGAAGTTAATTTGAAAATTTGTGTTCCATTATTAACAATGGTTGGTATGTTGTGTATGATTGGTAATTCTGAAATGTGCTGTTTGCCACTATTGGCCCTATAAAGAAAAAAGATTGTTCAGAAAACATTTTTGAAACAGACTTTGGAATGATACTGTCTTTTTTTTATTTTAGGCCACTGTACATGGGGAATGAATTGCAGGTTTATTCATCCTGGTTTAAACGATAAAGGAAATTATTCTCTCATTACCAAACCAGACCCTTTCTCTCCTAATGGTGGTCCACCAGCAGGACCTCTTCCATTAATCCCAACAACTCCTTGGGTAAGTGCTATAGATTGTTAAATCCAGTATCCTTTTTGTAAGTAAATTTTTAGTTTCCTATAGGTCCCTGGTCCAAAATATCAAAAAGGAAGACACTTGGGGTCATAATTTCATTGTGATAAAGAGTATTAAATCAAAAGTAGCCTGTATGACTTACCTACAGGGTACGCTTGCCCTTTCCTTATATCAAGACATAACAGCACTGATTGGCATGAATTCTTTGAACTAGACAGTTAATATGATAGATCTCATGTAATCAGACTATGTTGTATTGTGGCACGGAATTCACAGAGTCCAAACAGGTCACTTTCTGACATGCTGTTTATCTGTCACAGAACCAGTTTCTTTTCACCTAATATATTCATAGTGCATTTTTCTTTACTTAAGGTAGTTCATACACTTTAATGTTTTGGAATAATTCCTCTGAAAATTATAGGAAAATTCTGTTACTTTTTTGTTTATTATTCTATGCTGTTCTGTAAGGTACAGTGTGAGCCTGTCATATGCCTTAATTTTCTAAGTCAGTTAATCACTCCTTAATTATTTATTATTCTTAGTTATTTTATTGCAGACACTAATTACCATATTTGTACAATTGGCACTTGAGAAGTCATTGGTCATTAACATACATTTTTGTTTGCATTGTAGTATTTACACTTGTTCCAATCTTATCTGCTCTGAATCTTAGAACTGCTCACACTATCAGGCCCTTGAAGCAAAAGCCTCTTTTAATTGAGTGCTGATGTCATTTCTTTTCATAAACAAATTTCTCCTATTGAACGCTAGTCTACAGTAATTGAATGTGTAAAATACATAATATATGTTTCTTTATATTTTTAAATGTATTTTAGGTACACACTGAATTTGCCTGGCATTTTATCAGGGAGTCCGGTACCTAGAGCTGTATAGGCTAAAAAATATATTGTTATTTGGAACACATGCATTTCATTTGTGTTCTGTGTCTACAAAGATCTACTGTCTATGTAAGTGTAGGATGACAGAAATTTTGAACACATACCTAAAAGACAGTACTAAAACATGGAAAAAGTTTAACGACAAAATTTTGACATGAAGTGTATAATGTGTGTAAAGAAGTACTTTCACAAAAGGTGCAAGTATAACAGAACAAATGCGCTTTTATTCAAGACTATAACTGAAGAAAAAGAAATTGGGTTAGTGTGGCTTTTTGTCATGACTTCTTTGGTAGCAGAGTGGTAAGAACTGCTTACTCCTATTCAGAATGTCCTGGGTTCGAGTCTTCACGTGTCCCACAATAAAGATTTTGAGTAGTGAGCTTCTCTTATTGTTACTATTATACAATCAAAACATACATTTGATTTGAGTCTGTAACAGCCAGTGTAAATGTATGGTGCTTATAAAGGCTAGTGTTTTTTTTTTTTTATTCAGTTTTATTCTCTCAGTCGCGTTCACGCTCACCCCAATCTGACACTGTTGTTTTCAAATAAAGACGAGCTATAACAGAGGTGAACTCAGATTGGAGAAAGAGAACAAAAGCCCTCCCCGTAAGAAACGTCCATTCACATATAGGAACAACGCAGTTGCACCAGGCATAAAGGCAAAAGCTGGCTACGTTTTGATGCATCCTGCTAATCAGTCTGCCCCACACCTGTCCTTCAAAGAAACAGCACGGCTTACAGAGCTCACCAATGTATTGTGCAAATTCCTGTTTGTGATTATGTTCTGTGATGGTCTTTACATAAGAAAATGTATATGTTTCTTATATAAAAGCCAGATCGAATGTTATTTACCTTGATTTATTTACTTATCTTCCGACAGCATAAAGTCACAAGTAGACTGCAGAGCTTCCTCTGTTTGATCGACAAGGGCATGCTTACAAATTACACATGTAATGCCATGAAAAATGCCTGTTGACACTTTTGTACGCGAACAATGGTACAAGAATGCAGTTACACTTCTTTTTTGGGCACATACACCATACACATCTAACCACTACATTGTTAACTTTTTCAAAATTGATCTGTATAGCTGAGACTCCCTGTTAAGTGCCACTTTTAGCAGGACTGAAGATTCTGACGTGTTAAACTAATAATAATAGTGACTTTATGTATATAGCACATTATCATACATTTACATGCAACTCAAGGTACTTTCCACAGATTAATTAACCAAAACAATAAAGATATACCATAGTTATTTGGATATTATCATTAATTAATATTACAACAATTTCTAAAAGATGTAAGTGTACTAAATAGACAAATAACCTGGGCATTGTTAAACAAAACTTAAACACTAAAGAGCAAAACAGACTTTCACTATTATCAGAAGCAGTTTCATATTGTCTTCTATTTAAAAGGCTTATACATAAAGATGGCAAGAGAACAACCAGATCTAATTAACAGGTATATAAAAATAATTATACAGACTGTAGCGGTGCTACATGATTAATGTCATTGTAAATGTATTTTATGCTGAGTCCTGTCTTTCATAGTGTTGTCCTGTTTACATGGTGTGTGTCTATGTAAATATGCTCCCCTGGAAACAATGGGGGGAAGAATAACACTGTGGTGTGGTATAGCAGGTCCACAGCTCCTGTCAAAGGGCTGCTTTTAAAATAAATAATCACTGCGCTCGCGGCTTGGTGAGGGGGCGTGGTGGTTGTGCATCTGAAGCAGTTCTCGGGGTGATTCGCGATGTGGGTGTTTCTCACCTAAGTTCACAGGTGAGAAACAGTCCACATCCGTGATTGTTCCTGGGACTGCTGATATGCCACAGCTGCCATGCCCTCTAGTTAAATAGAGGCGCGAGTCGGCTAAGGGGGGAAGAAAAAGAGAGAATGGACGGGAGGTTGCAGGAGGAAAGCGGGAAGCAGTGGGGAGAGAGAGAAAGTCGGTGCAGGAGAACGAGTGAGCGAGTGCAGGCTCATGGCAGCTGATCAGGGAGCTCGGGTGTTAGGCCGACACCCGAAGAGTAGCAGCAGTGGTTACTCCGTCAGAGTTTATTATGAAGGGCGGGAGTGACCGGAAAGCGGATGACTCTCCGCGGAAGGCAGCGGGAGTCGGTACTTGGGATGTGGTGTCCCCAGAGTGAGAGTCCTGGTCGTGGGGGAATCCCAAGTCGCTGTTTGGTGGTGCCTACCGGAGCACCATTAGACCGCCATTTCATTAAAGAGACAGGAGAAAACACCAATTCAAATCATTCACACCTTTGTCTACCTGCCACTTTCAACAGCTTTGCATTGCAAAACCCCGGGGTTCTGGATTATGCCACATAACAAGGATGAGCACGGTGAGACTGTTTCTTGTTGTTTGTGGAGAGGAGCGAGACATCATTTTCATCTGTGTATTACTTTCTGTAGGACTATTTTTCCAGCTGAACCAGGTTCACAAACATTATCCGTTTTCTGTTAAATCTTCTGGACTTTTATGCGCGTTTCATTACTTCTGTGTGTCTTAATTGAGTTCGTGTTCAGTATGGGGGGCAAAGGATGGTTTGTATTGTATATTAACTTTGTGATGCACTTTTTCTTTTTATTATTACTTTCCGCCAGATACTTCTGGGGTTGAATGTTATGTCGGGGTTGGTTGGGGTATGATTTTATATATATATATATATATATATATATATATATATATATATATATATATATATATATATATATATATATATACAGTACAGGCCAAAAATTTGGACACACCTCCTCATTCAATGTGTTTTCTTTATTTTC
>JANRMT010062806.1:27331894-27349439 GCA_026402145.1 Polypterus bichir lapradei
TAATATTCCTGTCTGTTTTTACCATTCCTACCAAAGATATTTCTGTCGACTAAATAAAAATTCCTTCTATTTAAAATTTAAATAGAACTTGAACAAATGCGATAGTTCATAATATCCACGCAGACTTGCACGTAAGAGCGGGAGTTATCCATTTTAACAAGCAGCGTCTTGCACTGATACGAAATAGCTGTGTGTGTATATATGTAGATATGTATGTATATGTATATCCATCCATCCATCCATCCATCCATCCTCTTCCGCTTATCCGAGGTCGGGTCGCGGGGGTAGCAGCTTAAGGAGAGAAGCCCAGACTTCCCTCTCCCCGGCCACTTCTTCCAGCTCTTCCGGGAGAATCCCAAGGCGTTCCCAGGCCAGCCGGGAGACATAGTCCCTCCAGCGTGTCCTGGGTCTTCCCCGGGGCCTCCTCCCGGTTGGACGTGCCCGGAACACCTCACCAGGGAGGCGTCCAGGAGGCATCCTGATCAGATGCCCGAGCCACCTCATCTGACTCCTTTCGATGCGGAGGAGCAGCGGCTCTACTCTGAGCCCCTCCCGGATGACTGAGCTCCTCACCCTATCTTTAAGGGAAAGCCCAGACACCCTGCGGAGGAAACTCATTTCAGCCGCTTGTATTCGCGATCTCGTTCTTTCGGTCACTACCCATAGCTCATGACCATAGGTGAGGGTAGGAACGTAGATCGACTGGTAAATTGAGAGCCTTGCCTTACGGCTCAGCTCTTTTTTCACCACGACAGACCGATGCAGAGCCCGCATCACTGCGGATGCCGCACCGATCCGCCTGTCGATCTCACGATCCATTCTTCCCTCACTCGTGAACAAGACCCCGAGATACTTAAACTCCTCCACTTGGGGCAGGATCTCGCCCCCAACCCTGAGAGGGCACTCCACCCTTTTCCGGCTGAGGATCATGGTCTCGGATTTGGAGGTGCTGATTCTCATCCCAGCCGCTTCACACTCAGCTGCGAACCGCTCCAGAGAGAGCTGAAGATCACGGCCTGATGAAGCAAACAGGACAACATCATCTGCAAAAAGCAGTGATATATGTTTATATATGTGTGTGTGTATGTATATATATATATATATGTATTTGTGTGTATATATATGTGTGTGTATGTATATGTATGTGTATATATGTAGATATATATATATGTATGTATATATGTGTGTGTGTATATATATGTGTATATGTATAGATATGTATATATATATGTTTATGTGTGTGTGTGTGTAAATATATATATATATATATATATATAACAGCAACACTCATCACTCACAACAGTGACAAAACAATTACATTGACAATCATGTTACGTTATTTTCAAAATGTTTCCTTTTCTTTTTCATTGCTTCTTTAACACACTACTTCTCCGCTGCGAAGCGCGGGTATTTTGCTAGTTTTATATAAAAAATAAACTTAAATTTTAAATATCCCAAAAGATTTTGCTCTCCATAAAAATATATCCTGTCAAAATTATACAAATTCAAATATGAACATGGTGCATAACAAAACCTGGAAACATAAATAAAATTTGTTCTTTTCAGCAATAACAAATCAAATCATTCAGTTGTCTTTCCTCTTATGTCATTTTATCAGATTTGGAAGCCTGGCATCTTTTTTTGGCAACAAGTTCGTTTATGTTTGGTGTGAGGTTCTGTGTTGTGGAGATTCTTAGGATGGACTGCAGGTGCTCATCAGTGAGGCGAAGACTCCTGTTTGCCGTTTTGTTAGTCTTCATGACTGAGAAGAGCTTCTCACACAGATATGTGCTACCAAACATGCACAAGGTTCGAGCCGCATGTAGACGGAGCTGGAACATTTGTGTGGGAATGGAGTGAATAAACTGTGCGGGCCGTGCAGTATCGTACTTTGCCTTCAGTGTGCCATTACACTGCAGCTCAATCACCTCCATCTGAATCTGCACAGGTGCAGTTTCCACATCGACAGCAAATGGGTTGCGAAACAACTCAAAATTCTTTTTTTGTTCTTCAAAGTCACCAAAGCGCCGTGCGAACTCAGTGCGCAGTGCGCTCAGTTTATGAACTAAGTGCGTATTTGGGAACACAGTAGTGTCGACTTGGTTCAACATTACTTGGCAACAGGGAAAGTGGGGCAAGTTGCACTGGTGCATTTGTGTCTCCCATAAAAGTAGCTTCACTTGAAATCACTTTGTGATTTTGCACGGGTAAAAACATCTGCTGAAGTGTCAGATTCTTCTTTAACTCTTCTGCTTTCTGTATCTTGTGCATTGCATTCAGGTCTTTCAGGTTATCTTGATGTTTTGTCTCATAGTGCCGTCTTGGATTAAATTCTGTAATTACACCCACATTTGCTCCAGAAATGAGACACACGGGTTTACCGGCAATGTCAGTAAACATATACTCAGCCTCCCATCGGTTTTTAAAGGCTCTATATTCAGAATCACCTTTTCTCTTCGGCATCATGTGGGCTAGTTTCGCAATAACTTGCAGCATCATAAGCTAGACTTGATTAACGCGGTGAGTGTTCGGCAAGGCAGCTGAAGCGCTGCATTATGGGATCTGTAGTTTATTGTGTTACCAGCACTTCATATCCCCGGGCCATTAATAACAATAATACAGTATATAAAATGATCTCGCGGGCCGGATATAATTACACGCCGGGCCGGATGTGACCTGCGGGCCTTGAGTTTGACACATATGGACTAAATAGAACTTGAAAAGATATATTTTTTCAAATGTGATCGCGCAATTCAGATAGAGTTGACGTGCACTACAGTAAGTACATCGAGTCCTCGTGCTATTGTGGTTTTGCCTGCGTGCCTCAATAAATCATCCTCCACTCGCTCTTACTTTTTTACCGTTCATCTAATTAATACACTGCGTATGGCTTTACCAAAACAATCATTGATGGCGAATAAAGTATCCATTATTCGAGTATGTAGATCGGGGTATATATATATACATATATATATACCCGCGTATCGCAGCGGAGAAGTAGTGTGTTAAAGAAACTATGAAAAAGAAAAGGGAACATTTTAAAAATAACATAACATGATTGTCAGTATACAGTAAGTGTTTTGTGAGTGTTACGAGTGTTGCTGTCATCAAGGATTTGATTATCATTATTTCTTTCAATCAGATTCGTATTTGTAGGATGTGTTGGGTTCAAGTTACATTCTGTGTTTGTCAATCGTTGTAAAGATAACAGGTTTCATTCATCGATTCGTTTCTTACTGCATCAATAAACAGCTCGTCTTCCTCTTTATCTGAGATGTGACACACTGCATGCACGTGTTTTTTTTTTTTACACTGTCTTCCTTTAGCGGGACATTGACTTTTTCCACTGTGTGCTTTGTTTCCGCAGTAGCTGCACTTATAAATATGCTTGTATGTATCACACGCTTCATATTTTTTTGCTGCCTTCTCAATTGTGTAATTTGGTTTTTGTTCAGCACTCTTTGGAACTGTTGCTTTTTGTCTGTGCACTGCGTCAGTTCACGTGAGCCGCTCGGTGTACATGCATCGAAGCTTCTCAGCTGTGCTGGTGCCATCTCGTGCGATGTCCACGGCTGTATTTAATGTTAGCTAAGACCCGGCACTTAAAAGTTTCTCTTGCAGTTTCGCCGAGTTTGTGCCAAACACCACCCTGACCATCTCATCTTCCTCTGCATAAGCACAGTCCTTCACCCGTGAATATTTAGCGGCAGTGTCTCTATTGGATTGCTGCTGACGGACGGCCTTATATGGGCAGTCACTAAATTACGTGGGAGGCGTAACTCCGCCTCCCACGGGCATCGAGCAGAAGTCTATTATAGTCTATGGACGAAAAAATAGGTTCCAGTTATGACCATTACGTGTAGAATTTCGAAATGAAACCTGCCCAACTTTTGTAAGTAATTTGTAAGGAATGAGCCTGCCAAATTTCAGCCTTCTACCTACACGGGAAGTTGGAGAATTAGTGATGAGTGAGTGAGTCAGTGAGGGCTTTGCCTTTTATTAGTATAGATACCTAATGGCTTAGATGTACCATCCTGCCCAGTTTAAACTTTTTAGGTAAATGTGAAAATAATGTTTTTTGTTAACGAGGGAGTCAGTCAGTTATCTTTACAGTACATATATAATATACTAGCTGCAATACCTGGCATGGAGGAAAATAAAGTTTTTTTTGTAATATTTTGAGAAAAATATAAATTAAAAAAAACACAACTTTAAAAATAAAAATAAATTAACAAACAATAAAGACTCACTAATGTTCTTGTCTTGCAGTGTTGTATATATGCTATCATCTAGTTGACACTCGGAACCAGCCAACTCTATTTAATTTCAAAAGCAATAGGGGCGCGGTGGTTGTTCCGAGTGTCAAATGGATGATAACATACATACAACACTGCAAGACAAGAACATTAGTGAGTCTTTATTGTTTGTGGGGGGTAGGCTAGGGTTGATTTCACCCTACAGTATTTTTAGTCGACTAATGAGTAACATGGGTACCAAGTTTCATGAAATTTATGCAGCATTCTCGTACATACACACATTGAATTTTATATATATATATATATATATATATATATATACACACACAGTGCATCCGGAAATTATTCACAGCGCATCACTTTTTCCACATTTTGTTATGTTAGAACCTTATTCCAAAGTGGATTAAATTCATTTTTTTCCTCAGAATTCTACACACAACACCCCATAATGACAACGTGAAAAAAGTTTACTTGAGGTTTTTGCACATTTATTAAAAATAAAAAAATTGAGAAAGCACGTGTACATAACTAGTCACAGCCTTTGGCTCAAAATTGAGCTCAGGTGCATCCCGTTTCCCCTGATCATCCTTGAGAGATTTCTGCAGCTTAATTGGAGTCCACCTGTGGTAAATTCAGTTGATTGGACATGACTTGGAAAGGCACACACCTGTCTGTATAAGGTCCCACAGTTGACAGTTCATGTCAGAGCACAAACCAAGCATGAAATCAAAGGAATTGTGTGTAGACCTCCGAGACAGGATTGTCTCGAGGCACAAATGTGGGGAAGATTAAAGAAAAATTTCTGCTGCTTTGAAGGTCTCAATGAGCACAGTGGCCTCCATCATCCGTAAATGGAAGAAGTTCAAAACCACCAGGACTCTTCCTAGAGCTGGCTGGCCATCTAAACTGAGCAATCGGGGGAGAAGGGCCTTAGTCAGGGAGGCGACCAAGAACCCGATAGTCACTCTGTCAGAGCTCCAGAGGTCCTCTGTGGAGAGAGGAGAACCTTCCAGAAGGACAACCATCTCTGCAGCAATCCACCAATCAGGCCTGTATGGTAGAGTGGCCAGACAGAAGACACTCCTTAGTAAAATGCACATGGCAACCCGCCTGGAGTTTGCCAAAAGGCACCTGAAGGACTCTCAGACCATGAGAAACAAAATTCTCTGGTCTGATGAGACAAAGATTGAACTCTTTGGTGTGAATGCCAGGCATCACATTTGGAGGAAACCAGGCACCACTCATTACCAGGCCAATACCATCCCTACAGTAAAGCATGGTGGTGGCAGCATCGTGCTGTGTGGATGTTTTTCAGTGGCAGGAACTGGGAGACTAGTCAGGATAAAGGGAAAGATGACTGCAGCAATGTACAGAGATTTTCCTGGATGAAAATATATATATAGATATAGATATATAGATATAGATAGATAGGTATAGATAATAGAATGAGCAGTAGTGTGAGATTTACATTTGTAAATGTAGATATATCTGAATACTTCCTATAGTTCTGAACTCTCTCTTTTGTCATTTTCCTGTTAATTCACCTTTTTTCTGTAGAGTGAAATACATGGGTTTTTTCCAGGGTTGATTCCTGATCCAGACCCATGCTACAGATGTTAGCACTATGTATTTCCAAAATATTTTTGGAGAGCAAACTTGACTGAATATATGCACCTGGCAGTATCGTACAAGAACCTTTGTCATATGAGAAGACGTACTATAATATTTCCAGGTCACATGTGGCTAGAGGCACTAGTAATAAAGAGAGGGAACATTGTTGAAGTGTTAATGAATTCAGGTGTTACAACAGCAGATGTTCAGCATATATTCATGTTAAAAAGTAAGTACAGCCTATAGCAGGGGTCTCTTAACACGTCGCTCACAAGCTACTAGCAGCTCGCAACCCCTTTCCAAGTAGCTCACCAAAGGGTTAATGAATCTTACATAAATTTGAAAACTTGATTAGTCAAATTAGGGGTGGGCAATCTTTCCAAAAAAATCATATCGTGATCCTTTTAATACAAAATCACCATCCACAATCTGAATTGCAATCTATATTTTCAATGTGGCATTAGTAAACCTTCAAAATAATGTGCAGTTAAAGTCTCAACAGCATTCTCAGCATTTCAGGAGCTTAGTAGAGCCAGATAACTATAAGAATCTTTACCAAGCAGCTCTGAAAATGTCTGCTTTGTTTGGGTCTGGATTTCATGAAATCAAAGTTCAGAACAAGACTGACAAATGAACATTTAAATGACTACAGAAGAGTGAACCTAAGTGGCTACACTCCACCCTACACCTGCCTCTCTTGTTGACTCCATGCAGTGCCAGTCATCTGACTAACTAAAAAACACATCTCACATGTAACTGTACATTTGAATACACTTGTGAAGTGAAACAGTGACATGTAACAAAATGAAAAATGAATAAGTAATATCTGTGTACAGTATTTGTAATTGCATTGTTTTGTTTTGACAGCATTCATGTTTTAATTCAATAGTGTGAGATACACTAGAAAATGCATACAGATGTACAAAATGCCCTTGCGGGTGAACTAAATATTTTTTGTGATGTTTTAATGCAAAATGTGAAATTTGGTCACCAACATTTTCTAAATGTTCAGGCAAAACAAGCTTATTCAGTTTATTTGGGCTGAAATAAGCTATGAGAATAAACGTTAGAAAACATGAGTTGCTCTCGGCCATTTTCATTTTGTAAAAGTAGCTCTCGGGGGAATAAATGTTGGAGATCCCTGGCCTATAGAAATGTATTGACTTTTTCAACATATTTGAACAGGCAAACAATAGATCATCATGTAAACCTTGCTTACAGATAAAGGTGATATACTTGAATAAAAACACAAGGAAATTTGCATTTGCAATCTTCAAGTTCAAGCACTTTGTCATTGTGTAACACAACAAAATTACTTTTTGTGACAGCGCCAAGGTGCATTTAAAGAAAAGTCAAATAATTCCAAATATGTTGCATACAGTGTTAAGTGATCAAGTAACCAGAGCAAATGATTATTGCTCAAAGTACAGCAGCATAAATTGTATTTGCATCTGTTAATGAATAGTACATTACATATTATATATTTATTACATTAGTATATTCCACATTACCAATATAGCTTATTGCACATGTTCAATTAAAATGATCTCAGACTGAGGAGATTCAGAGTTCAGAAAGTTTATGGCAGATGGGAAAAAGCTATTTTTTAGTTTGTTTATGCGTACACGGATTTACCTAAAGCATCTGCCTGATGGGAGGAGCCAAACAAAGAATTTCCAGGTGAGTTTTGTCCTTGAGAATGTTTTTGACCCTTCTCACACAGCGAGTCTTATACAAGAGTTCGAGTGATGGCCGTTCAGTCCCAATCATGGCCTCTACTGTTTTTACGACCTGCTGCAGGGCTTCTTTAGCAGCCTTGGTGTAGCTGTTGTACCAGGCCATCATGCATGTAGCTAGTTAAGATGCTCTCTATAGTGCATCTATAGAAATTAACCAGCAGCTTCTGGGGGAGGTCTGCTCTCCTTAGCTTCCTGCGAAAAAGCGTTGTTGTGCTTTGCCTATTATAGCCAAGTTGTTGTCAGCCCAGGACAGGTCCTTTGAGATGGTGAATCCTAGAAACTTAAAGCTGGAAACTCTCTCCATAGCATCTGCATTGATTGTTCTCGGGCTGTGATTGGTCTCTTTAGTGGTCCTAAAGTCCAGAATAACTTTTTTGGTATTTAAGGCCAGGTTGTTGGTGTTGCACCATGCTGTCAGATTCTGAGCCTCTTTCCTATATGCAGCTTCATTGTTACAAGCCCAATGACAGTTGTATCATCCGCAAATTTAACAATAATGTTTGATTGGTGGATGGGTTGACAGTCATGGGTGAAGGGTGCATAGAGAAGGAGACTTAGTACACATCCTTGCGGCACACCAGTGCTCAGGGTAAGGGTGGAGGATGTGTGTTTGCCCATCCTGACTGACTGGGGGCGGTTGGTGAGAAAATCCAGTAACCAGTTGCATATGGACGGAGCAAGTCCTAGTGCATAGAGGTTTTTGATCAGCTGGTTAGGTATGATGGTATTAAATACAGAGCTGTAGTCAATGAAGAGCATCCTAATATAGGTGTTGGGCTTTTTCAGGTGTGAGAGAGAAGCATGTAGAGCCACACAGATGGCGTCCTCAGTTGATCTGTTTGACCGATAAGCAAACTGGTGTTGGTCTAGATCAGCTGGGTTGGAGGCTTTGATGTGGGTGATTACCAGTTTTTCAAAGCACTTTGTGATGACAGGGGTGAGAGCGACTGGTCGATAGTCATTAAGACTGGTTATAATCGGTTTTTTGGGAACAGGTACAATGGTTGTGGATTTCAGGCACAAGGGGACTACACCTGAGGAGAGAGAGAGGTTGAATATATGTGTAAAAACTTCCGCTAATTGGTCAGCGCAGGCCTGGAGCACACGTCCTTGCACATTATCAGGACCTGCTGCTTTCCTTGTACTGATGTTTTTGAGTGCCCGCCGCACATTATGTATGTTTAAGACCAAAGGCTGTGAGTCTCCGTTCAGCTCGAAGCTGACTGGAGGCTGGTTATTGTCCTTGTCAAACCGTACAAAGAAACTGTTAAGTTCCTCTGCTAGGTTGGCATTGTTATTGGCCAGTGTATTGTAGGTCACTTTTCTTTTTGTAATCTGTGATTAATCGGATGCCTTGCCACATCCGCTGTGAGTTTGAGTTACTGTCAAAGTCCTCCTTAATCCGTTGTGTGTACATTAGGTTAGCAGACTTGATGCCCTTCTTGAGGTTAGCTCTGGCAGCTCTATAGGCTGGGGTTTTCCTAATTTGTGCTTTTTCATGGAGTTGTTTGGTGTGTTATTTTGTCTTCATTTTGCAGGTTAGGCCACCATATTAACTCATTAAAAGTTACACCTTCCACATACACCAGACACCAATCAATTAATTCTATGGACTCTTAAACCAGTTGGCAGCACCGGTGTTGATTTAGAGGTGCAATATTGATGGTGGAGAATACTTATACGAGCAATTACTGTGTTTTTATATTTGTAATTATTTTAATCCACTTTACAACTGATCTGTTTTCACTTTGACATTGAGTCTGTTTTTTTTGCAGAGTCAAAAGAGACAAATTAAATCTGCTATAATTCAGTGTTTTTTTAACAATACAGTGTGAATTTTTTCCAACGAATGAAAACTTTTTTATAGGTACTGTAGATGTAAGCCTGACCCATTGATTTGTGAAACTGTGGCACGGTCTCTGAGGTTGCAGCGTCTGATGTCTTTGACGTGATGGATTAAGGGGTCAGCGCTGGCATCCCTTTCCTATATAAGAGAGCAGATCTACACCTTTCGTTATCAATTTCTTTTTAAAAGGTTTCCCGGTTAAGAATCTTTTGGCTCATATTTTTGATTGTGATTTTTTTATACACATTTTGGTTCTGTTGACAAAAGTTTTGATTGTCCCAGTTACAGCCTTTGTTTTGGCCAAGTTTTACTGTTTTGGTATATACAATCATATGAAGAAGTCTCCTAATTTAAAGGCTTTGTCCCTTTCCCTGAGCAGCTGTTTGACTTCACTGTTCATCCATGATTTCTCATTTGGGTAAACCTTAATCCTTTTGTTGACAGTGACATTGTCCACACAGTAATTAATATATGAAAGCACAGATGAAGTATATGTCTCTAAGTCTGTCTGATGAAAAAATATATTCCAGTCTGTTTGTTCAAAGCAGTCCTGGAGTTGGCAAATGGCAGCTTCAGGCCACACTTTAACAGTCTTGCTAATTGCATTAGTACTGTTGATAAGGGCTTTCTGCGCTGGAACAAGAAACAAAAAGAGATGATTAGACTGGCCGAGGTGGGGGCGTGGAATGACCTTATAGGCGTCTTTTATGTTTGTATAGACTTGGTCTAAGGTGTTTTCCTCTCTGGTTTTACAATGTACATGCTGATAAAATCTGGGGAATACATCATTAAGATTTGCTTGATTAAAATCCCCAGCAATGATAAAAACTGCATCAGGGTGCGAGTTCTGTTGTTTACTGATAACGTCAAACAATTTTTCAAGCATTGACTTAACATTAGCCTGAGGAGGTATGTATACTGCCGTAACAATGACAATGTTATATCATTCTATATCATTATCACTAAATTTAATGGCCACTGGGGAATATGTAAGTACACCCTTGGGCTTTCAAGCTGGCATTGCCCCGTTTTGCATAATGTCTCACCATGCTCTGACATCAACTCAGTAAAATATTTGACCCACACCTCCATTCAAAATTTCTTCAGCTCTTTTCTTCTACTTAAAACCTGTTTCAAAACCCCCACAACAGTTCAGTGGGATTCAAATCAAGGTACAGTGGAACCTCGGGTCACGACCATAATTCGTTCCAAAACTCTGGTCGTAACCTGATTTGGTCGTGACCCGAAGTAATTTCCTCCATAGGATTGTATGTAAATACAATTAATCCGTTCCAGACCATACGATCTATATGTAAATATATTTTCTTTAAAGATTTCAAAAATAGCTAATTATGCCATAGAATGCACATTGTAATAGTAAACTAAATGTAAAAACATTGAATAACACTGAAACAAACACTCAGGCGCTCTGCTCAGCTGCACGCGAGCCTGTGCTTGTGCTCTCTCTCTCTCTCGCTTGCTCTCGCTTTCTCTCTCGCTCGCGCTCTCTCTCTCTCCTGCACCGGCTTTCTCCTTCTGCTTCCTGCCTTCTCCTGTTCTTTCCTGTTCTCATCTTTTTCCCTTTAGCTGTCTTGCGCTTCTATTTATGAAGAGGCGTAGTAGTCGTGGCAATCAGCAGCACCTGGGAACAATTACCTGTGCAGTTAGGTGAGAAACGCCCACATCACGAACTCCTCAGGGACTGCTTCGGCCACACACCACCACGCCCCCTCGCTAAGCCGTGAGTGCGGTGATTATTTATTAAAACTGGCCTTTTTGAAGGGAGCTGTGGACCCGCTATACCACAGGAGGAAGCTGGGTTGAGAGGAGGTTACAGTTTTGAGAGAGAGTCCCTCTGCGTGATGCACCGAGAACAATGTAGAGTACATGGAGAGACTGAACACATGCAGAAATCATCGGCGCATACGAACTGGAAGGGAAAAGAAATAGAGCACAAAGAGTTCACAGCGAATGCACAAGGAGAGATTGAACACGTGTGGAAATCATCGGTGCATACGAACTGGAAGGGAATCTGGCTTGTTCGTCAACCAAGTGTGTGGTCGTGAACAGATGTAAAAGTTTGGCAAACTTTTTGGTCGTAACCCGATTTATACGTGTTCAGAGACGTTCGTGAACCAAGGTTCCACTGTATTAACTAGACTAGTCCATAACCCCCATTTCTTCTTTTTGAGCCATTCCTTGGTGGATTTGTTAGTATGCTTCACATAATTATTATTATTAGTAGCTTCACATTCTCCTCAAGCATATTTTTATATGAGGTAGAATTCATAGTTGATTCAATGACTGCAAGCTGCCCAGGCCCTGAGGCAGCAAAGCAAGCCCAAACCATAACATTTCCAACACCATGGTTCACATGTGGTATGAGGTACTTCTTCTGAAATGCTGTCTTTGGTTTGTGCTAAACATGTCTACTGTTGTTGTGACCAAACATTTCTCTTATTAATTCATCTGTCCGGAGCATATTATTTCAGAAGGCCTGATCTTTGCCTGTATTCTCAGTGGTAAACTATTGTCTTGCTGTAATTTTCTTTTTGGGCAGCAAATGTTTTTTCCCCTGTCACACCTTGCATAAGGTCAATGTTATGTATTGTCCTTCTGATTGTAGATGCATGCCTTTTGTCACCAACTTTCACAAAAAAATTCCTGCAGATCCCACAATAAAATTTTGGGATTCTTGGAGACATTTTTAGTATCAAACCGTCAGCTCTTGGGCTGAATTTCTAGACTGAACAGTTCTTAACAGATCAGTGGTTGTTTGAGTAATATGCTTGTAGAAATGCACTATATACATGCAACACTTTAATTTTTATTTCTATCATTAACACAGTTATAGTACTGACTTCAGCTGTGTTTGAAAGAAATAATCATATAATAGATTTGGAAACAGGAAAATGACATTTTTAGCATTACTAAATATCAAGACTAATCTATACTAATAAAAGGCAAAGCCCTCACTCACTCACTCACTCACTCACTCACTCATCACTAATTCTCCAACTTCCCGTGTAGGTAGAAGGCTGAAATTTGGCAGGCTTATTCCTTACAGCTCACTTACAAAAGTTAAGCAGGTTTCATTTCGAAATTCTACACGTAACGGTCATAACGGTCGATAATGGTTGACAACGTCCGCCATGTTGAACTTTCTTATTTATGGCACCATCTTCACGAAATTTGGTAGGCGGCTTCCCTATGCTAACCAAAACCGATGTATGTACTTATTTCGATGGTATGACGCCACTGTCGGCCGCCATATTGAATTTTCCAAACATCACTAATTCTCCAACTTCCTGTGTAGGTAGAAGGCTGAAATTTGGCAGGCTCATTCCTTACACCTTATTTACAAAAGTTAAGCAGGTTTCATTTCGAAATTCTACGCGTAACGGTCATAACGGTCAACAATGTCCGCCATGTTGAACTTTCTTATTCATGGCTCCATCTTCACGAAATTTGGTAGGCGGCTTCCCTGCACTAACCGAAACCAATATACATACTTATTTCGGTGGTATGACACCACTGTCAGCCGCCATATTGAACTTTCCAACGTCACTAATTCTCCAACTTCCCGTGTAGGTAGAAGGCTGAAATTTGGCAGGCTCATTCCTTACAGCTTACTTACAAAAGTTAAGCAGGTTTCATTTCGAAATTCTACACGTAACGGTCATAACGGTCGATAACGGTCGACAACGTCCGCCATGTTGAATTTTCTTATTTATGGCCCCATCTTCACGAAATTTGGTAGGCGGATTCCCTGCGCTAACCGAAACTGATGTATGTACTTATTTCGATGGTATGACGCCACTGTCGGCCGCCATATTGAACTTTCCAACATCAGTAATTTTCCAAATTCCCGTGTAGATAGATGGCTGACCCCATCTTCACAAAATTTGGTAGGTGGCTTCCCTACACTAACCAAAACCGATGTATGTACTTATTTTGGTGGTATGACGCCACTGTCGGCCGCCATATTGAATTTTCCAAACATCACTAATTCTCCAACTTCCCATGTAGGTAGAAGGCTGAAATTTGGCAGGCTCATTCCTTACCGCTTACTTACAAAAGTTAAGCAGGTTTCATTTCGAAATTCAACGCATAACGGTCATAACGGTTGACAATGTTCGCCATGTTTAACTTTCTTATTTATGGCCCCATCTTCACGAAATTTGGTAGGTGGCTTCCCTGCACTAACCAAAACCGATGTACGTACTTATTTCAGTGGTATGATGCCACTGTCCTCCGCCATATTGAAGTTTCCAACGTCACTAATTCTCCAACTTCCCGTGTAGGTAGAAGGCTGAAATTTGGCAGGCTCATTCCTTACAGCTTACTTACAAAAATTAAGCAGGTTTCATTTCAAAATTCTACGCGTAACGGTCATAACGGTCAACAACATCCACCATGTTGAACTTTCTTATTCATAGGTAGAAGGCTGAAATTTGGTACTTATTTCGGTGATATGATGCCACTGTCGGCTGCCATATTGAACTTTTCAACGGTCTTTGTTACTTATGGGCCCATCTTCAAGAAATTTGGTACGCGGGTTCCCAACGCTAACTGAATCCTACTTACGTACATATATACGTCCATAGCCTGCAGCTCGGTCACCGTGTGAGGCGGCGTTGGGTCCCCCATCCCAACGCCTCCCACGTTGTTGGCTGCCTGCCTATATAAGGCCGTCTGTCGCTCCAGTCTCTACATTCCCTTCCTTGCTTCGCCACGGTATTCACGTCTCCCTGCTGATAACTACAGCCTTTTTATTTAATCCGCGGCTTCTCCGCTGTTTTATTGTTCATTTATTACGATTATAGTTATTGTATAGGTATTTTAGACTTACTTTACATTGTTCAGGTACCCATTTCCTTTATCATTCCAACCGTACCCCCATTAACATGTCTATTAATCACCATCGATCAAAGAACTGTCACTTACCAAGTGGTTTCCATGCCCGGAGATGGCACCTGCCTTTTCCATTCTCTTTGTTACATATTGCACAGCCATATCAGGCTCACTCTTGATATCCGGAGGAACATTGTGTCTTATGTATTGAATGACTGGGACAGGTTCAAGGTGTGGACTGATGACGGTACAGGAGATAATTATACTACACAGGAGCACTAGAAGAGTGAAATGCTTAAGTGTACCGAAATGGCCAAATATTTTACACCTTTGGACAACCGCCAATGCCTCTTAAACATCTTAGCTTCACAGGTGACGATTTCAGTAGTGGACACTTTGATGTTTAGAAATGTTTAAACTCTCAAAAGCTGGATGTGAAGTTATCAATGAAACTGGTTGTATACTTACAACGCTTGACAGATGCCGAATGTCTCTTCAACACAAGTCCTACAAATACTGTCGTAACTGAAACAAACCATGAAACTCAAACCGATTATGACAGCAGCAATCCAAGCTGTGAGATTTGAAACAAGATTACTGTTCACATGGCCAACTGTACGTTGCATGCTCAAGAGTAAGCTCAGCGCACAGCTATAGCTTAATCATATTGCAACTGGAGGGCCGAACTGACAACGTGGCATGCAAAGAGATCCTTAACAAATAATTATTGGTATATTTTCCCTCAGTTTAAAAAGGTTTAATTTTCTTCTTAATAAAAATTTTAAGGCAGTACTTCACCGCTGCGAAGCGCGGGTATTTTGCTAGTGTAATTTATAAAGCTCAATGTGGATTCTTTATATAATTCTACACCCTTGGTCCAATCTTAACAAAATCTGGCACAGATATCCCTTTTTGTCTGGAAGAGACACTACTTTTTATTTTTTCCTTTTATTGCCCTGAATGGACCAATTTGAAATGAAATTTAGGTAAATATTAAGGTTTGAAGGTTTTTTTTTTTTTTACTCTGAATATCTACAGTACTCAAAATATCTTGCTCCAAGACAATGTGCTTATAATGAATGTCTTAAATATTGCATTCAAAATTCTCCCATAACTGGGATTTGTTATTCTCTACCAGCTATATTGATCTCCGATTCCATCTCAGGCACATAAAATTTATAGCCAGAATTTTGCCACCTGCATGCATGAAGGGATATCAGAAATCAATAAACTGGTTCTACTGTGTTCTGACAGGTATGATCCTGAAAATCACGGGAGCCTAGGGAGAATAAGGCTCTTAGGCTTGAATCAGTATGTAGACCCCACCTTGCTGTATTGAGGAAAACAAGGAAAAACACACATTTAGTGTCAGCGTTAGGGGTAGTGGGACTTGAATAGCCGACCATAAGAACAGTAAACCCTTAATGAGCAGAGCAAGAGCATGTAATATGAATACACATGGGCACAAAATGACTGATACAGCATCTGTGATTAAGTACAATATATACATTATGTAAACCTGTTTATACAGAGCAGGATCGCAGGAACCTGGAACCTACCCCAGCAGGTTTGGATGCAAGGCAGAAAAATCCCTGGTATGCAATGTGTATGATATGGCTGATGTTAAGAACAAAAAGAATATGATATTTCAAATATCTATTTTGAGAGAGAGAAATTGAAAAAGGGAAACAAATATTTTAAAAAATAATAATGATACTCGATTATTTTCACTATCAGATAATTTGAGCTGTGAATATAAAAAAGATATTAATAAATGTAGAATAAATGCAAAAACACATTAGTATGTTTAGTTTTTTACCAGTTGGCAGAGTCTCTTCACCTACTTACCTGTAACTCAGTAGAGACATTGCCAACTCAGGAATTTTACAAGGTTTGTATTGCTTCTTTGTTAAATGAATTTTTTTAAGAAAAAGTGAATGGTCAATAATAATATGCTGATCTTATATGCTGACCTTGTCAGTCTCTCAATCAGTGTTGTTTTATTTTCAAAAAGGATTTCTCCTGTGCGAAGTGGCAGGTTAATTATTGTCAAACAAACGCAGATACCTGATAAATAAACTGAAACATTACTCACTCATAATTTTTCTGTCCATATGGTAAAGGTTTTGTTGACTAGTGTATTTGTGCATCTGATTTCAAGCGTTTGAATTACATCTTGACATACAGAAAGTGCAAAGAAAGGCGGCACAGTAAATCACTTTCTATTTCACACGCTTTACGCGCCCGTATTCAGCTTGCTCTGTCACTGTAAATGTTGCGTGAACACCCACCCTTTGATACCAGCCGCTGTTCACCTGATGAATATATGCAGGCAACTCGTGTTCGATAACTTTCTGTTTTAGAATTAAACGTTACAAGGGTTAAAGACTAACGGCATGAATATTTATTCAAAAATGAAAACTAAAAATATTTTTAATAAATTATTTTATTTCAGTTAGTCTTTCTAGCTACTTTAATAGTTTTGTTTAGTTTTAGTTTTTCATTCTGGTTTTAATTATTTTATTTCAGTTTATGAAAATGTTTTTTTAATAATAGTTTCAGTTTTGATTTTAGTTTTCATTAACTATAATAACCTTGCTCTTGTCACCTCTATACTAATAAACGGCAAAGCCCTCACTCACTCACTCACTCACTCACTGACTGACTCATCACTAATTCTCCAACTTCCCGTGTAGGTAGAAGGCTGAAATTTGGCAGGCTTATTCCTTACAGCTTCCTTACAAAAGTTGGGCAGGTTTCATTTCGAAATTCTACGCGTAATGGTCATAACTGGAAGCTGTTTTTCTCCATTTACTGTAATGAAGATGAGCTTGAAACCCGTGGGGGCGGAGTTTCGTGTGACGTCATCACGCCTCCCACGTAATCACGCAGTACGTAGAAAACCAGGAAGAGGCCCAAAAAGCGCTGAAGAAAACATGCATTATATAATTGAGAAGGCAGCGAAACAATAAGAAGCGAGCGAGTGACATATACAACCATATTCATGAGTTCTGCTACTTCGGAAACAAAGCACGATGTAAACCTAAACTTTAAATTAAGTTCATAGACAGGCTGCCGCTGGCGTTTGTAATTTAGTGCCTGCCCATATAAGGCCGTCCATCAGCGGCAATCCAATAGCAAACTGCCACGGGTAAATATTCACGGGTGAAGGACTGTGCTTATGCAGAGGAAGATGAGATGGTCAGGGTGGTGTTTGGCACAAACTCAGCGAAACTGCT